>CM044118.1:6083377-6098377 GCA_024174645.1 Lemna minuta | reverse complement strand
TCTGACCAAATATATTAAGTACTTACTTGAACTTGTTAACCTGCATAAACTGATTAAGTCACTGCCAACTCCACGGTGAGAAATAATGCAATTAATTCAAGATATAAATTAACTAAAAAGTCTGACCAAATATATTTAGTACTTACTTGAATATGTTAACCTGCATAAACTAATTAAATCACTGTCAACTCCACACTAAAATATATTGCAGTTAATTTAAGAGATAAATTTAATAATGGGACTGCGTAAATAAGATTCAACTTACCTACTGTTTGCTCCAGAAATTGTGTATAACCAATTGCTGTTAAAGAGACTTCAAAATCACTCAGCACACAATTCCGAGGAATGTAAAGAGGTAATAATGGTGCAGAATTAAAGCTGCAATCACAATTTCGTAATCTGCTATCACAAGTAAACTTAAGAGATATTGTTATTTAACTTAAACAAGAAAAAAAACTAACGATATTCAGTATGATATGCGACCGACTAATTTAGCCTACTGAAATTAAATGAACAAGCAACAGTTAATAAATAAAAACCACAACAACTATTCAATTCAAACGATTATAATTTTCCCAATGTGTGCAATGAATATTAATTCAGATAACTGAACAAACTTGATTTAATAAAGGGAACGTATGTGCGATTGACTGGACACAATACGTAACATAAACAAATTACCGCAAATGCTTGAAAATTAGAAGAGAAAGAGAAAATTTCATATCAATAGATTGTAGACACGAATGATTAGAGGATATCAATAGAACGGTGATCGATGAAAGAGGAAGAACACGATCGATGATCACCAAAATATTGAATCAATCGAGTAGACGGTAAAAACCAATGGAGTAATCGATGGAGTGAAAGAGAAACAAAATAAGGAGCTTCTAAATACTCTTCTCGGCATCAAAACGATAGGCTGCAGAAGATGTTCTTGCCCGCTGCCGTGAAGACAGAGAGTAGGAGCAGTGGTTTGTTGTTTTTCACGATCGCAAGCAAACACTTCTCAAATTGCTTTCATGCTGACCCTTTTCTTTCGCACGAATTTTTTCCACGGGCCGCCATCGAACCCTAGAACCCTTTAATACTATACCCGATGAGAAAATGTAAAATGACGGTGATACCCTTCATGCTCTTAGCCTTTTGAAGTATATTAAACTATTGATATGGGTATTGAAATGTACTCATAAAATAAGCATAATTAATCCCAAAAACAATATCTCCAAATACACATTAGTCTCATATGCGTTAATACCATATGGTTAATATTAGATGCAACCTTGCTGTCGTTGCTTTTCCTGAAATCAGCACACATTAGTCTCAATAATAAGACGACAGAAAATATGAAATGACAATGCATAAAATGAATTATTATCGTTGATGTTCCTGAAATCAAACATTAGTCTCGATAAGAGGGTGGCAGAAAAATATAAAAGGACAGTGCTTAAAATTAATCATAACATATAATGATGGCAATTCAAGGTATTAACTATATCAAAACTATTGCTCTAACAGTGTGTGCATGCCACGTGTCACACACGTGTCCACGTTATTGACACGTGTGATTAGTGGCTAAGAGCCCTTTTTAGGGCATGAGCAAACCGGTTAGGGCATTTGCCCTTATCTACCCATTGCAACATCTTCATTTTTTCAATGTGGGACTATTTGTGCTTTTTTTTTAATTTAAAGCTGATGCCGCGAGATGTGAGACATTTGATTGGCAGATTTAATCATGATCGTCAATTTTCTCTTACTCGGTAGGTTACGCACTCTGATTGGGCAATCATTCGTGTTATAAAATGGATTAAATACTGGCCCTCCATCAAGGGAGTTATAATTTTATAGATACAATGCGCCCGACAAACTCCTTTGAGCGACGCATGGCAGCATAAAACAATGAGCGTTTCATGAAAATTCATATACACACAATGATGTTGTGAAATCTAGATGCTTCATCTAAAATTTGACTGACGCAACTTAACAGCACCAATTCAACACCATGCATTTCATTTGAGCTGTTGATTGACAATGAAGAGGCCAATCGAACAGCCATGCCCAATTCTCATCTATTTATATCTGCTCTCTTGGACGGTGTAAAGCATTCTTGGGTGTTTTGATTAATCAAACCATTTGAACATCTCAATCCTTGAATCTCTTACTTTTTTCTCCTTCAAGACGCATTTCCACATCTGAGGAGTGTTTGAAATCAAGATTTTATCGAGAGAATAGGAAAAATTCACTGCTTGAACTCTGAATTTTTGTTTTTTGACATGCGAAATGGAATGGCTTGATCATGCAATCAATTTGATCATTTCAAGCGCAATTTTGGGTTTGATTATGTAATTTTCTCCTAATCTTTTGTCCTATAACATTATATTTTGATTTTGATGTATAAATTAGTTTAATTTTATGAATTTCAGTCAATTTCTCTATCTTCGTGATCAAATTTTCTTTATGGACTTTGCTCCTTGATTTCTCTTCGAACGCTAATCCAAATTGAGTGATTTTGTATTTCATGGACTCATTTGAGTCTTAGGGAAATTAGTATTTGCCAAATTACACACCTCAATTCATCATCCAATTCAGTCAAATTTTAAATACATCTCAAAAAAATATCATAATTCTCCATTGATTCAACCCTTCACCATTATACTAGTTGATTCATGATTAAATCTTCAAATTGGTGATTTTGGTATTTATTTTGACACAAATTTCTGTTTTTTCAACGACCGCAAAAATTCATTTTGTCAAGAAGCAACACCTTGTTTTCATCTGCATTGGCTTTATAGAGTCCTTCTCGCATGCATTATAGAGTCCTTCATCTTCTAAGGGACGTGTCTAAATTGTCATGACATAGTAGTCAGGCTAAGCATGTAAGGGATACTATTAAAATACTTCAACGGGCAATGAGGGAGCTTCAAAGAAGATTCTAAGGACATGGCTAATGCAATTACATGAATTTGAGTTAGGGATATCATAACATGAATTTTGCATGCACATATTCATGAGTATCTAATGTTTTATGCTATAATGTACATAATTATTACGCATGTTATCATGTTTTGATGAAATTCTTGCATTCATCACATAATATCACTCATAACCTTAATTCTTCACGAAGTTCTTCATGAAGCTAACTGCTTACCTTCAATTTCAACAATAAAAGTCTAGGTTGGTTGGTGAGTCTAGTGATAGGAGACTATCTAGCTTGGTTTGGAGAGCACTTGTTGGGTTAAAGATTTTGCAAATAATTATGGTTCATTTGATGCACGATTGACATTTCACTTTTTTCACGATCAAACAAGTTTGAATTAACAACATTTTCATGAGTTTCATAATCATAGGCCTTGAACAACAAACAATAGAAATGAAGTTTTGGGATTTCAGGAATTTTTAGGATTTTTAAAATCCAAATTTTTTTATTGCATTAATAACATGGCATGGTAACATAGCACTATCAAGAGGATTAAATAGTAATCATTGAGCGTAATCAGTTTAATGTGCTCATCAAATGATCTTTCTAGACCTTCCTTTTAATGTTAAATAATTTTTACATATTTTTCATATGCAACAGATGGGCTTCCTTCTCAAATGGATGCATGGCAACATCAGAATAGTTCATTTCGTGGATTGGGTCTAGAAGATCACCTATTTGGCATGATGAGTAGAAACACACCATGTGGTGAGTTGTGGTCTACAACCATCAAGTTCTATTCTCTCTCTCTCTTCCTTGCAATGAATCAGGGATGGATGCTAGACATGATCAAGGCCACTCACACCTTGGTGAGACTTGATTGGATGGTGGGCATTGAATCTGAATCTCTTTTAAATGTATGACCAATGTGGAGTGGACATAAGACATGATCTAAAGCCCTCCAATCTTGATCAAGGTTATTTGGTGCCCAATGATTTATCAAGCATTCTTTTACGCCATTCAATGGTGAGAAGTGCTATAAATTGAAATCATGATATCTCATGATCTCAATAGATTTTGAGGATAAAATTATATGGGAAGAATTTTATTTGAAAGCTGATTCAAAGGATGGAGTGGAAAAACTAGGGCTTTTATGTTTCTTAGAATACTTCTACCATTTTCTAGTGGGAGGAAAGAGAGCATTGATTGATTGTCTATGTACCGAACATCATTTCTAATGATTTGAGTAAAATTTTTGACACGTGAAATTTTGTTTTGAACTACTATGGTTTTAACCAAATCATTAAAATGTGGCAATGTGGCTATATGGGTGATTCAGAATGTGCATGATGAAGCAATTCTGCATGCATGTGATGTGCTGATGCAAATGCTAAAGATGGCGCAAACTTAACAGAGCTTGTGTGCTTCTACATGATAAGGATGGTTGGGAGTTTCTCGTGATGGAAATTCAAGCTAGGTGGATAGGATGTGAGCAAACTTATGAGATGAGATTGCATGGGTGAAACATCAGAGCTAGCAATGTTGATTACATAACAAGTGATTGTCACCTAAATACAGCATATGATGCCTGTCCTCTAGAATATTTTGATCCCATTCACATAACTGCTAGCATATGACCTGCCTCTCATGAGATGAGATTGCATGAGTGAAATATTTGGGCAATTTTGATCCCATACAGCATATGACCCATCCCTCACAGAAATAATGGAAGAAACCTTTGACGACGATGGCAATTGGGAGAGATGCTGATCCGCAGCTCCTCCCATGGCAGGGGTGAGACTGGAGAGAGAATCAACAAAAAGCCATGCTTTTCCAAAAATCCACCCTCAATAGTCAAAAGAAAACAAAACAAAAATGCAAAGATTCCAAAAAAAATAAAGTTGTCCTCATTCAGACTAGGCCGTCAGTGTCAACGACCAATTGGCCTGAAAAACTTTCACTTTGTTCACCATCCATCATGATGGAAAATGTGGGGTTTCACCAGTCTTGTTGTTTTATGGTGTGCCTCGATCTGCTTGGTGATTGGCTTGTGCATCGGGTCATTATCTCTGTCAATGATGCAAGGGTCCTCTTGCTGATGTCATCACTGATGCAGTTTCTATTGGTGTCATGGTTGTCTCCACCAAGGGCACTAGAATCTTGGACACCATTGACGGGCAAGAGTCCACGCATGCTCCACCTTTGATGGTGCTAGTCTGGTAGTTGATTGCACTAATGGTGGAGCATGTGTCTGTGCACCACCAATTTATTTCCATGCTCTCATATTATCATATTTAAGTCCTTGCATCCTGCATAAGCTCAATAAAATATGAGAATTCACTCCTTGAATTCAAAGAAAAATTGGTCAGTCTCAAAATGTAAGGATATGCGGAAAATGATGCATGAAGAAACTTAAATGAAAGTCATGTATAAACCATATTTGGCAATAAGAAGAGAAATATTTATCTTACATAACTAGTGATTGTCACCTAAATACAGCACATGATGCATGTCCTCTAGTCTATTTTGATCCCATTCACATGACCGAATATTAAAATTCATAAATAATACATATATGTATTGAAAAATGCATATAGTTAAAGTAAAAAATAAACTTCTATTGACTCAATGAGTTATGATTAATACTATCAATAGCCACTCTAATGCTATCTCTTCCATCTTTAGAGCTGATCTAAATTACCATAGTCATAATGGCTATATAGGATCTTTAATTTAATTAGATGAAGGAAAGAGCTCAAAAAATCAAATACATACCTAGCACTTTAAACTTCGAACTATAAAATCCTACTTTAATTAGGTCTATATAGGCACAAAACCACCCTAATATTATAGAACAGTGCATGTGTGATGGTTTGACTTATTCAAGTGCAGCTAAAGAGATTTTTTATCCACATAATGCTTAAGGCTAGCTTGGTGCCATGTTCTTTAAAAAACAAAATGTATTATATTATATTTAACGTCAGCGATGAAAATATGATCAAAATGCTCAAATATTAATGTGCCTAACTCCAAAGCAACAATGTCATTTGGCAAGCATAAAATGCTTTGATCAAAATTAGAAACTTACTCATCAAAATAAATGCTCCACTCACTGAAAATGCAATAGAATTAAAAACTAGCAATGAGTCAAGGTCACATTCACTATGAATTAGAATCATAGAGATAATTTCAAGTATTAGGATTTTTTTGACATATTGGAGAATGAAAGAGTTACAAAAAATAAATATTTCTTTGTTAAAGAAGAAAAGGAAAAATAAATTCCTTATCAGTCCTTAGGCAGTACAGAAATTGATGAACAAAAAATTTAAAGAAAATTATGCTCTAGTAGAGAGAGAAAAGAGTAATGTCTAATCAATTTCTTTACCTTATTATGCAATGAAACCCTAATTATGTGTCAATATTTTTAAATACCCAATACAAATGTGTAGGAGATGATAGAAAGATCCTACTCACCATAGATTATGGCCTTTCTATCCAATCCAATTACAATGCACTAAAATAAAAGAAATTATTATGTCATAGTTGCATCTTTACTTATGGTTTAATTTGTTAGTTTAATAGAAGTTTGATAATTTACATAGCTGATTTATTAATGTTTATGAAATCTTATATTAATTATTTTGATAACAAAATTAAAATTTTTAGCCAAAATGACGTGAGAAAGGTATGTCTTTGCAAGAGCAAGTACAAACAGCTCGAGAAACTACTTGCATAGGCATCAAAACTCTAACACTTAGAAGAATAAGCCTATCACTTATTTAATTAATGTCTTACATTAGTTTTTTTTGCATTTATTTTCTTTCATTTAAAGCTAAAATAATGTTTGTTTTCTTGTTTTTTTAGGCTTTTTTTTATCCAACGATATTGTTTATTTATTTTAGGTACTAATAAAATTATAAAGATAAGCTGGTGAAACTGTAAAGGACTAGACTCCTATTGGACTGGCCCGTCTCACCACACGTGACAGTGCGTGTCAGAGGCTAAACCTCCTGTCATTGAGCCACCAGCTGTGTAATTGTTGTGACGGTTACAACTGTTCACAGCTGGCGGATGTGTTAGACGGAGTCCCTCTAGGACTCTGTCTCTATAAATACCAATGTAATCGTCCTTTTGATATTGATTCAAGAATTCCACTTTTGCTTATTTCACCATCCTCTTCTTCTCCACTTCTATTCTTGTTTCTTCATGGTATCAGAGCCAGCGACAAGGTAGAGTTCTTAATCATGGCGTCAACATCCTCTGCCGATGAACAGCAGCGGGAGGAAGAAAGAGCGGTCATTCTTCCCATGCCGACTACTCCTCATCGAACGGGATTTCATCTCCCTATCAAGCTTACAAGGGAGAACTTTCTTCTCTGGAAGACACAACTGCTTCCATTGTTAAACTGTTACGATCTAGCGCACATTCTTACGCAAGAGCCGCCGATTTCTACACAGCTTGATTCTCAGGGAAAGATCTCTGTCAATCCAACCTATCAAGCCTAGTGGCGTCAGGACCAGCAGGTACTCACTCTCATCGTTTCTTCCTTATCTGAGAGTGTTCTTCCTTGCGTGATTGGAAAAGTCACAGCGCGGGATGCCTGGGAGGCCTTGCTTAAGAACTGCTCCTCCACAAATCCCTCTCGGATTATGCATCTTCATAATCGTCTTCACCATGGATTAAGGGGGGACAAGACTATTGAAGATTACGTCCAGGAAATTAGAAGAACTTGTGATGAATTGGCAGTAGCTGGTCATCCAGTTCAAGAAACAGTCGCCACCTATGCTCTACTCAGAGGGCTTGGGCCTACTTACTCTGCTTTCACTGCAGGAATCACTTCGAATTTAGCTCACCTCGGTTTTGCAGACGTTGTAGCTCAAATTCAATCACATGAAGAGTTGATGAAATCCTATGCTCCATCTAAGGAGAATCTATCAGCCGACTTTCCCCCAGCAGCTAATCAAGCTCAACTCAACTCCAATGATCGAGGCAAAGGGAATCGAGGCAGGGGGAATCGAGGCAGAGGTAAGAATGGAGGCCGAAATGCTCCCAGGTGCCAACTCTGTGGCGTTTTTGGACACCGTGTGCAGGATTGCCGTGAACGATTCAATCGATCATTCCAGGGGGGGCAGAATTATTCCGGCGGTTCTCAACAGCAGCCACAAGCCTTCAATCTCAACCTGAACAACAATGGGAACGTAAACGATCATTCGGCGTGGTATCCAGACAGTGGTGCCATTCACCATGTCACAAACAATTCCCAAACCTTGATT
The DNA here is from genome assembly GCA_024174645.1 of Lemna minuta. NCBI lineage: Eukaryota > Viridiplantae > Streptophyta > Magnoliopsida > Alismatales > Araceae > Lemna > Lemna minuta. The sequence continues at coordinate 6,090,190 of CM044118.1, read as the reverse complement.
GATCCGGCACTCTATCAAGGAAGTGATCAACTACACGTTGGCAATGGAGCAGGTTTGTCCATTCATTCTATTGGATCCTCTATATTGAGATCACGGTCATATCCATTGAGACCCGAGCAACATTCTTCATGTTCTCGAAAATCTGAAAAATTATTATCGAGTTTATAGACCGACGAACGATAATGCAGTATATGTTGAATTTCATGCTACTTACCGCATTGTGAAGGACGAGGCAACCGGGACGCCCTCGCTCCGGGGAACGGTTGAAGATGGGCTCTACTTGCTTCAGCAATCGGCTCATCCGCGAGCCTACACCGACAACGAGTGAGCTACAATCTTCGGCACCAGCGGCTCGGACATCCTAGTCTGCGCATTCTCAGAAGAATAATAGACACTTTTGGTCTTCCAAATCAAATGTCAAATAAATACTCTTCATGTGATGCATGCCTTTCTTCTAAATCTCACGAGCTCCCATATCCGAGTCCGATCACTGGACAACCACTCCACTAGAGCTAATCCATTCAGATGTGTGGGGTCCCTCACCAGTGGAGTCCTATCTTGGATATCGATACTATGTTGTCTTCGTGGACGATTTCACCAGATATACCTGGTTGTTCCCACTTAAACAGAAGAGTGAGGTCAGTCACACTTTCAGTGATTTTCAGCGCAGAATTGAATGTCAGTTGGGATTAAAAATCAGAAATTTCCAATCGGACTGGGGAGGTGAATTTCAGTCTTTAAGTAAAATTCTCAAGGAAAGAGGGATAACTCACCGAGTTTCTTGCCCGCACACTCCAGCCCAGAATGGTACAGCCGAGAGGAAGCATCGACACCTAGTTGAGACAGCTCTTTCTCTACTGTCTCAAGCACATCTTCCTCACAAATTCTGGGATGAGGCTGTGAGTACTGCTGCCTTCTTGATTAATCGTATTCCCACTCCTCTTCTGCAAAACAAGTCACCTTACCAAGTTCTCTACAACAAGCAGCCCAACTACACTATACTCAGGAACTTTGGGTGCTCATGTTATCCATGTCTCAGACCTTACGCGGCACACAAGCTGGATACATGATCAGAGAGGTGTGTTTTTCTCGGATATAGTGCCTACCACTGTGGATATCGATGTCTCTCCCTGACCACTAGCAAACTCTATATCAGTCGGGATGTGGTCTTTCATGAAACTATCTTTCCCTTTGCAGAACCCGGGTCTATTGACAATTCATCCACCCCTCTGGTGAATCCCAATTCTTTTGGCCTCCTTGGACCACAACCGTTGACATTTCAACCTTCAACCTCTGTCAGACCCATAACCTCTTCCACTCAGCCCATCTCTGCCGTATCTCCATCACCTTCTCAATCTACCTCTGAGCCGAGCCTTGAACCCCATTCCTTGAGTTCAAACCCACAGTCACCAGTCTCACCTCCTGGTCATACTCCCTCCTCTGGATAATCAAGCTTCTCCGGGCCGGATCAAACTTAAATCCCTCACTGACATTGTCGGGTCAATTGACCCGAATTCCACTTCTCCCAAATATCCGTTGTGCAACCTCTCCACAATACCTCTTCCTCTTGAACCTTCTTCCTACAGCCATGCCTCTAAAGATCCCAGTTGGGTCTCTGCAATGCGGGAAGAACATTCTGCTCTTGTTAATAACAAGACCTGGACCTTGGTCCCTCGACCGTCCAATCGTCCGGTCATTGGTTGCAAATGGGTTTATAAGGTCAAACCTCCTCTCCATGGGCAACCTTCTCGCTACAAAGCTCGGCTTGTAGCTAAGGGGTTTCACCAGCAGGCGGGCATCGATTACCATGAGACCTTCAGTCCTGTCATTAAGGTCACGACCATTCGCCTTCTTCTCTCGCTCGCCATAAGCCAACACTGGTTAATTTGGCAGATTGACATATCCAATGCTTTCTTGCATGGAGATTTGCACAAACTAATTCATATGGAACAACCCCCTGGCTTCAAAAATCCCAGGTACCCTGACCATGTCTGTCAACTCCGGAAATCCCTCTACGGTTTGAAGCAAGCCCCCGTGAGTGGTTTCAAAAAGTTGACAAGTCAACTTCATCGGCTAGGCTTCCATGGGTCCAAAACTGATACGTCCCTGTTCTTCTCACTCTCAAGCCCTCTTTATGTGCTCATTTATGTTGACGACATATTAATACTTGGGCCGTCTGCTTCCCAAATTCAACGGCTGATCTCCACTCTTGCCACTCATTTTAGAGTCAAGGACCTTGGCCCTGCCTCTCGGTTTCTGGGCATTGAATTTCAACGCTGTCGCAATGGGTACCTTCTTACCCAAGCTCACTACATCACAAATCTCCTGAAAAATGCCCGAATGGAATTTTGCAAGCCATTACCTAATCCGAGTCCTACCGCTAGTCCACGGTCACCTCGGGAGGTGTCAGCTGATCCTTCGGTCTACCGCAGCCTTGTGGGAGCACTTCAATACCTCGCATTAACTCGGCCGGATCTCTCGTTTGCAATTAATCAGGCTTGCCGGTCCATGCACTCCCCTCAAACTCATGACTGGATTAGATTGAAGCATCTACTACGGTACCTCGAGGGAACAGTCAATCATGGCTTATTTCTTTCCTCCAGCTCACCAGTCTCGTTGACTGCCTTCAGTGATGCGGATTCGGCTGGTGACAGTCTTGATCGGCGATCTACAGGGGGTTATCTCATCTATCTTGGCAACAATTTGGTTTCGTGGAGCTCTAAAAAGCAACCCACGGTGGCAAGATCAAGTACCAAAGCTGAGTATAAGGCAATTGCTAATGCGACCTCCGAGCTTATTTGGATTAAATCTCTCCTAAGCGACCTCCGCATCCATTCACCAATGCCAACCTTGTGGTGTGACAACGTGGGGGCAACATATCTCTCTGCAAATCCAGTGTTTCACGCTAGGATGAAACACATCAAAATAGACTTCCATTTTGTTCGCGAACAGGTTTTCGCTCGGCAACTCCGCGTCTGTGTCATCTCAAGTAAGGATCAAGTTGCCGACCTACTGACCAAGCCTCTTCCAAAGCATCGATTCCTCCTCCTACGCTCCAAGCTCCCCATCCTACCGGCGTTGAGCTTGCAGGGGGGTGTAAAGGACCAAACTCCTATTGGACTGGCCCGTCTCACCACACGTGACCAGTGCGTGTCAGAGGCTAAACCTCCTGTCATTGAGCCACCAGCTGTGTAATTGTTGTGACGGTTACAACTGTTCACAACTAGCGGATGTGTTAGACGGAGTCCCTCAAGGACTCTTTCTCTATAAATACCAATGTAATCGTCCTTTTGATATTGATTCAAGAATTCCACTTTTGCCTATTTCACCATCCTCTTCTTCTCCACTTCTATTCTTGTTTCTTCAAAAACCGTAGAAACCTACCCGCAAACCCCACGACTCTCGCCTGATGGAAAAACGCTCTCATGACTCTCTCTCACCCTCCTACGATTAGACAACTATCGCTATGGGCGAAAGAACGCTCTCGAAAAGCTCTCCTACTCGACAGCGATCAGCTCGTCTCGCTAAGTCTGCACGAAAAACGATTTCCAGCGGAAACCACTTCAAAACTTTTGGTTTGAAGTTCGGTCGTGTTCTTTTTTTCTCTTGATTTTGAGTTCAGATTTTAGTTTTTGATTTTAGGTTTCTGATCTCTTTTTTTGGAATTTGCTTTTAGTTTCAAACAGTTCGCCTTTGTTTTTGATTTCGATTCTCATTTTTTATATTTCTGATTCCCTTCTTGACTTCATTCTTTGTATTGGTTTTCAATTGTTGGTTGTATTCTATTTGTTAGATTTCTTTTATTTTCTAGATTTGATTCTTTTGTTTTAAATTTTCAGGTTTCGTATTTCGATTTTCTGATTTCCAACTTTTCAGATTTAAACTTTATGGCTTTTGTTTATATTGTCCTTTTTTATTTCATTTTAAAAAAAAAACTCAATTTTCTATTTTTTTATTTCTTATTTTCATATAGTGATTTTCTGCCTTCAGAGTTTCATATTTAAATCTGTAGTTTTTTATTTAAATATTTTGTTATGATTTTTTATTTCTAATAAAACCAAGTTATATTTTGTTCAAAACTATATTTTATTCTTCAATAGATTATTTTTGTTTTACCTTCCTTGAAATCTAATGAAATTTCAAATTGAAGTGTCTATTTGAAGATTGTTTTTCTGTCTGGATCAGAGAACAACTAAAGGTTTAATTTTAGGGTTGTTTAGGAGACTGATATATCTAAGGTTTGATTTGGAGAAATTTAAGGATCTAAATTAGGGATAAAGTTTCAGATCTTCAAAGGAAGAGTCAACATCCTGACGAGACAAGACTGCGAGGTCATCAATTTCACACGGTCTCGTGTCAAAAATAATGTCAAATTTACCAATTTAATGAAAATATCTCGAATTGAGGGGTATAATAGTAAATGAGTGTCGAATCCACAGTGAATTAAGGAAATTTATGGACATCTCTTCGAATTTTATCAAATCAGATGATGAATTGATGGTAGAAATTAGGAAAAATAGTAGATTATGAAAGAGAACTTCAAGACAATTCCACGGAATAAAAATCATCGAATTCGACTTTGATTTCGCGAAGAAATTGAAGATAAGTGAGGGATGATTTCTAAAAATTAGAAGAACGATTTTAGCAAAATTTAAACGAAATTAAATCTAAATTACTCATCTAAATGAAAATTAAACATGAATAGATGAAAGATTAGTGAAAACCGACTCCACTAACCCTCAATTGCGATTGGATTAACCCAATTAATCGTCGGGATTAAGCCTTTTCATCAAAAATTTGGAAATCGTAATCGTCGAGTTCAAGCTTCAATTTTTCCTTCGTCTTTCGGCCAAAGCTCGATCTTAAGCCCTCCGTGAACACAGAATTGATTCTAGAAGAGGATAGGATCAAGAGATTCAAGAGTATTGGTGTCTAAACAGATCAATTGGATTGATTTGCTCTCGAATGGTTTACAAATCAGAAGAACATCTCTATTTATACTGTATTTGGGTGTAACCGTCCGATCAGATTTAATCGTCGGTTCTGATGAAATGGTTCATCGTGAACCGTTACGATTAAATTGCTGTTGTCCGATCATCGATAGAGCACTCAGATGAAGTCATGAGTTGCGCATTATAAAACGCCTTAAAAACGCATCCATCGGATCTTCATCGGACGCTTCGGATGCGTTTTGATCGCATTAAATCTTGACCGTTATAACTCCCATTTAAGACACGTGCGCGATTGATGATCTGGTGGACTTTGGGTTCACATGATCTACGTGCGATATTCGATTCGATCTCATCCGACGCTTTTACTGCTGCCATGTCGCCTGAAATAAAAACAAAGAGGGGAACATAGTCCCACACAGTAAAAATAAAAGAGAAGGGGCAAGTATATACTCTGCGATGAAATAAGGGGTTAGCGTATATCCGATTACGGATGCTTATATGTAATATAACCCTATACTATGAGTAAATATAAATATGCACACATGTCACATCCGCGCCACGCAGGCGCTCGCGTGGGTTTGCGTGGCTCTGTCACATGGCCTTGCGTGCCACGTCACATCCACTTGGGTCCCACGTGATAAATTAACCTCCTTTTGTCTTTTTAATTGTTTTTAATACTTTAAAAATCAAAAATAAATTCAGAAAAATCTGAAAAAATCCCTAAAAATTAGAAAATTCATAACTTTCAAAATATAACTCCAAATTAATCTAAATTTCTTTTATTTCATCTGAAATTTAATTATCTATCACTCTAAAAATTCTAAATTAATAAATAATGAGAGTTTTAATTTCCATTTCAAAAATACATTTATTTTTTAAAGATTTTAACTTAAGAAAATTTAAATAAATTTTTATAAAATGATTTCTCTCATTATTTTAACTTTAAAAACACCTATAATCTCAAGTAAAAATGGGTTATAAAATCATTTATCTTTAATTCATCATATTTAACCCTAATTTAAAGTTTTTTGAGATTATAATGACTTTTTCATGGAATGATAGATAAATACTCATAAATATGATAACGTGCATAGAAACGAAAATATTTATGCCTTAATATGCATCAATAATCATGTTTTATCATGTCTAATTAGCATGTTATCACATCCCTCTATAAAAAGGAGGTTTATACATCATTTATTTCTCATGTTGATTTATAGGATCATCTCTTAGTTTTATTCATAGGATCATCTACACATTTAGATTTATCTTCTAAATTTCTCAAAGTAGTCAAACCAATCTAGAGAAAGTAAAAGTCAACTAATTAAGGAGTTTTTATTTTAGCAATTTTTGGTTTTGGTTTCCTTATAAATTTAGATTATTTTCTGTTATTATTTAGCATTTATTTTGATTGAATTCTTTATTTATTTCTATATTTGGTGAGTATTTATTTTAGGGATTGTGGATAGCTAGGAATACCTACACACACTAGGTTGACTCTGAGCGAGTCATTCTTGATTGTAATGGTGGTAAGGGAGAGATTCTTTAGTGAATCACTCTTAGATGGGACAATTCTAGGGAATTGATAGAAAAATCAACTCGACGTGTTCTTGTTCTTCGCCTTGCACAATGATTCGGGATTCAGGCGAGCAACTTACATGCACATGCGTGGAACGGTGATGAGGCTTGAGAACTTCAAAGAGGGAAGTTGGCCCAAAGGGAAATAGGGAGTGACAAGTGGAGCTTGAGGAGTGAGCCCATGGGGAGCAAGATGAGCAGAGGCATACCAAAGGACGACTACGAAATGCAGTCAGTAATTGAGATTCTAAGCAGGTCAAATCAAAAGCTCGTATTTGAACTT
>CM044118.1:6009181-6082877 GCA_024174645.1 Lemna minuta | reverse complement strand
CAATCATGGGCGTGACGTTGTACGTGGAAGTTCATCCCCACGCAAAGAGAGGTATATTCTTGAGTGTATTTACTTCTTAATATTTCCAATTTCATTGTTTTATTGTCATCTCTGTAGATGAGAGTGAAGCCTGGAGAAAGCGCCCTTGCATTTTACACGGCTGAAAACTGGAGCTCATCTCCGATAACCGGTGTCTCCTCGTACAACGTCACGCCCATGAAGGTTTTACCGCTGAACATTGAAGTTATTGTCGCATATTCTTCATTTTCTTGTCATTCAATTCATTCGAAGTGTGAAACAGACGGGATCAGTTTTGGGAGTGTAATTGATTTGAACCAGTAATGAGATCCTTTTTCGTATCTTTTCAGGCGGCCGTTTACTTCAACAAGATCCAGTGCTTCTGTTTCGAAGAACAACATCTTCTCCCCGGTGAACAGATCGACATGCCTGTAAATATCATCGTTACTTTCTCTCTCTATCTGCTATTCTGCAACTCATCTCTTCGGTCGATTTGCAGGTGTTCTTCTACATTGACCCTGATCGACATGCTTGTAAATATCATCGTTACTTTCTCTCTCTATCTGCTATTCTGCAACTCATCTCTTTGGTCGATTTGCATGTGTTTCCTCTCTTTCTCTCCCGCCCTCCCTCCCTCTCTCTCCCGCCCTCCCTCTCCTCTCCCTCTCCCGGCCTCCCTCGCTCTCTCCCTCCCTCCCTCTCTCTCTCTATCGCCCTCCCTTTCTCTCCCGCCCTCCCTCCCTCCCTCTCTCTCTCCCCTCTCCCGCCCTCCCTTGCCCTCCCTCTCCTCTCCCTCTCCCGGCCTCCCTCTCTCTCTCTATTGCCCTCCCTCTCTTTCTCTCCCGCCTCTCTCTCTCTTTCTCTCTCTCTCTCTCTCTCTCTCTATTTCTCTATTTCTATTTCTCTCTCTCTCTAGATTTATCTTTCTATGACGTGACTGCCACATGGATCTCGCCTAGCTCACTTGGCTGCCAACTGGATCGGGAAGAGTCAACGATTGCGGATGTGCTAGATTTGGATAAAAAACTGAGAGTTGGTGCTAGATTTGGAGAAGATAAGAGTTGGTGCTAGATTTGGATAATAACCCAATTGCTAATGGAAAGGGAATACATAGTCTTTATATAGAGAGTGAAGAGTAGGTGCCCTATATGGGCTGGGAGCCCGATATCACTATTGGACACTCCCCCTCAAGCTAGAGCATATAAATCAAACATGCCCAACTTGATACACATGACCTAACAGGAGATCCCGGCCATACTCTACGTGAAGAGGTCCACAAGCTGATGAGATGATCCCACATGAGGGGTGAAAAAACTCCGGAAATAACCTTGTCCCGAATGTAGTAATAGTCAATCTCAATGTGCTTCATAAGCTCATGAAAAGTAGAATTGCTAGCAATGAAAATAGTGGCTTGATTATCACAATATATGAGCGTTGGAAAGAGAGAAGAGATTCTGAAATCTTCGAGAAATGATCGAAGCCATACTGATGCAGGACCGGGTGCAAAACTGGTCCGACACCGCGATACTAAGAGTGAACTAGGGAATCTCTAATATGATGAAATAATCTAATGATGCCACCAAGCAGAGTGCCGACCCGGATGTCGCCGCCGTAGGCCAGGGGTGCGCCGAGTAGAGTCCGCCCGGGAGGCCTTTCGATCCACGTCCTCGAGGGCGATGGGCCGTGAGTCGTCGAGAGGAGCTCGACCGTCAACCCGAGGGGTTGGACCACGGAAAGACCCTATAAAGTCGTCTAAACACTCGCCTATACTAAATCCCAATGGCGGCGGAGGCGGCGGTTGGTCTCCCTCCTTGATCTTCCTTGAGCAGCCACTTGAGAGAGGAACACTCCTTTTTTTCTTCAAATGACGGCTAGGGTTTGTGGGGGGGTCCCTTCCCCTCTTATAGAGCCCATAGTGGGCCGAGAGAGGAAAGGGCCCACTTGAGGCCCACAACCCACACCTAAAACATACTCATAGAAATTTAAAGGTTCACAAAGGAAAATGGCCTCACGAATGGGATCCCGAAACGGAGAGAACCCACCTAATGGCCTAAAAGAGAAGGAAGAAGAGATGCAAAGGCCCGCTTAAACACGTGCGGGCTAAATAAGTTCATAATAAAAGAAAAGACGGGAAAGATAACTCCACGCGCGCGCAAGCCCTGTGAAATGTATCGTGGCGAGATGAGGTCCTCACTTGGTATAGTGAAACTCGACATCCTTCGTCTTCGCCTGTCGAGGGGGCTGGATGCGCGCGGGTGTCGGCTCCTCCGGCGCCGTAGTGTCATGCCTTGGTGGCGACGGGGGTCGTACGCCACCAATCCTCCCGGGGTCGGAAGAACTCGACTCCGTCGAGTTAGCGGGTGTGTCGGGCAGCGGCTCGAGCAGGTCCGGTCGTAGGCGTGCTAAGTCGTCCTCCATGATCCATGCGTCATCCTCTGCCGGACGTCCCTGCCAACGCACAAAAAACCTCCGCGAAGCACCATCCCCCGTGAAGTCAATTATCTCTTGCAGTATCTCCTCTACCTGCTCATGCCAATCGGGTGGTAGCACTGGGGGAGTGGACTGCTGGACAAACTCGCTCTCAGAGAAGGGGCCAGGGTCGGAAGGCTGATGTGGTGGTAGAGCTAAATACGCGGCCAAGTCCGCCACGTTGAAGGTCGAGCTGATCCCCCACGAAGGAGGGATGTCGACGACGTAGGCGTTCTCGCCCACGCGGGAAAGGACCCGGAACGGGCCCGCGCTACGAGCATGAAGCTTCGTAGCCGTGCCTGGAGAGTATCTCTCAGGTCTCAACCGGACCATCACCTGGTCACCCACTTCGAAACTCCGATGACGACGATGCGAGTCGGCAGCCTGCTTGTATGCTGCATTCTGCTGAGTGATCCTATCATGAATGTATTTATGCAACTCACTCACATGCTGGGCAAATGCAACACCATCCTCAGAGGCTCTAATGTGGGGATCTACTGGCACTAAGTCTAGAGGTTTGCGGGGTACTAGGCCATGGGCAACCTCGAACGGACTCATACCAGTGGTGCGGTTCGCCGAGGCATTATACGCGAACTCGGCACGTGGGATGACTAGATCCCAGGTGGTGAGGTTATCCCCCACCAAGGATCGGAGCAAGTTTCCAAGACTCCGATTGACGACCTCCGTCTGGCCGTCTGTCTGCGGGTGATATGCCGTCGAGAACTTCAGCTTGGTCCCTAGCATGCTCCATAGTGTCCGCCAGAAGTGGCTCGTAAAGCGGACGTCGCGATCCGATACGATGGACTTAGGTAGCCCATGTAAGCGGACTACCTCCCGGAAGTACAACTGGGCCACTCGCGTGGCGTCAGAGGTCTTCGAACATGGCACGAAATGGGCCATCTTCGAAAAGCGATCCACGACCACCATGATAGAATCCTGGTGGCGGACCGTGCGGGGTAGTCCGAGCACAAAGTCCATGCTCACGTCGTCCCATGGTCGCGTCGGCACTGGTAGCGGTGTGTAGAGGCCAGCATTCTTCCTTACTTGCTTGGCGAAGGCGCACACCCTGCACTGAGCGACGATGTTCCCAACATCGCGCTTCAGGCTCGGCCAATAGAACTGATGTTCTACTGCCGTAATCGTCTTGTCACAGCCAAAATGACCGGCAAGACCTCCGGAATGGCACTCCCAAGTGAGCTGATCCCGAAGAGACGTGCGTGGAACGCACAACCTATTCTTGAAGAATAGGTAACCCTCTGTCCGTAGGTAGTCGCGGTGCTCGTGGCTGGTGCCAACCTCGAGGGCCTGGACTATGGGGCCGAAATCCGGACACGTCGAATATGAGTCCTTTAAGGACTCGAACCCGGTAACCTGCACCCTCACTAAAGTGAGGAGATGCGCCCGGCGACTCAACGCGTCCGCGACCACATTATCCTTGCCCTTCTTGTGGCGGATAACGAACGTGTAGTCCTGCAGATACTCCACCCACCGCGCGTGTCTGTCGCTCAGCTTCTGCTGCGAGTGGAGATACTTTAGGGCCTCGTGGTCCGAAAAGAGCACAAACTCCTTGGACAGGAGATAATGTCGCCAGTGTCTCAATGCCTGAATGACGGCGTAAAACTCCTTATCGTACGTGGAGTACCGGAATCTGACGTCATTCAGCTTCTCGCTGAAGAACTCGACGGGGTGGCCATCCTGGCTCAGGACACCCCCGATGCCAACGCCAGAGGCGTCGCAGGCGACTTCAAACACCTTGCTGAAGTCGGGTAACCGCAGGACCGGTGCCTGGGTCATCAAGGCCTTCAATCGGTCGAAGGCCTGCTCGGCTGCCTCGGTCCACTGAAGCGGCTCCAGCTTGAGGCAGTCGGTGATGGGTGCCGTCACAGAACTGAAGTTCTGGACGAATCGGCGATAGAACGTCGCCAGTCCAATGAAGCTCCGGACGTCGTGGATCGTGGAAGGTCGGGGCCATGAGGAAATGGCTCGCACCTTCTCCGGATAGGCGGACACACCCTGTGCGGACACGATGAATCCTAGAAAGGAAACCTCGGTCGTGAAGAAGCAGCACTTCTTGGGATGGGCGTAAAGCTTCTCCCGTCGAAGCGCATCGCAAACCTGGCGCAAATGGTGCTGATGATCCTCTCGCCCGCAGCTGTAGATAAGAATGTCGTCGAAGTAGACGACGACGAATTTGCCAATGAATGGGCGCAAGACCTCATTCATCAGCCCTTGGAATGTGCTAGGCGCGTTGGAGAGGCCGAACAGCATAACTCGCCACTCGTAGAGACCGTCCTTTATCTTAAAGGCGGTCTTCCACTCATCTCCGGGACGAATCCGAACCTGGTGATATCCGCTTCTCAAATCAATCTTTGAGAAGACCGTGGATCCTGCCATCATGTCGAATAAGTCTTGCAGGTGTGGGATCGGAAAACGGTACTTGACCATGATCTTGTTGATCGCACGGCTATCACAACACATGCGCCAGGTACCATCCTTCTTCGGCGCTAGAAGGGCAAGTACCGCGCAGGGGCTAAGGCTCTCCTGAATGAGGCCTTTCGCCAGTAACTCCTGAACCTGTCGCCAGAGCTCCTCGTAGCGTGCGGGCTCCATCCGATAGTGGGGCAGGTTCGGGAGCGAAGCTCCCGGCACGAGATCAATCGCGTGCTGGATATGGCGCATCGGCGGCAACTCGCCGGGTAGGTCCTCCGCGAATACGTCTCCGAACTCCGCTACGATCGGCTCAGCCTCGGGGGAGGGTGTAGGTGGATCAGCTCCGGTGGGGACGTCAAGAGCTAAGGCAAAGCAGACCGGGGTGTCTGCGAGCTCGTCCGGATACTCAGCTGGAACTCCGGACCTCGTACCACCATAAGTCCAACGCGAGGAGCGGCAGGGCGACGAGCGGTGGGTCGGGCGGTGTAGGGGACCCATATGACTCTGCGCCCTCGGTGCATGAAAGAGCAAGTGTTTGCCCTTCCTGCAAGCTGGACGTCGTGGTCGTATAACCACGGCCGCCCGAGTATGATGCTCCCGATTTTCATCGGGATAACATCACAGAGCACTATGTCGTCATAAGTGCTGATCCGCAGAGGTACCCTACTCTGGAGTCTCACCGGAAGAGACGTCGTGTCGATCCAAGACACGTCGTAGGGAGTCGGGTGCGGGTGAGTCGCTAATCCGAGCCGGGGAATCATCGTGTCCGATACGGCGTTGACGCAACTGCCGCTATCGACGATCAGCTTGCACACTTGCCCGTTGATCTTCACATAGGTGTAGAAGATCGATGTGCGAAGTGCGCAATCGGCTACCGGATCAGGGGTCGGTGGTGGAATCCCCGCCTGGCCTGCAGTCGGGGAGGAGGTCCCGGGTGCCGCTGCGGATGCGGCACGGGTCCTCGCGGACGGGGGTCGTGCCCCGGTGATCGTGTCCGGGGGTGGCCGGGACACAGGGGTGCCGCTGCTGGGGCTCGGCACGGCAATGCTGACTACCGTAGATCCAGTGGGGTGCGCGTGGGAGAGTGGGAGGAAGCTGCACTGGTGATCTTGATGTAGCCAATGACGTGCGGATCCAGGGCATTCCTCCTCTAGCCCATCGTCGGCAACGTAGATGTCATCCCCCAAGACGTCGTCGTCCACTTTGTATAGTCAGGGGCATCGTCCTCTAACCCGATGAGCGAGGTTTGAAGACGGAGCCTGGGCTGGCCCGGTGTCCCTTGCCCACGACACTTGAAACAAGTGATGGGCGGAGGGGCGGCGGCGGTCGTGCGGAGGGGACGAATCGGTCGTCACGGCCCGGGGAGGTGGGGCAGATCCCACGAGGTGGTCGGGGTAGTCAGGCTGTTCCCGCCACCCGAGTCGAGGCTGGGATGGGGTGGTAGTCGTCGTGGAGCGGGTGAACGGGGCCGGGCGGTGCGAGTGGTCGTCGTCACCGGGGCGTCGTCTCAGGGTCTCTCCATGTGCTCCACGATGCGGTAGGCCTCGTCAACTTCGGAAGGGCAGCTCTTGAGCACCTCATTCCGAAGACGGGTGGTAAGCCCGTGTGTGAAGAGACCAATGACGATCCGTGGGTCCTCCACGAACCGACACCTCATCCGACACTCCTCAAAAGGTACGTATGTAGTCCCGAACAGGGTGACTTGCCCTGTCGAAGGTCAAGCCATGATAGGAAGAGTGTCGCCTCGTACTGCCGCGGAACATACTTGTTCCGCAGCTTCTGAACCATCTCGGCCCAGGTAGTGATCGGGAGCCCTCGCCTCTCGGCGGCTAAGTACTCGTTCTCCCAGAAGATCTTGGCCTGTCCGCCAAGTCTCATCTCTGCGTACTCGACGCAGAGGTCGGTGTCCATACGGTACCAGCGGAAGTAGGAGTTCATGCTGGACTCCCAATCAATGAAGTCTTTGGGTTCTCGAGAACCGTCAAAGACAGGGACCTCAACCCTCACGCTCTTCTGCATACGAATGCGATGGTCCTCACGACGACGATCGGGGTCATCACGTCGGTCGTGGAAGTCTCGATCGTCGTGCTGACGACGAGGCGGGCTGGGGTAACGCCGGTGGTCGTACTCCCGATCGTAGGGGTCGGCGTAGTCCGGGCGCGGTGGCGCGCGCTGGGGAATATCACGATCATAACGGGAATACTCCGGTCGGGGGTCGTAGTCTCCGCGGCGACGTAGGTCTCCTCGAGCGCCGGTGGTGTACTCGCCATCGTGATAATAATCACGGGGGCGAGGTCGATCGGCTCGGCGTTAGGGATTCCCATGATCCTGAGCTCCGTACGCCGGGACTACTGGTGCGCGATCACCTCGATAATCGCAGCGATCATCGTAGGGGCGGGCACCTCTCAGGCCTGACTCGTCCTGGCGGTAGTCCCTCGAGTGACCACCCTGAGTTGGTCGATCATCATATCGCCTGTCTGGATACGGGATCCGCTCGTAGGGGTCCCTCCGTGGACTGGGTCGTCGATCCAACTCGTCGAGTACTCGGACGTCGCCAGATGGGCGCTCAGGCCCGAGCTGGTGTCGCTGGGGGGCCGTGCGGCCCGAAGTGGGTGGGAGCGGAACTCCCATCTGCTCTAGTACGGCACTCACCGTACGGTGAAGATCTGTCGAGGAAAGGTAAGGTTCGCCTACGGAAGGCGATCGGGGACGGTCACGTCCTCCGCGTCGATGCTGGCTGGTGGAAGGCCGGTCGTCGGTAGTCGTCTCTGGGGCCTTTCCGGGACGCTGTCGTCGTGGTCGAGCGAAGGGGGAGTGAGCACGTGTAGATCGTCCATCGGACGAGTGAGGGCTAGGTGGGTCCGGCCTCGGAGAGGTCGGACCGCCTAATCCTATGCGAACCGGGGGCGGAGGAGGAAGGCGAGCACCTTCCACTCCGCCGTCGGGCATCGGAATGCCCGGGGGACCTCTAGGGTCCCGAGGTGGGGACGTAGACCCCTCGCGAACAGTAGCTCTGGCGGAGCGTGTCGAGACCACCATGGCGATGTACCCGGCTACGAGGAAGAGGGGCTGTCCCTAGTGTGATGTATGATGAATGCAGGATAAAATCTAAATGTCTAAATGGATGAATGATGCTAATGATGCGGAAGATGAAATGGAACAGAGGCGGCGAGCGCAGTCAAGCGACCACAACCTGTGCTCTGATACCAAGATGATGCAACACCGGGTGCGAAACCGGTCCGACACCGCGATACTAAGAGTGAACTAGGGAATCTCTAATATGATGAAATAATCTAATGATGCCACCAAGCAGAGTGTCGACCCGGATGTCGCCGTCGTAGGCCAGGGGTGCGCCGAGTAGAGTCCGCCTGGGAGGCCTTCTGATCCACGTCCTCAAGGGCGATGGGCCGTGAGTCGTCGAGAGGAGCTCGACCATCAACCCGAGGGGTTGGACCACGGAAAGACCCTATAAAGTCGTCTAAACACTCGCCTATACTAAATCCCAATGGCGGCGGAGACGGTGCGGGAAACACTGTAGGAAATATAGACTTGACGAAAGTAAAGGGGATGTGTGCCTAACCTGCGGGGCGCGAGCCCGGTCGGTCGTGGCGGGGGAGATCGTTTGTGCGTGACGCGAGCGGATGGCAGATGCGGGCGAACTGAAGTCACGAGATACTGACGGTGGTCAACAGGCGCCGAGGTGAAGGTAAAAGCTCGTGGTCGATGTGACAACTACGAAGTGGACATTTGCAGCTGGGAACGTCTCGCAGACCACAGGGACCGTCACCTCAAGTTGGTGACGTCACGCTTCCCTAGGCGAGGTGGGAGTGTTCATCCTCCGTCAGAAACCTGAGGGGAATGTCTCGTCAGGCGGGCAGGAGCCGCGAGCGAGGAGGCGGTATGGGGTCAGCCGGGAGTGATGGAACCGTCGGCGGATGCACAGAAGGATGATCGTGGAGGTAGGCAGCAGGAGGAAAATCGGCAAGGACGATCGAGATTTCGCAGCGGCTGCGTGAAATATTTCGTCAGGGCAGAATCGGGTGAATTGATAAACGCGGACAGGATTCACGGCGTGGAGTCTGGGGAATGACGAGAAATCCGGGAAGGTGGGTAATGGGGAAAATTCTGATCGAGGTTCGTGGGGAGGGTAGGGACGTGCGGAGAATTGGATCGGGCGGACAGGTGGGTTGGAGGAGTCAGCGGAATCGCCGAGCGGGACGGTGCCCGACGAGGGCGACGAAGCCGAAAATTCCGGCGAAGGGACGTCCGGGTAGGGGATGCGTTCCGCGAGGTCAGAGTCGTAGAAAAAAAAGTGGCGACGGGGTGCTGTTATGGAGGGGGGGAATAGGGATGCGTCGGCGTATGATGGAGGGTCGTCGAGGAGCGAAATCGGGAAGAGTCGAAATTGGGGGAACGGGGAAGTTAAATCGTCAACAGGATGACTTCGCGAGGGAATTCGGAAGGTTTTCGTTCCGAAAATCGGGGGAAACTGGGCGGATGTTCGCGGGGCGATGAGGTGAAAAAATGAGGGGAGGGAAGGAGGTCGCGGAGATGGGAAGGGAGAGAGCGAAGACGTTCCGGGAAATCGGAGGAACGGGGTCGGAAATGCAGGGAGGGGAAGGAGGAAATGGTTGCGTTCTGATGGAGAGGACGGATCGGAATGTGAGGGGTTGGAAGGTAGGACTAGCGCGAGATGTATTCGGACGGAGGTGGAGGAAGGGGTTCATGGAGGGATCCAAATGTGGGGAATGAGTGGGGAAGGGGAGGTCCGTGGAGGGGATGATCGGAGGGGATGTCGGTGCTGCGTTCCGACGGCGGCGGCGGCCAGAGGCGGCGGCGGTGGCGGCGGTGGCGGCAGGAAGGCAGCACGCTGGTATATAGCGACCAAGGCAAGGGGAGGCGGCGGCCTCGGCGGCGGGCACGGCGGCGGCACGTGTAGGTGCGGCGGCGGTGGCGGCGGCGGAGGCGGCGGTTGGTGTCCTTCCTTGATCTTCCTTGAGCAGCCACTTGAGAGAGGAACACTCCTTTTTTTCTTCAAATGACGGCTTGGGTTTGTGGGGGGGTCCCTTCCCCTCTTATAGAGCCCATAGTGGGCCGAGAGAGGAAAGGGCCCACTTGAGGCCCACAACCCACACCTAAAATATACTCATAGAAATTTAAAGGTTCACAAAGGAAAATGGCCTCACGAATGGGATCCCGAAACGGAGAGAACCCACCTAATGGCCTAAAAGAGAAGGAAGAAGAGATGCAAAGGCCCGCTTAAACACGTGCGGGCTAAATAAGTTCATAATAAAAGAAAAGACGGGAAAGATAACTCCACGCGCGCGCAAGCCCTGTGAAATGTATCGTGGCGAGATGAGGTCCTCACTTGGTATAGTGAAACTCGACATCCTTCGTCTTCGCCTGTCGAGGGGGCTGGATGCGCGCGGGTGTCGGCTCCTCCGGCGCCGTAGTGTCATGCCTTGGTGGCGACGGGGGTCGTACGCCACCACATACCATCTACCACGCAGTCTCAGCCATAACTTGATACTCAGACTGCGCTAGAGCATGATACCACCTTATGTTTTTGCGATCTCCAAGTGACAAGGTTACCTCCAATATATGTGCAATAGCTTGTGGTAGATTTACAATCTCCCTTGTCACCTGCATACTTAGCATTAGAGTAGGCTTTGATATGGAGATGACTTTGTTATCGATAGATGAGCCTTCTTCCTGGGGCTCACTTGATGTACTCTGGAACCTGTAGAGCTCCCTCCTAGTGGACTCATTGAGGTTCCTGCATAAACTGACTAAGACCACTAACTGCGTACGCAATGTTAGGGCAAGTAACATTGGGATATATCAGCTTGCCTGAGAATCTTTGATAGCGATTACTAGGGATCTCCAAAACTGAACAAGACATAAAAAAATCGAGCCAAACTGACATAGGCGATGGTAAAAAATGGTCCAACTGAAGGTTTCTATTTGGTTTCAGTTTTTGCTTCCGATTTCACTAAAATATTTCTCTCTTGTATGGGAGATACAAAAAGAGAGAGGAGACCAAGAGTAGAGAAGAAGGAACAACAAAAGAAATTCTCTCATTGGGTGATAGAATTTCTTTCCTGCGTGAGGGAGAGAGGGACAATAGATAGAGGCAGAAGGAGTAGGACGGATGAAGACGGCAGAGGCATGAAGGAGATGGAGGTGGAAGGAGCAAGAAGGTGTGATGGAAGAAATTTTTTTCCCACCTCTCGTGTGCAAGAAATTTTTTGTCCCAAGAAGGTGGTGAGAGAGAGAAGGAGAGGAAAGAATAGGAGGTACTAAGAGAGAGAGATAAAAATTTTAACCATTGAAGGTAACACAACAACAGAAGAATTTTTTCCTTCTTTCATTGAGCGAGAGAGAGAGGAGGAAGGGGGGGAGAAAGTGAGAGGAGGGGGAGAGATAGAATTTTACGGCGAAAGGTAACGTAGCGGAGCAGAAAAATTGTTCTTCTTCCATCCCACGAGAGCGAGAGGGGGAGAGAGAGAGAGTGAGAGAGGAAGAGAGTGAGAGAGGGAGAGAGGGAGAGAGGGAGAGAGAGAGGGAGAGGGGGAGAAAGAGGGAGACAAAGAGGGAGAGAAAGAGGGAGAGAAAGAGGGAGAGCTAGAGAGGGGGAGAGAGGGGGAGAGAGAGAAATGATTTTGCTAATTAGACTTGTGAGGGATGATTACTTAAAACTCTATTGTTTCTATTATTTTTAAAAATATTTTTAAGAGATGAAGTTTATCTATTTAAGAATTTTATCTTGAATTCTTGATGTATTATATATTTGTTATTGAGAAGTATTAATCTCTTATCATTTGTTTGTAAAACAAATATTTATATATTTGGAGTTTGTGGTGTCTGATAACATGCTATTTATACATGAATTTACATGATTATTAATGCAAATAAAAGCATTAATTGTTCCAATTGTATGCATGTTATCATATTTTAAGTATATTTCTATCATTTTATATAATTTCATGTTATGATCTAAAAATATATCATTTTATGGATACGTATGCATAATTAAAAATTATGATTTTAATCCTAATTATATTTGAGATCATAAATATATTTTAATGATGAAAATATAAGAGAAAATATCTTTATTTATATTCATGTATTTTTCTTAAGTTATTTTATAAAATACATGAATGTATTTATTTAATTAAAATTCATTCTCTTGTTATTTTAATATCTTTGACTTTTTATAATTATAGATTATTGAATTTCTGATCCAACAAAAAAATTTGAATTAATTTGGAGTTGTATTTTGAAAGTTATGATTTTTTCAATTTTTAGGAATTTTCTGGATTTTTTTTGAATTAAATTAACTTTATTTTATATTTTAAAATAGTTAAAAAGAATAAAAAAAGGGTTTATATTTACCGCGCACTGACGTGGCGGAGCGCTGCCACATGGCGACGTGCGTACGTGCGGATGATAACATGCATATTTAACTCAAATTCTTATCATATTTAACTAATATTCATGCTTATCTTATGTAATTATGATGCATGTTATCATAGTTTCATGAATTTTCTCCATCGACATTCTATTTTAATATAGTCCATATGTTTGCATTATTTAGGGTTAATTATGTGCTTTATTGATGTTTAATCTTTGGCAAGGTTAAATGATTAGAAATTAATCACTTTCCTTGAGTTATTTCCTTGAATTAGTAGATGATTAAAAGAATTAATTTCAAGAAGAGAATGAAGAGATGATATAAAATAGAATTTTTAAGGGATTATTTAAGATTATTTTGAATTCACCCTATTTACTTGTTTGAATTTATATTTTTAGGTGGCATGACATTAAAGATGAAGAAATTTGTAATCCAATGGAGAAAATTTGAGTTAAAAAGGATTTATATAAATAAAGTTATGAATTTCATAATTTTTCAGAATTTTTTGGATTTTATTTTGATTTTTCAGGATTTATTTCATTATAAAAATAGCCAAAAGGAGTTATTTAATCGCGCGGGACCCGCGGAGATGATGTGGCATGACACAGACATGTGGCGGGGCCACGCGAGCCCACGTGGATGCCTGTGTGGCCCCTATGTGGCGATCGTGATTAAATTGCGCACCCGGCTAATCTTGGAGAGACACGCGGCTTTATAAGGATTCTTCGATGAAGATTGGACGGCTGAAATCATGGGCCACGATCCCACCGATTTCGCGCGATCGAGCGGCTGAAATCACACGGAGTGGAATCTACATCATGGGCCACGATCCCATCAATTTCGCGCGATCAGACGGCTGAAATCGCACGGAGAGTAATCCGTGTCGTGGGCCACGATCCTACCAATTTCGCTCGAAAATCTCTATAAATAGATGTTCTCTCCCCTTGTAAACTTAACTTTTGATCAAATCGTGAAGAAATTAAGCAATTTTGAAGGAAGATCTTAATTTCTTCGTGATCCTCTGCTTCCTAGAGTCAATGCCGCAGCCATTGAAGCATGATAATCTTGAATTTATTGCAAGAAAACGATCGTAATCTCCCCTTGAACGCCGAACGCACGTCGAAGACGAAACCAGGGAATACTCTTCAATACGCGTGAGTTGAAGCCAAATCATCATGTCAATCGGGTTAGTAGTGTGATTCATTTGCAATCCTTGCAATTTATGTAGTTTATATTAGAATTAGGTAGGTAATTAGAGTGTAGAAGTAGTTAAATTCATCTTTTCGCCCAATTTTAGTGACAAATTTTTGTTTATTTTCAAACAAGGATATCTCTCTAATCTTAAATCTAAATCACTTGATTTTTGTTTCATTGAATTCCTTGTCTCATCAGCTTTCCGTGGATAGCAAAATCGTCAAATTCCATGATCATTTGACCCCTCAATTTAACATTTAACCAACTACTATTCATTTTTAATCCGAATTTGGGCGTTGACTTACGGGATCAATTACTCTTAAAATACAAATCGAAATTTGACATTTTTGGTTTCTTTGGAATAGTTTTAGCTTTACATTTATATGTGAATTTCAAGATTTGGATATCATTTGGTTAATCAATTTGAAGATTTACACCGAAGTGTTCATTTCAGATTTTTCTGATCTTTGATTTTCAATAATTCATAATAAATCCAATTCTTCTCAAAAAATCATGAATTTTATATCACTAAATTCCATTTTCTCTATTTTTTCTAAATATATAATTTTTTTAATATTTTAAGCTATTTTTATTATCTGATTTTCACAAAGTCAACTTTTGGTCAAAGTCACCACTTTGATCTTGACTTTTGACATTTCTTCTTAAAATCAGTTTTCTAAAGTCTTAAAATATATTCTCTCATATATTATATCATTTATATTGATTATATATTACTATCACTTCTTTAAAACCCTAATTAAACCTAAGTTTGACCAAGTCAACTCGGCCATCAAAGTCAACCGTGTTCTCTGTGGATTGACCCGATACTTACACTATGCTTGATTTTATATCTTTGCTATTGTGAGTTCGGAATTAATTTTGTTTGACCAATGTTTGTGTGTTTTAACTACCGCATAAAGCACCTCGTCAGCGGACGTGTGACACGTGGACATGCGTGTGTGCGTGTGTGCATGACACATATGCGCAGAACTTATAAAGGGTTAGGAGCATCCGTAATCAGTCTTAAGCTAACCCTTACGTCCGTCGTATATTAAAAACTCGAATAAATATATTAATTTATTCCGTGTGGGACTATTTCTTTTTTTGTTTTATTTCAGGTGACATAGTGATGTTTAAGACGTCCGATCGCGTGATTTAATCACGCGCGTCGAATACCACTTACTCAAGGGGTACGTGGAATCATCTTAAGAGGCGAGGATTCGATTAAATGGAGACTAATCACAGTTGTCCACCTCCGGAGTTATAACAGTCGAGATTCGAATCGCCCGATGGACCTTCGATTGATCGCGATCGTCAGATTAAAATCCAACGGGTGAATCAAACGACGCGTCTCTTCAAAGCGCACGACGTGGCTCACTGTGGATGCTCCATCGCCAATCGGACGCTCACGAATTAATTGCATTAATTCACCAGACGACGTGCAATCCTGACCGTTGATCGCAATGAACAGTTGCATCCGACAATTACGCCTCTTTTCCTCAATAAATTCGATGTTCTTCGCGATGGAAAAGACACCCTTGGATTTTCGACTGAAATTGAACTATCTAGACACCACAATTTGAGAGTCTTTTGATTTATTTGCCTTATTGACACGTTTTCGCGTCCGAGGAGTGTTTGAAATTAGAAATTGATCGAGGGAGTAAGGAGAAATCACATCTTGAATGTCATCTTCCTCTTCGAAATCACGGAATGAATAGCCATGCATCCGTCGATTAATTGGATCATTTCGAGCACGACTTTGGGTTAAATTGCGTGTTTTCATCTTAATCTTTCGTCATTTAGCATTAGATTTAAGTTTTGAATCGTAGATTAAGTTTAATTTTAGTTTTAAATCAATTTCGCGATCGATATTTTCTCTTATTTTCCAACTTCGATTACTCTACAAATTCTAATCCAAATCACTCGATTTTTGATTTCGTGGATTTGCAATTGAGTTATCTTTCTTAATATTATAAATTGCCTAATTTCTAAAATCAATTCGTCGTCTAATTTGATCGAATTTCAAAGATATCTCTCAAAATTCCCTAATTCTCCGTGGATTCGACCCTTATTTACCATTATACCCATCAATTCGTGAATTAGTATTTAAATTGGTAAGTTTGGACTTTGTTTTGACAGAACATCGTGTGCATTCGACGACCGCACGCATTCGTTTTGTCAGTGTCACAAAAATCTTTCACAATTTATGTTTAGTTCAAATGACTGATCACCAAAAGTATAGGTTTAACTGAACCGACACCGAAAAATATTGTCACTGATACCAAACGAAACTTAGGTATAGGTTTAGATTCTCATAAAAAATTGATATCGACACCGGAATTGGAGAACCCTAGATTAGCATCTTCAAGGATTGGAGGCGAATTATCCCAAAACTACAAGCAAGCTTCCATAGGTGAGGTCTCTAGCTTACACCTAAGAAGTCTTGTCTCCTTAAGCATATCAAGGGCATACTGTTGCTGGGTCAAAGCTTGCTTCTCGTCTTGATGCGCAATCTCAATCCTAAAAAAGTATCTTGGACTCCCCAAGTCACGAATATTGAGGTGATGCTGTAAATAAGTCTTGGTAGCGTGAATACCAGTGTTATAACTACTAATCAAAAGGATATTATCCACATAGACTGCAAGAATGACAAGATCATCCTTAGTCTTCTTAATGAGCATGATAGTATCGTTGGCGCATGATGTTAAGCCAAAGGTAGAGATACGATCACTAAGCTTCGCAAACCAAGCTCGTGGACTTTGCTTGAGCCCATAAATAGCTCGTCACAGGAAACACACCTTAGATGACTCCCCATGAGCAACATACCCAAGAATTTGCTCTACAAAGACTTTCTCCTCAAGATCAGAAAAAAGAAAGGCGTTAGAAACATCTAACTGGTGGAGTGACCAAGCCTGATTGACAGTGAGAGAGAAGCATGTGAACAAAGTGGAAACTAATAAGAAGAGAGAACATTTCGGCATAGTCAATACCATACGCTAGGGTTAAACCACGAGCAACTAGATGAGCCTTGTGATGTGCAATGGTCCCATCATTATGATATTTACGGTGAAGACCCACTTGCATGTGACAATGTTGGCATCTGTTAGATGGAGAACCAAGGTTCAAGTCCAGCGAGAAAATAAGGTCTCCACCTCCAAGTCCATTGTTGCTTTCTATGCAAGTACTTGTGCAGCCTCAAAATGAGATCGTGGAATCAACTCAAAGGTTACTGACGAAGCGTTTTTGTGCGTCGTTAAAACAGAAAAACGTAAGTCAAACAAAATTTATAAAACCGAACTCACAAAGATAAGATATAAAAATCAAGTAATGTGTAAGTATCGGGTCGATCCACAAAGAGCAGGGTTGACTTTAATTGCAGAGTTGACTTGGTCAAACTTAGGTTTAAAAGGGGTTTTAAAGAAGTGAAAATAATATATAATGAATAGAAATGATATAAATAGACTAAATAAGAAGTTTTAAGAATTTAATTCTCGGATTTGACAGAGAAAAGTCAAAAGTCAAAGTCAAATCATTGAATTTGACCAATAGTAGGTGTTCTGTAAAATCAGAGAATCAAACAGTGTCAGAAGATTACGAAAATTATTATTTCGAAACTAGAGAGAAAATAAAATTTATTGATATATAATTCGTGATTTTTGAATAAGAATTGGATTTACTATGAATTATTGAAAATCAAATATCAGAAAATCCCCGAAATGAACACCTTAGAGGACATCTTCAAATTGACCGACCAAATGAAATCCAAATCTTGCAATTGATATGTAAATGGAAATCTAAGAACCAAAGGAATCTAAAAAGACCAAAATAATTGAATTCTGATTTTTAAATTGAAAGTAATTGACCCCGAAAGTCAACATTTGACTTCTGATGAAAGATGAACATTGCTTGGTCAAACGTCAAATTGAAGGGTCAAATGAACTCGGAATTCAATGAATTTTCTATCCACAGAAAGCTGATGAAAAGATGAATCCAATGAAACCAAAATCAAGTGATTTGGAATTATAATCAGAGAGATATCTTATTTTTAAAATCAGCGGTTTTTTGGACTAAATTTTGGGGAAAATGAAGAACACTAAGAACTAATTTGCGAAATTAAAGATCTAAACCTAATAAAAACTCAAAGTACCTCTTAATAATCGATCGAATCTCACTATTAACCCGATTGCTGCAAGAATGGGGCTTCAATTCTCGTTGATTGAAGCGAATTTGCTTGGATTCTTCCTCGTGGACATTCAAAATTCAAGGGGAAAATTCGATGAAATCAAAAGATTAAATCATGATTATCAGGCTTCAATGGCTGCGTCTCCATACTCTTGGAAGCAGAGGATCACGAGAACTTAAGACCTTCCTCGAAATTCGCTTTATTTCTTCATGAATCGATCAAAAGTTAAGTTTAAAAAGGAGAGAACATCTATTTATAGAGAAGTTTGTGCAAAATTGGTGGATCTTGGCCCACGACGCGGATTTCACTCCGTGTAATTTCAGCCGTAGGATCGCGCAAAATTGGTGGCTCGTGACGCAGATTTACTCCATGTAATTTCAGCCGTCAGATTGCGCTTAATCGGTGGGATTATGGCCCATGACGCGGATTCCACTCCGTGTGATTTCAGCCGTCCAATTGCGCGATTGAATCCCGACCGTCCGATTGCATGATTTAATCCCGACCGTCTGATATCACTGTTCACGCCACGTAGGCACCACGTAGGCATCCATGTGAGCTTGCATGGCCTCGCCATGTGTCCGCATCATGCCACGTCACCTCCGTGGGTCCCGCACAATTAAATAAATCGTGAAAAATCAAAATAATATCTAGAAAATACTATAAAATCCATAAATTCATTTGTATAACTCCTTTTTAACTCAAATTTTCTCCATTGGATCACAAATTCCTTCCTTTTTAATATCATGTCATCTAAAATATACTTTCAAAGAATAAATTAAGATGAACTAAAAATCACCTACTCATTTCTTAATCAATCTTCTTAATCACATTTTCATCTTGAAATTATCTTTCAAAACATGCACTAAAGTCAAAGTAATTTAAGAAAATATATCAAATTCTATTAATTTTAACTTTGCAAAAGATTAATCATCAATCAAGCATAAAATTATCCCTAATTTATGCATAAAATTATCCCTAATTTATGCATAAATATCGACTCTAGTGAAATGACATACCAATGGAGAAAATGCCTAAAAAGTATGATAACATGCATCATATTCACATAAAATAAGCATGAATATGAGTTAATTAGGATAAGAAATTAAGTTATAAATGCATGTTATTAGTTACTGAAAAGGCAAATGTATGAAAGAGGGAGAGAGTCAATCATAGGAAACAAAGTGAGAAATGAGATGGCGAGTACAAGCAAGTGTACCCTTGCAAAGGGCAATGAAAAGATGAAGATCATTGTGAGGGGTGTGAGGAGCGACATTTTGGGATGCCGAGCTCAAAGGGATTTAAAGGAAGAGAAGGAGAGGAGAGAGGATGTGGAGGAGAGGGATTCAAAGGGAGGGGATAAGGAATGACCACGATGGAAGAGAATCTAGGCAGAGGAGATGTAGTAGCAAGAGTCGGAGAAAGCGAGGGAAAGGAGAAGAAGGGAGAGTTCTCCTGGAAGGCGACATCGGTAGAAGTCACATAAGTATAGGTGTTAGGAAAGTACATCCAATAGCCTTTTTCTGTCCTGAAGTAGCCAACAAAGACTCGTTTGAGAGCGTGAGGGGTGAGCTTGGACATGGAAGGAGAAGAGAGGCGAGGTGGGTAGGAGACGGTGAAGGGGAATAGTACCACAAAGGGAAGCAGAGGGGAATCGGTTCTAGAGATATG
Organism: Lemna minuta; assembly: GCA_024174645.1. Lineage (NCBI taxonomy): Eukaryota > Viridiplantae > Streptophyta > Magnoliopsida > Alismatales > Araceae > Lemna > Lemna minuta. The sequence goes on along the minus strand of CM044118.1, from coordinate 6,063,501 downwards.
TGGCCGTCATGAAGGCATCATACCAAAGGTAAGATAGGATAGACATCTTAATGAATAGTGTGCGAGTGATATCAAGGAGTTGACAATATTTCCACTCAAGGACACCATTTTACTGTGGGGTATGAGGACAAGTTGTATGGTGGATAATGTCATGGTCAGCACAAAAGGTACAAAGAGAGGTTTGGACAAACTCAAGAGTGTTATCGGTATGAAGAATCTTAGGTGTAATGAAATATTGAGTGACAACATCCGTGATGAAAAGGATGATCGTACTGAAAACCTCAGAGTGATCACAGAGAAGGTAGACCCAATTCACACGAGTGTAACCATCGATAAACAAGATATAATGACGATGGCCCAAAACATAGGAGGTACGAGAGAGATCCCAAACATCACAATGAAGAAGATCAAAAGGTGCGGAAGAGTGGATGCCATCATGACTAGAGTAAGAAGATTAATGATGTTTGCTTAATTAACATGACTTGCACACAAACTGAGTAAGAGAAAGCCATGAAATGTCTTTTTAAGTTTGTCAAAACATGGATGACCTAAACTGCAATGCTAGAAAAGGGAAGAAGATTTTGAAGATGTAACAAAAAGAGCTCGAAGACTTGAGGATGGTAAATAAAAAATTAGCTCATAGATGCCCTACTTGTTTTCACGGCCCAAACCAATCCTTTCTATTGTGTACAGATCCTGGAAAACGTATAGTGAAGAGCACAAGTGATGACACTAATAGAGAGAAGGTTCATAGGGAAACTGGGAACATAAAGAATTTGATGAAGAGAAAGAGAATTAGTGGGTCAAATAATACCTTGGCCTTGGACCATACAAATTTGACTTTCAGCAATGGTAACAAGGGAATGGGAGGGGGTGGGGTGATATGAAAATAGGAGCAAGGAAGTCTCAGTCATATGAGAGGAAGCCCTCGAACCGATAATCCATGATGGTGAAGACGAAACAAGGTGAGTAGATGCACTTGACATGGAGGGAGCCGGAAGCAAAGCGAGGCTAGCTAAAGAAGAGGCGCCGGTACTCCTAGAGTGCCAAAGTGCACCGTACACAGCTGACATCAAGGTCACAAGATGACGAGACGAGACCGCGAGGTCGTCGATTTCACACGGTCTCGTGTCAAAAATAATACCGAACTTACCAATTTGGGGAATTAAGAGAGAATTGAGGGGTATAATGGTAAATACGGGTCGAATCCACAGGGAATTTAGGTATTTTCGAGATATCTTTTGGAATTTGATCAAATTGGACGATGAATTGAGGTGAGAAATTAGGGAAAATGGTGTTTTTGGAAAGAAGACTTCAAATCGATTCCACGGAATCAATAATCGATGAATTTGGACTTAATTTCGCGGAGAAATCGAAATTTGAAGTGGAGAGCAATTTTCGGACGTTGAAATCGTGATTTTGGATGAAATTCTATGAAATTGAAATCTAAAACCTAATCTAAACGAAAATTAAAGATAATAGGAGGATAATTGAGGTAAAACCGCTTCCACTAAACCCGTTTAGCGATCAAAACGAGGTGATTAAGCCGATTAATCACCGAAAACGTGAAGATCGTCACGCCGAGCTTCAAGCGTCGATTTCTCCCTCGATTTTCCACCAAATCTCGACTTCTACCCCTCCATGGATGCGGAATTGAGAGAGGAGGAGGAAGAACTCGAGAGAAACGAGTGAGAGAGGTGTCTAGACAGTCAATTTCATTGAAATCTCACTCGAATACATATATCGACGACGAACTCGTCTTTTTATAGGGCGAAAAAGCATAACCGTCCGATTGATACGATCGGACGGTTACGATGAAACGCCCACGATGGGCCGTTTCTGAAAATGTCGTGGCCGTCCGATCTTGATCAACGGTCTAGATGCATCCGCGCGATTAAACGTTTAAAACGCCTTGATTTATTGCCGTTGGATCGCGATCGGACGGCTGAGATGCGATCCGCGCCGAAGCATCTCAGCCGTTATAACGCTTTTAAAAACGCACGTGGTTTTGATCATCGCCGGTGGACCGCGCTCACGCGATCAACGCGTGGGATCGACTCGCGTCGTCGATCCGACGATCCTCCTCGCGCCACGTCGCCAACATCAGGACCGTTATAACTAGCCCAATCAAGCACGTGTTGATTTGATCGATCGTGGGCCGATGCTCACGCGATCAACGCGTGAGATCAACGCTCGCCGTTGATCCGACGCCTATCGCCGCGCCACGTCACCTGCAAGGTAAGAAAGGTGTGAGGATTAGTCCCACACGGAGAAAAAGAAAGGAGCATGTCGGGTATATAATACCCGACACTTAAGAGGGTTAATACCCTCCCCCTCTAGGCGAGGCTGAAGACCCCTTTTACTATATATATAATAATAATAATAATATAATAATATTTATGCGCCATGTAGGCGCTGCGCGGGTCCGCGTGGCGCTGCCACGTGGCCTTGCGTGCCACGTCGCATCCACGCGGGTCCCGCGCCCGTTTTTTTAATTTTTTATTATTTTTTAATGTTTTTAAATAGAAATTTAAATCATAAAAATCAGGAAAAATCCAGAAAAAATCCCTAAAATTGTAAAAATCATATCTTTTAATATACAACTCCAAATTAATCCAAATTTCTTTCATTTGATCTGAAATTTAATTATCTATCATTCTAAAAATTCAAAATATTTAAATAACAAGAGATTTAATTTATATTTCAAAAATACATTCATTTTTAAAAGATTTTAACTTTATAAAATTAAATGAATGTTCATAAAAATGATTTCTCTTATTATTTAACTTTAAAAACCATTCATAATCTCAAGTAAAGATGGGTTATAAAATTATTTATCCTTAATTCATCATAATTAACCCTAATTTAGTGTATTTTGAGATTATGACATAAATATGCATAGAATGATAGAAATGTACTCAAAGTATGATAACATGCACATAAATGTAATGTTTTATGCCTTAAATTGCATTAATAATCATGTTTTATCATGTTAAGATTGCATGTTATCACAAGACAATGTGGCGTAGGAATACTGGGCGAAGCTGGGGAAAGGGTAGCCGAAGGAGTTACAACTACTTGGGCAGTAGGATGCTTTCCAAATTGCTTCCATTATTTATTGGCAAGATGATTTTGTTTGCCACAGAAAAGACATGGCAGAAAAGAGTTGCCGAGATTGCCATAGCAGTGAGGGAAACCATCATTGCAAGCTTGAGGAGCAAAGAGTACCATAGCTGAAAGAGGAGTCGTATTGCTTTGAGCAGAAGTGAGAGAGGAGAAAGGCGTATTAGTTATGACGCGAAGAGTGATAGAGAAAATAGTAGTGAGGCTAGGTACACAATCACCATAGAGAAGATAGCCTCAATTAGGGATGCAATGGAGGGACGAAGCTTGCTCAAGTAGATGCTGATGGGTTTAGATCAAAATATCGAATGCAATGGAATACATTTAAGTCAAATATTTAAAACATTGAGGCACCAAGAATAGATGATCTTATTGATGGATATCATGTGGCCTATAAGCCAATCACACTTTCATGTATCTTGTTTATGTTCATTGAAATGAAATTTATTCATTGTCATTCTTGTGTGATGTTTGCAATGAAGTCCATGAACATATGCAATGACTAAGTGAATTATGATGAGAGCATAATATAGTGATCACTAGTCTTTAAATATATACTCTAAACATTCCTATTTGTGGGATATTCAAGAAGGACATCGAATTATCTGGAAAGAATAACACTATCTAATCCATCTTATATGATGAGTATGGCTGATCCTATAGCCATCAGTGTGAAGATACTAAAGATAGATAGTGGGTACTCTTTGGAGAAAGAGTTCAATGAATTGATCCGTATGTATCCCTGAATGGTATTATACCTAACTGTCAATCAAGTTGATTCATGTCATGATTGTGTATATGGTCCTTTGACTTGAGACACCAAAGACATCTTGTGGATGGATGATCGTGTTTTGATTATGACTTACGAATCCCTAGCCACAAGATATCTAAAACGTCATATATTGGATATGACATGAATTCCACGAAGATGACTGTGTGACCAAGATGAGATCATCCACCCTCGGTATTTGAGGAGATTGACTCAAGGAATGAGATGCGATGAAATCCTTGGCCAAGGTATTAGAAATATTGGAGAAGGAGTTCATGATGATTTCCTACACGCATCAGTACTAACTTGAGTGACTGATTAGGGTTTGATAGTTGACCATATCATAAGTCATTCATGAGTCTAATGTGGATGAAGGATTATACATTCATGGTAATCGATGATGGGAAGGTTCCATAAGTGAGTTCTTACATTCTCCATATCTCCTAGTGTACATGGTGTAGCTTGGCACCCAACGAGTTGGCAACTCAACATATCGATCATGTTAAATCGATCATTGATTAATTAATCTATATGTGGATGTGGATAATTAATTAAGGTTGACCAATAAGGTGTTATTTGATCGATAGAGTTATTAACTAGTGAGATATATAGACCTAGAGGGTCACTCACGAGACTAAATTGTATGGTCGTTGAATACACATGACTTAGTGTCAAAACAAAGTCCTAAACTTACCAATTTATGATTAATCAATTTAATTAATTAGTATAATGGTAATTAAGGGTCGAATCCACAAAGAATTAGGGAAATTTGATATATATCTTTGAAATTTGGTCAAATCGGACGACGAATTGAGATTAGAAATTGTGCATTTTAGTATATTAAGAAAGATAACTCAATTGCAAATCCACGAAATAAAAAATCAGGTGATTTGGATGAGAATTCGCAGAGTAATCAGAGTTTGAAGTTAGGAGAAAATTCGCATCGCAAGTTTGATTAAAAACAGAAATTAAAATGAAATTAAACTTAATCTACGATTCAAAATGTAAAATTAACACTAAATGATGAAAGATTAAGATGAAGACACGCAATCTAACCCAAAGTAGCCTTCGAAATGATCCAATTAATCGTTGGATGCATAGCTTTTCATTTCGAGTTTTCGAAGTCAAAATTGAAGTTCAAGATGTGATTTCTTCTTCCTCTCTCGATCAAACTTTCATTTCAAGCATTCAGTGGATGCAGAAATGCATTAAGAACACAAGGAATCAAACAACACATGAAATGGGTGTCTAATTAAGTTGAATTTCTTGAAATTCCATGGGCAGTTCTTTCCGTCGTGAAGAACTGCATTTAAAGAGGTATGAATTGGGCGCAGCCATTGGATGAGGAGAAGCCTCAAGATCGATGGTCGCGATGAAGCTTTATTTGATGGAAACGGTGCAATTATATCGCATCCGTCCGATCAAAAATCAAAGATCAGGATGTGTCCATGTTATGCGCTTTGAATCTTCGCGTCACTTGATCATCCGTTGGATTTAAATCCAACGATCGTGATGTGTCGAAGGGTCCGCTGATCGCGTGCGATCTCAGCCGTTATAACTCGCGCGATCGACGGCTCTGATGAATTCACTTAAGTGAATTTTAACCCACGTGCTTGATTAAAGATCGGGTGGACCTCGTGTCCACCGCATTGACGTACTCCGTTCATCGCGATTCACATCGTGCCACACGTCTTGCAATCAAAGAAATCGAGGGAACATAGTCCCACACGGAGAAAAACAAGAAGAATCGTAGGGTATATAAGGTGAGGTGAACTGATAGGTTAGCGATGTTCCTCTATTGAATGGCTTATACTTACTATAACCTATGTAATAAAAAAAGTATGATGTCACCTCAATGCCTGATAACATGCATTTATAACTTGAATTCTTATCCTAATTAACTCATATTCATGCTTATTTTATGTTAATATGATGCATGTTATCATACTTTTTTAGGAATTTTCTCCATTGGCATGTCATTTCACTAAAGTTGATATTTATGCATAAATTAGGGATAATTTCATGCTTAATAGATGATTAATCTTTTGTTAAGTTTAAATTAATAGAAGTTAATCTCTGTTATTAAATGATTTTTGACTTTAGTAAATGTTTGGAAGGATAATTTCAGGATGAATTTATGATTTAGAATGTTTAATGAGAAATGATTTAAGTAAATTCTAATTCATCATGATTTCTTCTTTCAAAATATATTTTAAATGACATGAGATTATAAATAAAAGAATTTGTGATCCAATGGAGAAAATTTGGATTAAAAAGGAGTTGTATATTTTAAATTATGAATTTATGAAGTTTTATGCCTTTTTCTGATTTTTATTTGATTTTTTCCTTTACTAAAATCGCAAAAAAATAGATTTATTACCTGTAGGTGATGACGTAGCGAGCGGGACCAGGGCGTGGATGCGACGTGGCACTGAGGCCACGTGGCAGAGCCACGGCTGGCCCGCGCGAGGTGCAGGTGACACTGACGCGTGGCAGGAGGCCACGCCGACGAGTCCACGCGGACGCCCGTGAGGGGCACCATGTTGCGTGTGGGGGGTGCGCATAAGGAGGGCCCACGTGTATAGTGGGACCCTAGTAAGAGAGGGGGGCGGTAATGCAATTAATTGATGATTGCGCCCCCCTATTTAACAGCATCTTCTCCCAAAATTTTCTCCGTGTGGGACTATGTCCCACATGTTTCTTACCTTGTAGGACACGTGGCGGCTCAGCAGACGTTGGATCCAAGGGACATCACTTGATGCACATTGATGTGGTGGACACGGAGTCCACCCGAACTCCATCAAGAGCACGTGCTTGATTTGGAGCTTAAGTAACCACGATCGGACAGCTCTTAGCTCGCCACGTGGCGGCACAAGGAGCGCTGATCTTCATTGCTTCGTAGACGCCGTGCGATCACAATCGAACAGCCGTCATGAAGCGCGATCTTCATTTTCATCAGACGGGCGACGTGTGGAGCTCTCTAGCGCGTCGGATCGTCATCAGATCACGGTTGCCATCGGACGGTCGCGATCTTCATCGCAATATTCTCACCAATCAGACGGCTGGCGGTGGACCCTCCTCACGATCGTGGCGCACTGGATCGGGAAATCGTGATCGTCCATCCAGCTGAAGCTTCATCGGACGGTGTAGAAGATTCGTGGAAGAACACCACGATCGCGGTCTGATCGCGGCGCGATCGAGCCGCGATCGTGGATCTTTCATCGTGGAATCAATTCCACGATCTTCAGACTCGTTAAATGGTGGATCGCGATCACGACCAGCCCACGATCGTGGCCCGATCATGACACGATCTTGGCCTGATCGTGGCTTCTTTTGAGGCTAATTTGAGGCCAATTCACCGCTAAATCCGGGCTGATTCGTCGCGGGATTTAAGCCACGATCCTGCCCAAAAGAATCTCTCCCACGACCCCATCAAATCGCGCCCACGACCGCGTCAATTTCCCACGATCTTCGGGCTAATTTTCCCTTTAAAAACCCATGTATTTCTCCCTTGTTCTTCAACTTTTGATCGATTCGTGAAGGAATTAAGTGAATTTCGAGGAAGATCTCTAGTTCATCGTGATCTCCCCGCGTTTAGACTTGATTGCGAAGCAATTGGAGCGGGATTGATCAGGAATTTCTCCTTGATTTCATCGAATTTTCCCCTTGAATTCCAAACGTCCACGAGGAAGAATCCGAGCAAATTCGCTTCAATCCACGAGAATTGAAGCCCCATCCTTTAGGCAATCGGGTTAGTAGTGAGATTCGATCGATTATCAGGAGGTAATTTAAGTTTTTATTAGATTTAGAAGTTTAATTTTGCAAATTAGTTCTTAGTGTTCTTCATTTTTCCCAAATTCGAGTCCAAAAAATTGCTGATTTTGAAAATAGGATATCTCTCTCATTATAATTCCAAATCACTTTATTCCCATTTCAATGGATTCTTCTTTTTCTCAGCTTTCCGTGGATAAGAAATTCATCGAATTCTGAGTTCATTTGACCCCTTGACCAAAAGAAAATAAAACATCAGTAGCAGTTGCAAGAGGAGCTGAATATGCAACAACAATCCAACCTCCAATTTGACGTTTGACCGAGGACTGTTCATCTTTCATCAAAAGTCAAACGTTGACTTTCGGGGTTAATTACTTTTAATTTACAAATCAGAATTTGATAATTTTGGTGTTTTTAGATTTCTCTGGTTCTTATCTTTCCATTGACATAGGAATTGCAAGATTTGGATTTCATTTGACCGGTCAATCTGAGGATTTCCTCCAAGGTGTTCATTTTAGGGATTTTCTGATATTTGATTTTCAATAATTCATAGTAAATCCATTTCTTATCTAAAAATTACGAATTATATATCAATAAATTCTATTTTCTCTCTAGTTTCTAAATATATAATTTTCGTAATCTTCTGACTCTGTTTGATTCTCTGATTTTTACGAACACCTATTGTTGGTCAAAGTCAAGGTGTTGACTTTGACTTTTGATTTTTCTCTATCAAATCTGAGAATTAAATTCTTAAAACTTCTTATTTAGCTTATTTATATCATTTCCGCTCATTACTTCTTATTTTTACTTCTTTAAAACCTCTTTTAAACTTAAGTTTGACCAAGTCAACTCTGCGATTAAAGTCAACCCTGCTCTTTGTGGATCGACCTGATACTAACACATTACTTGATTTTATATCTTATCTTTGTGAGTTCGGTTTTTATAAATTTTGTTTGACCAACGTTTTTGTGTTTTAACGACGCACGAAAACGATCCGTCAGAGCCATGCAGGCACTCGCTCGGGTCTGCGTGGCACTGCCACGTGGCCTTGCGTGCCACGTCGCATCCACGTGGGCTAGCACGAAAAATGCCCCCTTTTTGCCATTTTTTATTGATTTAAATACTTTAAAATCGAAAGTAAATCCATATAAATTCAGGAAAAATTCTAGAAAAATTCCTTAAAATTGTAAAAATCATAACTTTCAAAATATAAGTCCAAATTAAGTCAAATTTCTTTTGTTGGATCAGAAATTGAATAATTATCATTATAAATTTAATAAGAGAATTAATTTTAATTAATTTAATACATTTATGTATCTTATAAAATAACTTTATAAAAATACATAAATGTTTATAAAGATCTTTTCTCTTATATTTTCATCCTCAAAATATGATTATGATCTCACTTCTAATTAGGATTAAAGATTATAATATTTAATTATGTATAATAATCCATAAATTGGTGTATTTTAAGATCATAACATGAATTAATATAAAATGATAAAAATATGATAACATGCATATATTTGTAATAATTAATGCCTTTAATTACATTAATAATTATGTAATTTCATGCATATATAGCATTTTATCACACCCCCCAACTTGAATAATTTCTAGTCTCTTAGAAATTCACTAGGTAATCTCCTTAAAAAATCTTATCATCCTTTGATCCTGCAACTAAAGAAGTCAAGTATATCAATGTGTGATTACTTTTCATCATAGTGTGGAACATGGTGATCTAGATTCCATAACTAGGTTGACTTCCTTAGAGAATATTTGGGTGGTGCTCATCGGCTAATAGTCGAGTCAATACTCAAGTGTAATCGAGGTGAGCATATCTAAGGTATGATGCGATGGGAATGAAAAGATTCTCACACTCTCATGAGCAAATGTAATCCTCACCTCTCTAATTCTCATGTCACTCTTTCACTCATTTGGAGGCTACTTGGTGCATTAGAATTCCCCTCAACTCTTCTTTCTCCCTTAAATAGTGCATTGCAAAGGGATTTCCTATTTTGGGATGCATTGTTATAAGGTAGCTGAAAGAGTAAAAAGACACTATTTCTAAAGGAATAACTTGGTTAAAAGCAAAAATCAGCATATAAACAAATTGGATATTATATACAAAGAAAGGTACCACTGATGTTTAATTATTCTCCCAAATGATGTGGATGATGATGCTAGAAAAGGATAGATATAATTCGGTAGAGATGGTGTGGAGTGGTATACTTGATATAAACATGGTGAAAAATAGAATGGAATGTAAGTAATGGGTAGAGATAGATATTTACATGGTAAAGATAGTTTTCCCATATTGTTCTCCTTCTTTTCACTTTCTTATTCCTCTCTTTCTTTTTCTCCTCATTTTCTTTCCTTCTTTCTTTTTGTCTTCTTCTTTTCTTCATTTCATATTTTTCTTCATTTTTTCTTCTTCTTGTGTATTGTAATTTTTAGAGAAGAAAAAGATAACATTTGAAGACTTTGCATAAAAAACAAGGATATATGAGGAGGTTTTGATGTTTGAAGAGAGTATTCAAAATGCTGAAGTAATATGAAGGAATATTTGCTTGTAAGGGAGATTGGATAAAGGTTTGTGTAGATGATGAAAAAGAAAATGTTGGATATGTTTATCACTTGGGAGTGTAATTATAATCAATGAAGCTGAATTTTTGGGTGTCTTATTGACGGGTATGGAAAAGGTAGAACTAAATGCCTAAAGGATAGAATAGGTGCATAAAAAATTATGGCACATTGCACTCTTCTAAGAGAAAGTTCGGAAGTGAGGAATTCCCACACCAAATGGGTTCGGCTGATGTAAGGTAGGGGATAGGAATTAGCTTGAACTTCACTCAAAATCTCTCCTTTTCAATCCAATATCACTTCAACCTCTAATTGCTCATTTTCCTCGGTGCCCATTAGATACCTAACCCCGAAGAAGTCAACCACTAAAAAGAATCCATGGTTTCTCTAGATCTCTTGGCTTGATTACTCAAAATGTAATCACATGGGCAATGAGGCCCTCACTTCTACATCTCTAGGAATACGATCTCAAAATGCTAAGACTTCTAAGGTGTTAAAAGTAGTAAAAATTTTAAAAATAGGAGTTTTAAAATACTAAAAAGTTTAAAAATTTTGAAATTTTTGAAAATTTGATTTTTTCTAAGTCCTCACCCCCAACTTAAATCTTTCATTGCCCTCAATGAAATCAGCTTGTTTCTAAAAAATATGGCAAGAATATCATGCATTATATGAAAAAGATTATAAATTGAAATGCGAAGTAAAAAGGTTTAGAAAAACTCGTTGTGCGTGTTTGACGCATGTCTTTGGAATTTGTCCAAATTGCTTGTTGTAGGTGGATTCCTCCAACTATGTATGTACATTGATATAAACTAAAAACAAGAACTAAATAAAACAGTAAGATAATCTTGGGGTGCCTCTCAAGAGCGCTAAGTTTAACGTCTTCAGCCAGACAAAACTTAGTGAAACTACGGTGATCGATGAGATAAGGGTGTTACCATTATCACGTCCTCATGTACCTCGGGAAGATGCAGATTTACCTTATCTGCTGGTGTGGGTGGCTCTGGTGCAAGGTATAGTTTAAGACGATGCCCATTTACCTTGAATTGTTTGCCGGATTTAGGGTCGGAAATAAGCACTGATCCGGTGTCAAACGATTCCACAACCACGTAAGGACCGTCCCATCGTGACCGCAGCTTACTTGGAAAAAGCTTAAGGAGAGAGTTATATAACCAAACCTTTTCATTGACGTGGAAGGTTCGTCTTTTGATGTTCTTGTCATGAAAGGCTTTGGTCTTTTCTTTGTAAATCTCCACATTTTCGTACGCGTCGCGCCTTAACTCCTGTAATTCCTACAGCTGGAGAAGTCTATGTTTACCTGCTTCGTCTAGAGATAGGTTGAGCTTCTTTATTGCCCAATGGCCTTATGCTCAAGCTCAACCGGAAGGTGGCACGCCTTCCCAAATATGAGTCGGAACAGAGACATCCCGATGGGTGTCTTGTAAGCCGTTCGATATGCCCATAAAGCATCAGAAAGCTTGTGCGCCCAATCCTTACCGTCTGGTCGAATGATCTTCTTTAAAATATTACTCACTCCTCGGTTGCTCACTTCAACTTGCCCATTAGCTTGGGGGTGGTACGGTGTGGTGACGCGATGATGTACTCCATATCTCTTCAATAATGCACAAAAGTGTGTATTGTTGAAGTGTGAGCCTCTATCACTGATTATGGGCCTTTGACAACCATACCGGGAGAATATGTTTGATAACATGCATTTATAACTTAAATTCTTATCCTATTTAACTCATATTCATGCTTATTTTATGTGAATATGATGCATGTTATCATAGTTTTTATGAATTTTCTCCATTGGTATGCCATTCTACTAAAGTTCATATTTATGCATAAATTAGGGTTAATTATGTGCTTTCTTGATGATCAATCTTTTTCAGGGTTAAATTAATAGGAATGAAGTATTTTCCTTAATTTAATTTGACTTTAGTAGATGATTAGAAGATTTAATTTCAAGAAAAGAATGTTGGATGATATAAAATAGACTTCTTAAGAAATTATCTATGTTTTTTTAAAATTCATCCTATATGATTCTTTTAATTTATATTTTAGATGGCATAATATTAAAGATGAAGGAATTTGTGATCCAATGGAGAAAATTTGAGTTAAAAAGGACTTATATAAATGAATTAATGAATTTCTTAATTTTTTAGAATTTTCTAGATTTTATTCTGATTTTTTAAGATTTATTTAATCGCGCGGGACCCAAGGAGGTGACGTGGCGCGATGCGCACACATGGAGGGGCCAGGAAAGCCCACATGGAGGCCTACTTGGTGCCTACATGGTGTGAACAGTGATATCAGACGGTTGGGATTAACTCGCGCAATCGGACGGTCGGGATTAAATTGCGCGATTGAATGGCTGAAATCACATGGAGGGGAATCAGCGTCATGGGCCAAGATCCCACCAATTTCGAGCGATCTGACGATTGAAATCACACGGAGTAAAATCCGTGTCGTGGCCCACGATCCACCAATTTCGCACAAACTTCTCTATAAGTAGATGTTCTCTCCCTTTGTAAACATAACTTTTGATCGATTTGTGAAGAAATTAAGTGAATTTTGAGGAAGGTCTTAAGTTCTTCGTGATCTTCTACTTCCTAGAGTTTAATTCCGCAGCCATTGAAGCATGATAATCATGAATTAATCACCTGATTTCATCAAATTTTCCCCTTGAATTCCGAACGTCCATGAGGAAGAAATCGAGCAAATTCGCTTTAATCCGCGTGAATTGAAGCCCCATTCTTGCGGAAATCAGGTTAGTAGTGAGATTCGATCGATTATTAGGGGGTAATTTGAGTTTTTATTAGGTTTAGATCGTTAATTTTGCAAATTAGTTCTTAGTGTTCTTCAATTTTCCCCGATTTTAGTATGAAATTTTGCTGATTTTGAAAATAGGATATCTCTCTGATTATAATTCCAAATCACTTGATTTTTGTTTCATTGGATTGCTCTTTTCATCAGCTTTCTATGGATAGTAAATTCGTCGAATTCTAAGTTCATTTGACCCTTTAATTTAACGTTTGACTGAGCACTGTTCCTTTCCCATCAGAATTCAAACGTTGACTTTTGGGGTCAATTACTTTCAAAATATAAATCGGAATTCATTCATTTTCTATTGATATATAAATTGCAAGATTTGGATATCATTTGATTAGTCAATTTGAAGATTTCCTCAGAGGTGTTCATTTCGAGGATTTTCTGATATTTGATTTTAAATAATTCATAATAAATCCATTTCTTCTCGAAAAATCACCAATTTTATATCATTAAATTCTATTTTCTCTCTAGTTTTTGAATAATTTTTTTTAATCTTCTGATACCTTTTGATTCTTTGATTTTACAGATTTCCTACTGTTAGTCAAAGTCAATGCTTTGACTTTTGTCTGTCAAATTCGAGAATTCAAATCTTAAAATTTCTTATTTAGTCTTTTTATATAGTTTATATTCATAACATCTTACTTTTACTTCTTTGAAACCTCTTTCAAACCTAAGTTTGACCAAGTCAACTCTACAATTAAAGTCAACCTTGTTCTTTGTGGATCGACCAAATACTTACATGTTGCTTGATTTTCTATCTTTATCTTTGTGAGTTCGGTTTTATAAATTTTGTTTAACGACCGCACTAAAATGCTTCGTCAAAATGGTGCCGTTGTCGTGGAGCATGCGTTATTGATTTTATTGCTTGATTTCGAGGTTATATTTAGGTTTCTATCTTCTGTAGTTTATTAACCTGCAGAGAAATAATCGACCATCTCATTAGTTGAAAAAGGTATATCGAGGTAAGATTACCATTTTTGCCCTTATTTGACGTCTTTGGAGCAAATTTGGTAGTCTATTTTGTGTTTTTTTTACTTATTTGAGACGAGGATATTGATATATCTCAGATACATTCTCTGTTATCAGATATCTGTTAGTACTATTATCTTTAATGGTGTGATTTATGATAATGTGTAGCTTGATCTATATTTTGGTGGAACAGTGTTAAGCATATTCATTTAAAACATCATATTTAGCTTTTAACCCTTTTCTGACTTTCTTATATATATATATATATATATATATATATATATAGAGAGAGAGAGAGAGAGAGAGAGAGAGAGAGAGATTTGTTGTTCTATGATCTTTTCGATATAGATATGAATAGGAACCCTAGGAACCGAGGAGGACGACAAGGACACTAGAATCAGCAAGCCACGAGGCATACAAGGAATAACGCCTTGTATGAGGACCTCTTCAACACATCCGTGCATTCCATAGCTCCAACAAAGGCTTCTATTGATCCTATGCTAGCCCTTGACACACCAAAGAGAGGAGAACCGATAGACGCCCCTCTTCCCACTGAGATAGTGAGACGATGCCTCAACGATTATGCTAGACCGGTCGTCCAAAGGCAGACTACGCGAGTCAATGCCCCTCTTCAACGAGGTGCTAATTTTAAAATTGACTCACATATTCTTGGCATTTTACCAACTTTTCATGGATTACCATCGGAGGATCCGTATCGACATGTGGACGAATTCAGCCAGGTATGCGAATCCAATTCAATTCCATAATGTCCCCTCCGAAACGGTCAAGATGCGCTTCTTCCCCTTCACACTTAAGGAAAGGGCAAAGGAGTGGTTTTTCACCTTGGGCCATGAATTTGGTTAATGGACAGATATGGAAGACGCATTTTTGCGTCTGCACTACTCGGTAGGTAAGACTAGCGTCGTGAGAAGAGCAATACGCGAGTTCTCACAAGGGCCGGGTGAGGTTTTTTATGAGGCATGGAAGAGACTTAGAGATCTTTTGAGACAATGCCCACATCATGGTATACCTAAGCATGAGATTACTCAGATTTTTTATGATGGCTTAAGTGCACCTGACTGATATTTGCTTGATGCCGCTAGTGGAGGCACATTCATGAGCAAATATGAGGATGAAGCCCTCGAGTTGATCGAGTTGGTGGCGGAGAATAGCCATCATCATGCAGCTAAATCCTTCGGTGGGCGGAGCGCTCCCGCAAAGGGAGGAATGTTTGATGTGAAGGCGGTTGAGACAGGTATGCTTTTAGATAAAATTGAAAAACTTACCGAGGCATTGAATTTGATCATGGACTCGCTTAAGATCCGACCAGGTTCTGATGGCCTCGCTCCAGTATCACATAGCGATATCTCTGCGTATTCACGTTGCTCTAATGTTGAGCACGTCCAGTTGGATTGCCCCGTGATGGCAATTCAAGGTCCAGTTCCATTTCGGCCAAACCCTATGCCATATCCAGGTTTGAGGCAAGCGGGTAGGTATCACGACCTGAATGAGGGTTATTCTAATTATAACAACCCATCTTATGCGCAGCAGCGGAGCGGGCAACACACTTCATATTATCAGCCCTTTGGATCCGCGCAACAACCTATGGGGAACCCAAGGCATACACAGTTCACCTCCGGTTTTCTCCAAGAGAGTATATCGTCACCAGCAGTACCACCTCCTGCACCCTCAGCTGATTCCATCATGAGTGCATTAGCACAAATGATGAGTAAGTTGACTGAGGTTAGCGACCGACTTGATAGAGTTGAAGAGGCTAGGGCCCAATGCTCCGATGATTCTACCGATCAAAGGAATGGGAAGGAATATAGTTACCTTCCCAACCTCTAGCGAACCCTAGGAACCTAGGGCAAGTATCGTTGAGCTGTGCCCACAATGTGAACCAATTTCACATTGATAGCGCACAAGAGGAGGCACATGCTGGGAGACGGAAACTTAGTACTTGATGGGAGGATACCCATTGACGGATCGTTTTCGTGCGTCGTTAAAACACAAAAACGTTGGTCAAACAAAATTTATAAAATCGAACTCACAAAGATAAGATATAAAAATCAAGTAATGTGTAAGTATCGGGTCGATCCACAAAGAGCAGGGTTGACTTTAATTGCAGAGTTGACTTGGTCAAACTTAGGTTTAAAAGGAGTTTTTAATAAGTAAAAACAAGAAGTAATGAGTGGACATGATATAAATAAGCTAAATAAGAAGTTTTAAGAATTTAATTCTCGGATTTGACAGAGAAAAGTCAAAAGTCAAAGTCAAAGCATTGACTTTGACCAATAGTAGGTGTTCTATAAAATCAGAGAATCAAACAGTGTCAGAAGATTACGAAAATTATATATTTCGAAACTAGAGAGAAAATGGAATTTATTGATATATAATTCGTGATTTTTGAATAAGAATTGGATTTACTATGAATTATTGAAAATCAAATATCAAAAAATCTCGGAAATTAACACCTCAGAGGAAATCTTCAAATTGAATGGTGAAATGAAATCCAAATCTTGAAATTTATATGTCAATGGAAATCTAAGAACCAGGGGAATCTAACAAGACCAAAATTATCAAATTCTGATTTGTAAATCAAAAGTAATTGACCCGAAAAGTCAACGTTTTGCTTCTTATGAAAGATGAACCGCCCTTGGTCAAACGTCAAATTGGAGGGTCAAATGAACTCGGAATTCGATGAATTCCACGGAAAGTTGATGAAAAGAGGAATCCAATAAAACCAAAATCAATTGATTTGGAATTATAAACAAAGAGATATCCTATTTTCAAAATCAGCAATTTTCGGACGTAAAATTGGGAAAAATGAAGAACAATATGAACTAATTTGTAAAATTAAACTTCTAAATCTAATAAAAACTCAAATTACCTCTTCATAATAGATCAAATCTCATTACTAACCCGATTTCCGCAAGAACGGGGCTTCAATTCTCGCGGATTGAAGTGAATTTGCTCGGATTCTTCCTCGTGGACGTTCGGAATTTAAGGGGAAAATTTGATGAAATCAAAGAGGAATTCGCGATCAATCCCGCTCCAATTGCGTCGTAATTGAGTCTAAACGCGGGGGATCACGATGAACTAGAGATCTCCCTTGAAATTTGCTTAATTCCCTTCTCGAAATCGATCAAAAGTTGAGTTTCAAAGGGAGAATACATAGTTTTTTAAAGGGAAATTGACCCGATTTTGAGGCCGTTTGATGCGGTCGTGGGAGGACTAGTCGCCACGATTTCACAAAAATCATGGCCCACCAAGGAGAAGAAATCGTTTGCCACGATTTCACCACGGATAAGCCACGATCGCCATGAGCTCTGCTGCGAGAAATCCGGAGCGTCCACCTCGCGATGCCCTCTGTGCCGTCCGATCGTGCGGGATCGTGAGGATCGTGGCCCACAATTTCCCTCCGCAAGAGCCTTCCGATGAAGATCCAACGTCTTCCGTGCGTCCGTGTCACCCCCAGGATCCTCGGCCATGATCCACGCCTCAACCCATGCTTTGCCCGTCCTATGGATATCGGATGCACCGAAAGTTCCGCATGTCGCTAGATGAGATGAAGATCGGATTTCATTGCAGCCGTCTGATGGAGATCACGCGGTCTTAACTTCGACAAAGATCGGACGCTCCTGGCGCTTCCACATGTCGACAGGTAAGGCGTAGATCGGTTTCACTTAATGTGATTTTTACGCACGTGCGTTGATTTTGATCGCGTGGACTCGAGTCCATGCGATCGACGCTTCGCGAGAAGATCCAACGCGTGCGATGCAGCCACGTCACCTGCAATAGAAAGATTCCGTGGGAACATAGTCCCACATGGAATAAAAAGACAGGAATGAAGCGGTTAAATAGGGGGGCGCGGTAACGCATTTGCGTTACCGCCCCCAACTTCTTACCAGGGCCCACTAACCCGTGGGCCCTAATTATAAGGAATTCATCATACTTAACCAATCATCGCTTTCTCCTTGCACTATGGACATGAGTGATAAGGACACAAGAAGTCGAAACAAGCATCATCCTTTTATACATAGTGGCTATAAAATAGAGTCGACTAAAACACATGGGATGTAGCTTACTATTCTAATTCTACTTTTTTTTATTTTTCTCTTTCTTTCATCCTAATTCTATTTTTTTTATATTTTTCTTTCTTTCTTATTCTACTTTATTCATCCTAATTCTACTTGCTGCAAACCTTTTTGAAGAAGGAGATTAGAGAATTCAGAATTTGAAATTTATAAGGCTTTTTATGCAACTTTATTGAAAAACAACATAACTCATTTCATGGTGCTCATCCTACCCATGTGTCGTCCTTAGTAGACATGCAGCTTATTCCCCCGAAGAGGTTTTGGTATCTCTATGGATCAGGGAGCTTCACTATGTCATATCAAACTTTGATTTCAAGCATTCAGTGAATGCTGAAATGCATTAAGAACACAAGGAATCAAACGGCACATGAAATGGGTGTCTAAACAAATCAAATTTCTTGAAATTCCACGGGCAGTTCTTTCTGTCGCGAATAATTGCATTTAAAGAGGTATAAATTGGGCGCAGCCGTTGGATGAAGAGAAGCCTCAAGATCTATGGTCGCGATGAAGCTTTATTTGATCGAAACAGTGCGATTATATCACATCTGTCTGATCAAAAATCAAAGATCAGGATGTGTCCACGTTATGCGCTTTGAATCTTCGCGTCGCTTGATCATCCGTTGGATTTAAATCCAACGATCGCGATGTGTCGAAGGGTCCACCGATCGCGCGCAATCTCAGCCGTTATAACTCGCGCAATTGACGGCTCTGATGAATTCACTTAAGTGAATTTTAACCCATGTGCTTGATTAAAGATCGGGTGGACCTCGTGTCCACCGCATCGACGTACTCCGTTCATCGTGATTCCCATCCGACGCGCCACATCGTGTCACGCGTCCTGCAATAAAAGAAATCGAGGGAACATAGTCCCACACGGAGAAAAACAAGAAGAATCGTAATAAGCTGAGGTGAACTGATAGGTTAGCGATGTTCCTCTATGGAATGGTTTATACTTACTATAACCTATGTAATAATTAAAAAAAATGTATAATGTCACCTCAGTGCCACGTAGGCACTCGCGCGGGTCCATGTGGCCTTGCATGCGACGTCGCATCCACGTGGGCTCACACGGAAAATGCACCCTTTTGCCATTTTTTTATTGATTTAAATACTTTAAAATCGAAAATAAATCCATATAAATTCAGGAAAAATTCCAGAAAAATTCCTTAAAATTTTAAAAATCATAACTTTCAAAATACAACTCCAAATTAAGTCAAATTTGTTTTGTTGGATCAGAAATTGAATAATCTATCATTATAAAATTCAAATTATTAAAATAATAAGAGAATGAATTTTAATTAATTTAATACATTTTTATATCTTATAGAATAACTATATAAAAATACATAAATGTTAATAAAGATCTTTTTCTTATATTTTCATCCCTCAAAACATGATTATGATCTCACTTCTAATTATGATTAAAGATTATAATATTTAATTATGTATAATAATTAATAAATTGGTGTATTTTAAGATCATAACATGAATTAATATAAAATGATAAAAATATACTAAAAATATGATAACATCCAAATATTTGGAATAATTAATGCCTTTAATTGCATTAATAATTATGTAATTTCATGACTAAATAGCATGTTTTCAGTCACACAATAAGTTCTATGGATGTTGGTAGATATAGACATAATTATGAGGGTTTTTTATGAAAAACCTCACACCAAAATGTCTATAAATAGGGGAGAACAACCACAACGAAAGGTGCCCATACAAGCCTTGTGAGAATTCTTTCAATTCTTCTCTTTCTCTCTTGGTGAAGAGCTTTGAAGAGGAGATCCAACCATCTGGAGATTGTGTGGATACCGCTAGAGGCTAGACACTTGAATAGCTTCAAGAACTCCTTCAAGGAAACCCTATAAGTATGTTTTGCATTTATAATAGATGATAGGATCATTTGTTCTTGGTGGCTTGGTATTTTGAATATCCGATACAATATTTTCCGCTACATTTGATGTTTTGATCAAAATTTCACAAAGTTATTGACCTCAGAACTCAACACTTATCATCTAGTATGTATGAGAAAACATACTTACAGGGTTCCCTTGAAAGAGTTCTTGAAGCTATTCAAGTGTCTAGCCTCTAGCAGTATTCTAGTAGTCTTCGGATGGTTGGATCTCCTCTTCAAAGCTCTTCACCAAGAGAGAAAAAAAAGAAGGAGAGAAATCCCATAAGGCTTTGATGGGTACCCTCAGTTGTGATCATTCTCCCCCTTATTTATAAACATTTGGTATGTAGATTTTTCATTAAAACTGACATAATTATGTCTTTATCTACCAACATCCATAGAACTTATGTGTGTGACCCTCTAGGTCTATTAACTAGTGATATCATTAGTTAATAACTCTATAAGCCAAATAACACTTTATTGATCAACTTTAATTAATTATCCACATTAAAAAATTGATTAATTAATCAAGGATCTATTTAACCTAATCGATATGTTGAGTCTCTAGCCCATTGGGTGCTAAGCTACACCACGTACTCTAGGAAATATGGAGTACAACAGAACTTTCTTATAGAACCTTTCAGGTATTGATTACCATATAGATATAATCCTTCATCCCCAGGAGACTCATAAATGACATAGGGTACTATCAACTGTCATACCCTAATCGATCACTCAAGTCAGTACTGATGTGTGTAGGAAATCATCACGAACTCCTTCTTCGATATTTCCATTACCTTGTCCAGGGATTTTATCACACCTCATTCCTTGAGTCAATCTTGTCCAATACTAAGGGTTGATAATACCATCTCGATCATGCAATCATCTTCGTAGACTTCATGTCGTATCCAACATATGATGTTTTAGATATCCCATGGCTAGGAGTTCGTAAGTCATAATGAAAATACGATCATCTATTCACAAGATGTCTTTGGTGTCTCTACTCAACGGACCACATACACAACCGTGACACGAATCAACTTGATAGATGATGAAAAAAATGCGTATGGTCATTGAATACACATATGTCATGTCAAAACAAAGTCCAAACTTACCAATTTAAAGATTAATTCATGAATTGAAGGGTATAATGGTAAATAAGGGTCGAATCCACGAGGAATTAGAGAATTTTGAGAGATATCTTTGAAATTCGATCAAATCAGACAATGAATTGAGACTAGAAATTAGGAAATTTATAATATTAAGAAAGATAACTCAATTGCGAATCCACAGAATCAAAAATCGAGTGATTTGGATTAGAATTTGTAGAGTAATCGAAGTTTGCAAATGAGAGAAAATATCAATCGCGAAATTGATTTAAAATCAAAATTAAACTGAAATTAAACTTAATCTACGATTCAAAACTTAAATCTAATGCTAAATGACAAAAGATTAAGATGAAAACATGAAATCTTACCCAAATTTGCGCTCGAAATGATCCAATTAATCGCCGATTCATTGGCTTTTCATTCCACGATTTCGAAGACGAAGATGACATTCAAGAGGTGATTTCTCCTTACTCCCTCGATCAATTTCTCATTTCAAATGCTCCTCAGATGCGAAAACGTGTCAAGAAGGCAAAGCAATCAAATGACTCTTGAATTGTGGTGTCTAGACAGTTCACTTTCACTAAAAAAATCAAGGGTCTTTTTTGTCACGAAGAACATTGAATTTATAGAGGATTTTGGGCGTAACCGTCGGATGAGACGGTTCATCGCGATCAACGGTCAAGATTGCGCGTTGTTTAACGAATCAAAGTGATTAAGTCGCATCCGTCCGATCGGCGATGTAGCATCCACAGTGAGCCACGTCGCGCGCTTTGAAGAGATCCGTTGTTTCGATTGTCCGTTGGATCTTCATCGGACGATCGCGATAAGTCGATGAGTCCAGCGATCGTGATTAATCTCAACCGTTATAGCTCGGTTGATGGATGGCTATGATTGAAGTCCATTTAATCGAATCGATGCATTGTAAGATGGTGTCACGTATCCCTCGAGTAAGTGACATCCGATGCGTGTGATTAAATCACGCAATGAGACGTCTTAAATAATGCCACATCACCTGAAATAAAAACATGTGCACATAACCCCATAGGAAATAAATTCAAGGGTTTAATCGGCTTTATAATATCCACGGATTTAAGCGGTTAGATTAAATCCGATTAAGGATGCTTATAACCTATTTATAAAATCCGCGCATACGTGTCACACACAAACATGCATGTCACGCAGACATGTCACGCACACACGCACACACGCGTGTCCACGTGTCACGCAGAGACACATCCGCGCGTCACCACGTGGCAGCACTCCGCCATGTCAACGCGCGGTAGCATAAACCCCTTTTAAATTCATTTGAATTAATTTAAAAATTGAAAATACAATTAAATAAATTAAGATAAATTCTAGAAAATTCCTAAAAATTGTAAAAATCATAACTTTTAAAATACAACACCAAATTAATTCAAATTTATTTTGTTGGATCAGAAATTGAATAATCTATCATAATAAAAAGTCAAAATATGAAAAATAAAAAGATAATGGATTTTAATTAAATAAATACACTCATGTATCTTATGAAATAAATTTATAAAAATACATGAGTGTTAATACACATCATTTCTCTTATCATTTAATCATGAAAACATCATTATGTTCTTAAATATAAATAGGATTAGACTGACATTTGTTTAATTATGTATAATAATCCATAAATTAATGTATTTTTAGATCATAACATGAAATTATGTAAAATGATAGAAATATACTTAAAATATGATAACATGCATACAATTAGAACAAGTAATGCTTTTATTTGCATTAATAATCATGTAAATTTTATGTATAAAATGCATGTTATCAATAGATAGTTAGGTATAATTACTATTTAGGGATTTATACGAATCAATTCAGTGAACTCTTTCTCCAAAGAGCACCCACTATCTATCCTTAGTGCCTCAACACCAATGGCTACATGATCAACTATAATCATCGTATGAGTTGGATCAAAGAGTGTTATTCTTTTTGGATAATTCGATATCCTTCTTGAACATTGATAACATGCAATTTTAACATGCAATTATGCGATTATTAATGCAAATTAAGACAAAATATTTCATTCTTACTTTAAGTGCATATCTATAATTTCATGCAATTTTAAGTTATAATCTCAAAATGTATTATTTTAGGGATAATTATACATTTTTAAAGAATATATTTAGAATAAATAATGCCCATATATATTTGAGATTATAATTTGGTCTTAATGTTAAATAATAAAAGAAGAATTCATTTTATACACTCATTTATTTTTTTAAGTTTTAATCTTTAATAGAAACTACTGTATTCTTGAAATAAAAATTAATTTTCTTGCTATTTTTAAAAATTAACTTTTTAAAATGATAAATTATTTAATTTATGATCCAAAATTTTTTTTGGATTACTTTGGAGTCATATTTTAAAATTTCTGAATTTTCTAATTTTTAGGTATTTTTCGAGAATTTTTCAAAATTTTTCTGAATTTTTATGGATTTATTTTTATTGGAAAACATAAAAAATTTGGTTTTTTAATGCACACTGAAGTGACAACTAAAGTGGCGGGCACATGACGTGCCACCACATGACGACAAGTGCACGCACCATGTGGCGCACGCATGTGTACAAGAGTGTTGTGTGTGCGCGTGCATGTCCGTAATTAGTGGGTTAAGCAACCTTTTCATGATATAAGCTCAAGCCCATTAACCCGCATACCTTATATACCCGTGAAATAGCATTTATTTGTTTCATGTGGGACTATCTTTTTGTTTCTTTATTGTAGGCAACGTGGCAAAATTTGAAGCGTTCAATTCGCATATTGAATCACAATTGACGATCTTCACTTAAGTGAAGGAGTACGTGACAGAATCTAATTGGGCGACGATTCGTTTTAAAACCTTTTAATCTCAGCTGTTGATCAGAAGAGTTATAAGAGCTGAGATTAAATCCACCTGATGGACTTCGAAGGACACGTGATGATATCTTAGACGTCGAATTCTGATTGAACGGACGCGATCGTGTGACGATTCTTCTTCACACACGATATGGAAAAATCTTGGTGCTTCATCTCCAATCAAACGGACGTGACATAATGGCAACGATTTGCATCCATGGTTTTCATCCGAGCTGTTGATTGAAGATGAAGAGTCAAGTCCAAAGGCCATGCCCAATTTTGCCTATAAATTGACATGTTCTTTTATAATGTAAACCATTCTTGGATGTTTCGAGTAAATCAAACTGTTTAGACAACTCAGTCCTTGAATCTCTTGATTTCTTCCTCTTCTAGACTCATTTCAGCTTCGAGAGAGTGCTTGACATCAAGATTTCGTCGAAAGAATATGGAGAAATCACCTCTTGAATGCTGAATTTCGTCTTCATGATGGAAAAATGAAAAGCCTTTGATTTGATGATCAATTGGATCGATTTCGAGTATGACTTCAGGTTAGATTATGGATTTTTCTCCTAATCTTTTGTCAAGTATCATTAGATTATAATTTAGAATCATAGATTAGTCAAATTTTAGATTTTATTTCAGTTTTCTCTCTCTATGTGATTGATTTTCTATCTAATTTTTACTATTTGATTTCTCTGCGAATCTTGATCCAAATCGAGCAATTTTAATTCCGTGGATCGTTTCAGAGTTCTCTTTCCAAATCTACTAAAATCCCTAAATTCTCACCTCAATTCGTTGTCTGATTTGATCGAATTTCAAAGACACCTTAAAAATTCCCTTATTTTTTTGTGGATTCGACCCTTATTCACCTTTATACTATCTAATTCATGACTATTTCTCTAAATTGGTGAGTTTGGAACTTATTTTTGTTGGAAACTAGAAATTATGCATCATGATTCATCAGAATAATCAGATTGATAAACCGGAATTAAACACATACCTGGATTCACCGGATTAATCTTCATCGGAGTAGATTATTGAATCGGAGAATAGTCTTCTTGAATATCCCTGATGTAACCTCTTGATCTCTAGAGGAAATGGGATTCTCTCTTGAGGGTTATGAGCATCAGGTTATCCAAGTGGACTATGGCCTCCTATTTATAGGGATAGAGGAAAGCTTAAGCCTCTAATCAGTCATTAGACAGCCCATTATTGACTAATGACTGATTTACTGCCTCTACACATAATTAACCTCCACACACATAAATGAATGTCGTAATCCCCAGATTAAACATAATTGAATCACTTAATGGGATTATAATGATAGCTAATCCACAATAATACATAACTATGTCCACTCAATAGAGATTAGATCTAACAATCTCCCACTTGGACAAGATATGTATTAACTGAATATTGTGAATTATCACTTTATGAGCTCAACTTGATGCTATCATTTGTGAACATTCTTATCAATCTCGTCCATCATCAAACCAGCAAAGAACCAAGGGGATTTTCGTCACATTGAGCGTAACTAAACCCAAACAATGATCACATATACTGATCGAATGAATGACATAGATCGTGTGTGGATGTGTAGCATGAAAATTACATGAAACGTGATTCATACATGCATATTTTCAACTTAGTCCTCTGAAGTCTAAAGAGAGATCAACTGAAGTTAAGTTCATAATGGTAAACTTAAACAACATGTCCGTTACATAATAAGCACAGGAAATACACCAAACTCCCACTGAAATTACATATCGTCATATGATTTGAGACCCATGTATGGAATATGTTCACGGAAAACTGAAGCCGGAACTCTTTTAGTAAGTGGATCTACTACCATGGAGTTTGTACCGATGTGCTCAATAGACAGTTGTCCATTCTGAACTCGTTTTTAACAACCAGATACTTGATATCCATCTGTTAAGATTTTTTCAAGCTCCGATTGTTATTGGCAACCATAACGGCTGACTAATCGTCACAATAAATCTTAAGTGGTCTTTCAACTTCTTGAACTACCTTTAAATTATGACGAAACTTTTTCAGCCAATTGCCAATGTTTTGATGCTTCATAGCATGCTATATATTCTCCTACCATAGTAGAAGATGCTATAAGTGCTTGTCTAGCACTTTTTCCATGAGATAGCTCTTCTAGATAGCAAATAAATATAGCCCAAAGTTGAGTTTATGCTATCAATGCATCCACAAAAATCAGAATACCTAATGATCTCTAGTCGTTCTGATTTTCTGTACGTGAGCATGTTATTCTTTGTCCTCAGTAAGTATCTCAAAAAAACTCATTTTGCTGCCTTCCAATGTGCCATATCTAGATTACTAATGTATCGACCCAAAACCCCCCATTATTTAAGCAATATATGGTCGCGAACAAAACTTGAATATACATAAGGCTCACGACCACTTGTGCATATGAAAATTTTTCCATCTCTAGAATTTCTAATACATTCTTTTGACATTTACTGAGACTTAGCTTGTCTCCTTTAGCAATTGGGGTATCTTATGGTTTACAATCCTGCATATTGTATCTTTGGAGATGCTTTCAATCTAACCCTTTTGTGACAGCCCTAAGATATCTTTAGAATGATCTCGGTAAATCTGAATGCCTAAAACATAAGAGGCATTACCAAGATCCTTCATCTCAAAGTTGTTTGACATACACTTCTTGGCATCACGTAATAAGTTTAGATCATTAGTTGCAAGTAAAATGTCATTGACATTTAAAATTAGAAACATATACTTGCTCCCACTAAACTTATGATATATACAGTCATCAGTAGGATTCATCACAAAGCAGAACGAACTGATGATTTTATGAAATTTGTGATACCACAGGCGAGGAGATTGCTTCAGTCCATAAAGAGATTTCTTTAATTTGCAAACCATGGACTCTGAATCTCTTGTCAAAAAATTTTCAGGTTGTTCCATATAGATGATTCCATCAATTTCTCCATTTAGAAATGCAGTCTTTACACCCATTTGATGCAACTTAAGATCAAAATGAGCTACAAGTGCCATTATGAATCTAAATGAATCCTTCAATGATACTGGAGAAAATGTTTTATTATAATCGATGCCTTCACGTTGAGTGAAACCCTTTGCAACAAGACGTGCCTTATATCTTTCTTTATTACCTTTTGAGTCCCTCTTGGTTTTAAAGATCCATTTACAACCAATAGGTTTCAATCCTTTCGGGTAACTCAACATGATCCCAAACGTCATTGTCATGCGTGGATTTCATCTCTTCATTCATAGCATCAATCCACTTGTGAGCATTAAAGCTCTGCAAGGCTTGTCCTAAATTAATAGGATCATTTTTCTTTATCTCCAGATCAAAAACTCATATTTTTGAATATATATACTCAAACTATTTGAGATCTGAGTTTCTTTTGAAATGTGGATTCCTTTAATGGCGTTTCTTCTTGAGGATATACAATTTGACTATAGGAAGTTGAAGGACACAAAACATCTGCTTGAACACATGAAAGAATTAGATTACCTTCTAAATTAACACTATCATCGTGTTCTTCCTGAAAGTCAGTGTCTCTAACTTTATTTCCCCCATCAAATTCAATATCCTCAAAGAAATGTGCATTTCCTGTTTCAAAGATAACTCTAGTGCTAGGATCGCAAAACTTGAAACCCCACGATTTTCTTAAATATCCAACAAAATAGCAACTAATCGTTTTGGAGTCCAGTTTTCTTTCTTTAGGGACATACGATCGTGCTTGAGCTGGGCATCCCCAGATATGAAAATGTTTCAACTGGGTTTTCAACCCGTCCATAGTTTGTATGGTGTCTTTATAGTTGCTTTGGTTGGAACTCGATTCAATAAGTATATAGCTGTTTTAAAGCCTCACCCCATAACCTTATGTGAAGCGATGATTCAACCATCATACTTCTCACCATATCTTGAAGTGTCTGATTCCGCCGTTCAGAAATGCCATTCATAGATGAAGTGCTTGACATAGTATACTTAGGAACAATTCCTGATTGCTTGAGATATCAGGAAAAATTTCCCCGACATTGCTCACCAGATGCATCATTCCTTCCATACCACTCTCCACCACGATCTGATCGCACATGCTTGATCCTCTTGTTGAGTTGATTTTTCTACCTCTGCTTTAAATATCTTAAATGTGTCCAAGGACTCTGATTTATCACGGATGAGATAAATATAACCATGTCTCAAATAATCATCAGTAAATGTAATGAAGTACCGATGCCCATTTCTAATTGCTGTAGAAAATGGTCCACACGTATCCGTGTGAATTAACTGTACTAATTTTGTTGCTCGTGAAAATCCCTTTCCTGTAGTGCGTGTGTTCTTGCCTTTTATGCAACTAACACACTTCTCAATATCCCCGACATCAAATGGCTGAAGAATTCCTTCTACGATTAACCGATCAATTCACTTCCGTGAAATATGACCGAGTCTTCTGTGCCATAAGGAATAGGAATTCGAACTAGATGACTGGAGTTTTCTGCCTCTCATGCTTGTATATAAAATTAAGTTGGATGGAGAAACAACATAGGTTATTGTCCTGTAATAAAGACCCAGTTCCCATAATATTGCCTTCATACTTGATACTAAATTTTCTATTTCCAAAAGTACAAGTATGATAAAATTTATCTAGAGTAGATACAAATACTAGATTGCGTTTAAAAGTTGGTACAACAAAAGTATCTATCAGATAGACAAAATGACCAATGTCTAGAAGCAATCTAAATATTTCGTACCTTTCTACTCTAACTAAAGTGTCGATGCTTGTGAAGACATATTTCTCCTCACTTATTGGCTTCCGACAATGGAGGCAATCATTTCTTTTGTCTCAAACCATGATATTTTGTACATTCCTTCTTGAAATGACCAGGTTTTCGGCAATGGAAACAAGTCAATGCTTTATCTTGATTTTGCCTTTTCTGGTCCTTTTAGAGAGCACCTATCTGATGCGATCTTTTCGTGCTTCCTTTTCTTTAATTTGGAGGTAGAAGCAAAATTTGCACTTTCAAAAATTGACTTCAAATAACTGGATTTCTTCTTGAGTCCATAATGAAGTGAGATCTTCAAGACTCCATTTATGCTCCTGGATATTATATGTCAATTTGAAATGATCAAATCTTGGTGGAAGTGACTTGATGACAAAGCTTTGCTGTAGCTGTATTCATCTGGTAGATATGTTCTCAAGTTTACCTTGATAAACCTCTGGAATCACTCGTTTTAGAGTCATTAATCATACTCTATCTGAAGTATTTCATGCCTAAAATTGCGTAGTATCTTTATCTAGGGGTTTAGGGTCAGTCATTGTCGAGTCAACATTGGCATAGGCTAATGCAACCATGACATCATTCTTCCGTATTCGTCTGAATATATATTGCATAAGGAGGACAAAGAGTGGCTCACGACTGAAGTTTGCAAAATTTAAAAAAATATACATTTCCCAAGACACCAGTGCACATTAATGAGTCATCTTTGGGCAACATCATCAACTGCTAGCGACATCTTGTATGTGATGAATGTCATTGACAATAAGTTCCTGTCAAAAGGCAAGCTATCTTTGGACGACATTACCCTTTACAACGAACAATTTACTGAATAATTGTCACACAACAATTCTCACGAGTGTGTATAATCTTGTACGACGGTCACCTTCCTTTGGGCCGGCTAAGGTCTACATAGACATACACACCCAATCTATGATTCGGGAAAAAAAAGATCTAAAATAAAGAGCCCACTTTGTAGGATTTTGCTTAAATCTAGAAGTCCAAAATCATAGATATGTATATATTTTGCAAAATGAGAAATCTCTTCTATTTCCAAGCCTACCTTAAGATATTAAGGCCTCTTAGCCTTTTTTTTTTAGGCTTTGGAAATGAAGTAGATCCTCAAAAATAATTCCTTATAGGTTTTTATAAAACCTTATTGGGCCAAGATTTGGGCCTATTTAGCATTATTGGCCTTTAACAGGCCCTAGAAATGCTTATAGGGCCAAGAAATAGGCCCAATTTACCAATAGTGGGTTATAATAAGCCCATTTAGCCTATTGGACCGAAAAACAGCCCTATTTCCTTTAGTGGGCCAATTTTAACCTAAAGCTGGCCTCATTTCAACTTAATTGGCCAATTTTAGGATTAATGGGCCCTTTCATAGGGGTAAAGGGCCGATTTTTTTTTTACCTAAAATCGGTACTCTCTTCCTTAATGGGCCGATTTTCCTTAAAATCGACACTTAATTAAACCGGGCCTTAATGTCCTTTACCGGGCCCTATAAATACCGTGCCCCCTTTTTTTTTATTTGATTTCCTTCTTTCTCTCTCCTTCGTGCTCACCTTCTTCTTCTTCCCTTTGAACAGGGCTTCCCAAAAGGCGGTGGATTGGGCACGATTCTTGAGGAGATGCATCGGAGAAGCTCCACCAACTTGGACTGGCTGCGATTGCGGTGATTTCGGCGGCCGTTAGGGTCGATTTCGAAGTCAATCCCTTTTTTTTTATAAGAACTATACCAAATCGGCATGTTCTAAACTTTGAAAGATTAATAAAATCTCGATAATGAAATTTCATTCCCGTACTGATTTCAAAGGAAAAAAATAAAAAACTGCACGATTACTGAATGAAAGAGGAAAACAACCTTTAATCGGATAACTTTAACAAAGTCAAACCGATCAAATGAACTTGATAAGGTAATACTAGAAGATCTGATGAAGAATTTCCTCTGAATTTCATTGGGATAGAAAATAGGAAACCCTAACTATCTCAATGGATAGATGAAAAAATAAAACCATCTGATCATCCTAACGAATTGATGCATAGATTGGCTCTGATACCAATTGTTGGAAACTAGAAATTATGCATCATGATTCATCAGAATAATCAGATTCATAAACCGAAATTAAACACATACCTGGATTCACCGGGTTAATCTTCATCGGAGTAGATTACTGAATGGGAGAATAGTCTTCTTGAATATCCCTGATGTAACCTCTTGATCTCTAGAGGAAATGGGATTCTCTCTTGAAGGTTATGAGCATCAGGTTATCCAAGTGGACTATGGCCTCCTATTTATAGGGATAGAGGAAAGCTTAAGCCTCTAATCAGTCATTAGACAGCCCATTATTGACTAATGACTGATTTACTGCCTCTACACATAATTAACCTCCACACACATAAATGAATGTCGTAATCCCCAGATTAAACATAATTGAATCACTTAATGGGACTATAATGATAGCTAATCCACAATAATACATAACTATGTCCACTCAATAGAGATTAGATCTAACAATTTTGACACGTGTTCGTCTATATTCAATGACCTCATGGATTTGCTTTGTCAAACATCCCATGAATATAAATATTCAGAGCATATATTTAAAGACTAGTGAGTACTACACTATGATCTCATGATGACTCACTTAGTTATTGCATATGCTCATGGACTTCATTGCAAACATCAAACAAGAATGACAATGAATAAGTATCATTTCAATGAATATATAAGAGATGCATGGAAGTGTAATTGGCTAATAAGCTACATAATATCTATCAGATGCCAGCATAGAGCTCCTCATGATAGTGCTTCAACGTTACTTGGTTTGTGATGGGTGGCCGACAAAGGTCAACCTCTTGAAGTAAGATCAGTGGGCCTGAAGAGAGAGATCATCCTGCTTGCAAGTGAGAAGGGACTCAAAGATCTCGATCACACGATGAATGTTTGCCTAGATTGCATACATGGTGATAACTTAAAAAATTATCATAGTACTTATATGATTAGCATGTTATTTAGCACACTTTGGATTCAGAAAATTGCTTTAAATCTCAATTTATTTGAAAAGCATTGCTTCTTGATATTTGTAGGTGAACTTATAAATTGTGTTAATTAAGGCTTGTAAAAGTTTAAAACCCTCTTGGCTTCATTGCCCAAGGGGAAAGTACCTAATGGTTTTTTTAGCCTTTTTAGTATGGACTCACTCACTTGAATCAGGAAAATTAAGGAGATCATGCTGATGTGGGCCATTAGCAAGCTGGGAGATCCAACCCATTAAGAAGAATCCAGAAGAGGAAAGATAAAAAGAGAGGGAAATAAAAGTTTCCTCGATATGCCCGCAAAAAGAAGCTTCTCGAATCCAAGGGAGAGCTCAAATCGAGTTCTCTATTGGCTCCCCCCCCCCCCAGATCCAATCGCTGAGAAAGCTTCAAACCCCTTTTAAAAACCCTACATTCTTCATTTTTGAAACATTCCATATTGGGGAGAAGAAATTGTGGAACCCTTCTCATCTGATTCGGCAGTTTGAGAGAGGAAACAAGGAGGAAGCTGTCCCAGCTTGTTACCTTGCAAGAGAGAAGGGAGAACCTACTATCCAAGCCGGTAAACCCTGTCAAGGTCGACTTTGGTAAGTACAAACAAATCCCTTCCTCTCCTCCTGCATTTTTGGCCTTTCTTTTCTCTTCAGACCGACCAGGTGGAGCTCTAGGCAGCTGCGCCTTCATCTTCTTTTCCACAAACTCGAGTTAGTCTCGCGACTGCTGCTTGCCGGTGGCGAGATCAGATTGGAAACTCGCAAATTCTGCACTCCAACCGCAGAACGCTCGCCTCGTTAGCCGCTGCGTGTGCCTAGATCCTTAATCTGCGCCCTCTTTATCTTAAAATTCACCGTATTTTATTAAGAATGCTAAAAAAATATTTTTTCTCCTTTCCTAATGATTTGCTTGTTTTTTTAAATCTTTTTTTTCCTTCATCTCATTGTTTTTTTAGACCTATTAGCTGCTTTCCTTGATTAAGAAAACATTTAAAAAGAGTTCTTAACCTCTAGATTTCTCTGAATCACTACCTGCTCTCTAAGGACGATCCCTTTACTCACTTCTATATTTGTTTGTAGATCTGTCAAAAGGTGTGTATAAATTAATTGTGTAACCTGAATCACCAACGACTCTTTATCACCAATTTCGGTTTACCATATGGTCTCAAGATTATTCCAAAGGGAGCATGGTGGCTTGATGTGCGTGAGAGACTTGGTGATACTTTGTTCAATGCTCTAAAGCATCCAAGTGATGATGGGTGATTCTGTGACGAAGCGTTTTGTGAAGTCATTTATAACACAAACGTCGGTCAAAAAAAAATATAATACCAAGATCACAATGACCAAGATATAAAATCAAGTAAAGAGTAAGTATCAGGTCGATCCACAAAGAACAAGGTCAACTTTTATTGCAGAGTTGACTTGGTCAAACTTAGGTTTAAAAGAGGTTTTTACAGAATAGAAGTAAGATGTTATTAATGGAAATGATATAAATATACTAAATAAGAAATTTTAACATTTGAGATCTCGAATTTGACAGAGAAAAGTCAAAAGTCAAAGTCAAAGCATTGACTTTGACCAATAGTTGAAGTTCTGTAAAATCAGAGAACCAAAAGATGTCAGAAGATTACGAAAATTATATATTTGGAAACTAGAGAGAAAATGGAACTTATTAATAAAAAATTTGTAATTTTTAGATAAGAAATGGATTTACTATGATTTATTGAAAATCAAAGATCAGAAAAATCATAAAATAAACACTTCAAAGAAAATCTTCAGATTGACTGGTCAAATGGTATCCAAATCATACAAATTATATATCAATAGAAAGCTAAGAACAAAAGAACTCTAAAGAGACCAAAATTATCCAATTCCAATTTATATTTTGAAAGTAATTGACCCTGAAAGTCAATGCTCAAATTCGGATTGAAAATGAACAGTGCTCGGTCAAACGTTAAATTGAGGGGTCAAATGATCTTGGAATTTGATGAATATGCTATCCATGGAAAGCTGATGAAACAAGGAATCCAATAAAATTAAAATTCAGTGATTCGGAATTATAATAAAAGAGATATCCTTGGTTGAAAATCAACAAAAATCCGTCCCTAAAATTGGGCAAATATATGAATTTAACTACTTCTACAATCTAATTACCTAACTAATTCTAATCTAAATTACATGAATTGCAAGAATGATGAACAAATCATGCTACTAACTAGATTGACATGATGATTTGGCTTCAATTCACGTTGATTGAAGAGTATTCCTCGGTTTCGTCTTCGACGTACGTTCGGAATTCAAGGGGAGATTACGATCGTTTCTTGCAATCAATTTTTGATTATCATGCTTCAATGGCTGCGGAATTCAACTCTAGGAAGCAGAGGATCATGAAGAACTTAGGACCTTCCTCGAAAGTCACTTAACTTCTTCACGAATCGATGAAAAGTTAAGTTTACAAAGGGAGAGAACATCTATTTATAGAGAAGTTTGTGCGAAATTGGTGGATCGTGGCCCACGATGCACATTTCACTCCGTGTGATTTCAGCCATTGGATCACGCGAAATTGGTGGGATCGTGGCCTATGACGCGGATTCCACTCCGTGTGATTTCAGCTGTCCAATCGCGCAATTTAATCCCGCCCGTCCGATTGCACGATTTAATCCGGACCGTCCGATATCACTATTCATGCCACATAGGCACCACGTTGGCATCCATGTGGGCTTGCGTGACCCCGCCATGTGTCAGCATCACGCCACGTCACCTCCACGGGTCCCGCGCGATTAAATAAATCCTGAAAAATAAAAATAAAATCTAGAAAATTGTGAAAAATTAAGAAATTCATAAATTCATTTATATAACTCCTTTTTAACTCAAATTTTCTCAATTGGACCACAAATTCCTTCATCTTTAATATTATGCCATCTAAAAATATAAATTAAAAGAATCATATAGGATGAATTTGAAATAAACATAGATAATTTCTTAAGAAGTCTATCATCCAACATTGTCTTCTCGAAATTAAATCTTCCAATCATTTACTAAAGTCAAAGTAAATTAAGGGAAGTAATTAACCTTTTAAAATATTAAACATCTATAAAGCACATAATTAACCCTAAATAATGCATAAATATGGACTTTAGTAGAATGGCATACCAATGGAGAAATTTCATAAAAAGTATGATAACATGCATCATATTCACCTAAAATAAGCATGAATATGAGTTAACTATGATAAGAATTTAAGTTTTAAATGCATCTTATCTGTCTGATTGTGACCAAGAAGCATAAGATGGGGCGTGAAGTGTTGAAAGGTCGCTTGTGAGATGATGAAGAAGACTATGAGACTCGAGGAAGAGCTCAAAACTAGAAGCCCGTGACGAGACTAAATCGTATGGTCATTGAATGCACACGACTTAGTGTCAAAACAAAGTCCTAAACTTACCAATTTATGATTAATCAACTTAATTAATTAGTATAATGGTAATTAAGGGTCGAATCCACAAAGAATTAGGGAAATTTGAGAAATATCTTTCAAATTCGGTCAAATCAAACGACGAATTCAGATTAAAAATTGGGCGTTTTATGATATTAAGAAAGATAACTCAATAACGATTCCATGGAATAAAAAATCAGGTGATTTCGATTCAAATTCGCTGAGTAATCGAAGTTTGAAGTTAGGAGAAAATTCGTATCGCGAAAATGATTAAAAACCAAAATCAAAATGAAATTAAACTTAATCTACGATTCAAAATATAAAATTAACACTAAATGATGAAAGATTAAGATGAAAGCACGCAATCTAACCCAAATTAGCCTTTAAAATGATCCAATTAATTGCCGTATGCATGGCTTTTCATTCCGAGTTTCCGAAGACGAAGTTTGAAGTTCAAGATGGGAATTCTCCTTTCTCTTTCGATTAAACTTTGAATTCAAGGATTCAAATGGTGCGGAAATGAGTCAAGAACAACATGAAATAAATGGCACGCGAATTGATGCTCTAAACACGGAGAATTTGATGAATGATCGCAAACACGTTCTTCCGCCGCAAAGAACGTCTTTTAAAAAGACAAAAATGAAGCGTGGCCGTCGGATTAAGGTGTTCATCGTGATCAACGGTCATGATTAGACATTGTTCGATCGAATCGTCGTCTTCAATGTTGATCGTACGATCGCTGATCGAGGGCTGAGATATGTTGATGAAGAGATGCTTCGATTTGATTTGTTCGTTGGATTTTAATCCAACGATCATGATTTGATCATCGGTTCATCGGATGAGTGAATGTGGACCGTTGTAATAATCTTGATGGACGGCTTGGATTGCATCACTTAAACGTCCTTTTAGCCACGTGCTTTGATCGCAGATCGGGGTGGACCTCGTGTCCACCGCATCGACGTCACACGATCATCGCGATTCAATCCAACGCTCCACATTTACCTAAAATTGACTTTTAGTTCCACACCGAAGAAATCAAGGCGAATCGTGAGTTTAAAATGTGGAGCGGACGTGAAGGTTAGCTTAAATTCCTCTATGGAATGCTTATAAGTACGATAACCTAAGTATTCTAAAATATATATGTACACGTCATCAGTGTGCCACGCAAGCACCCGCGCGTGTCCACGTGGCCCGGAGCGCCACGTCGCATCCACGTGGGCTCGCGCGGAAAATGCCACATTTGTGCATTTAATTTAATCGTTTTAATTAATTAAAAATTCGATAATAAATCTAAATAAATTCAGAAAAATTCCAGAAAATTCTATAAAATTGTAAAAATCATAATTTTCAAAATACAACTCCAAATTAGTTCAAATTTGTTTTGTTGGATCAGAATTGAATAATCTATCATTATAAAAAGTCAAATTATTAAAATAATAAGAGAATAAATTTTAATTAATTTAATACATTTATGTATCTTATAAAATAACTTTATAAAAGTACATAAATGTAATTAAAGATCTTTTCTCTTATATTTTAATCCTCAAAGCATGATTATGATCTCAATTATAGTTAGGATTAAAAGATTATAATGTTTTAATTATGTATAATAATCCATAAATTGATATATTTTAAGATCATGACATGAAATAATACAAAATGATAGAAATATGCTTAAAATATGATAACATGCATATATTTGGAATGATTAATGCTTTTAATTGCATTAATAATCATGTAAATTAATGTAAAAATAGCATGTTATCAGCCCGCGTAGAGTAATTATGTATGGTAAAGATATAAGCAAGTCGAGTAAGTTGTGTTGTGATTGAAAGACGAGGTAGAGGAGTGAATAGAGTAGGAAGCACTATAGGTGGAAGAACCAACAAAATGTTAGCCTGAGGTGCTGGGACATATGGTGACTAAGTAACGGAACCTAGAGCCAAAAAGGCTGGAGAGAACGAAGAATCTGCAGGTGATGCAATAGGTTGTTGTTGGAGACCTGATAAGATTTTGGGATGATAGATTTAGGCATCACCAAGTGCATCGCACGTCATGAAGCGTTGGATGCAGAAAAGCAACAAATGGCGCCCGCAAGGTTCAATGACGAAGAAGCTTGACAGTGACGATGGTTGGAGACGACGATTGAGAGGACAGTGCATCAAAGTAGGAGGAGGCAGCACATCGGGAATGATGATTGCACGCTGAATGATGATGAGGGCTGAAAGAGGAGTTATGGCTCTAATATCATATGCACGATGAGAAGAAGAAAACCTTGGAATTTTTAATGCAAAGGGAGTACATAGGCCCTTATATAGATAGTGAAGAGTAGGTGCCCTAAATGGGCTGGGAGCCCGATATCACTATTAGACAAACTTGGTAAAGTGATTTGTCAAGTTGCAAGGAGCTTTTGACATGTGGTTTTTATATCATGCCCATATTGGAGTATCAAAAAATTTCTAATTTGCCCATCTAGATGCCAATATCTGCCGTATGATCTTCATCTGATGCTCTGGATGCATTAACATGTCCATGGGGTCCACCAAATAGTTTTAATTCGAGCCTTCATAACTCTATAGATAAATGGCTGAGATTAAACCATTTTAAAACAGATTTTTGATGAATCAGAGTGCGTTGCGTACCCCCTCACTTAAGTGAAAATCAACAATCGCAATTAAATCGCTCAATCGGATGCTCCACATGTCACCACATCACTTGTGCATAAAAACAAAAGAAAATAGTCCCACATGACAAAAATTATAAAAATTCGACGAGTATATAAGTACTGTGTCATTAATGAGATAGCAAAAATCTTGAAAAGGGTGCTTTCTCATTAATCACACACACGCGCATACATGTGTACACACACGCACACACACACGCACACACACACGCACGCGTGCACATGCACACCAGGGTGACACGTGGCATTCTCATATGCCGCCACATGGCCCTGCAATTTTTGCCTATGTCACAGCAGCTGCCACATCAGCATGCGATAAGATTATAATTTTTTATTCATTTTAATTTAAAATAAATCGAATTAAATTCTAAAAAAATTCTAGAAAAATTCACAAAAATTAGAAAATTCATATCTTTAAAAATATAACTCTAAATTAATCTAAATTTGTTTTGGTGAATCAAAACTTAAATTATATATTATTCTAAAAAGTCAAATTCAATAAATAACAAGAGCATACATTTTTATTTCAAAAATATACTCATTTTGCTTTAGAAAAATGAATGAGTACACAAAATTTATTTTCTCTTATTATTTAACATTAAAAACCTAATCATAATCTCAAATAAAATATGAGAATAACCTAATATTTAAAGTATTTCTCTTAATTATCATAATTATCCCTAAATTAGTACATTTTGAGATTATAACTTAATTTATATAGAATGACATATATATAGTAAAAAAATGATATTATGCACAAGAATGGATTGTTTAATGCCTTAGTTTGCATTACTAATCATATCTTTTTGTGTAGAATTTGCATGTTATCCCTAGGAACTCAACCTATCGATTGGGTTAAAGCGATCCTTGATTAATTAATTGGTATGTTGATATGGATAATTAATTAAGGTTGACCAATAAAGTGCTGTTTGGTCTATAGAGTTATTAACTAGTGATATATATGGACCTAGAGGGTCACACAAATAAAGTCTATGGATGTTGGTAGATAAAGACATTATGAGGAGGGCTTTTATGAAAAATTCACATACCAAATATTTATAAATAAGAGGGAGAGCGACCACGATTGAGGGTTGCTAACATGCAATTTTAACATGCAATCAAATGATTATTAATATAAATTAAGGAATAAAACATTCCATTTTTATGCATGTTATCATACTTTGAGTGCATATCTATCATTTCATGCAAATTTAAGTTATAATATCAAAATGCACTATTTTAGGGATAATTATGCATTTTCTCAGAATATATTTTCAAAGTAGATTATTCTCATCTATATTTGAGATTATAATTAGGTTTTAATGCTAAATAATGAGAGAAAAAACTTTTTATATACTCATTTATTTTTCTAAGTTTTAATTTT
This sequence comes from Lemna minuta, assembly GCA_024174645.1. Taxonomy (NCBI): domain Eukaryota; kingdom Viridiplantae; phylum Streptophyta; class Magnoliopsida; order Alismatales; family Araceae; genus Lemna; species Lemna minuta. The sequence continues at coordinate 6,024,147 of CM044118.1, read as the reverse complement.
TAAGAGAAGTGAGTGTATTTTTGAAATAAAAATACACTGATTATGCTGATTTTCCCCAAATAAAAACTTCATTTTCCCCAAATTTCGATCTGAAATTTTGCTGATTTTGAAAATAGGATATCTCTCTGATTATAATTCCAAATCACTTGATTTTAGTTTCATTGGATTCTCTTTTCATCAAGCTTTCCGTGGATAGCAAATTCATCAAATTCCGAGTTCATTTGACCCTTCAATTTGATGTTTGACCAAGGACTGTTCATCTTTCATCAGAAGTGAAACGTTGACTTTCGGGGTCAATTACTTTTTATTGACAAATCAGAATTTGATAATTTCGCCGGCTGTTCGACGCCCGGGGAAGGCCCCCGCCCCGGCCGCCCCGCCCGCGCCGAAGCGCGGCCGGGGCGCGCGACATTGACATATAAATTGCAAGATTGGGATTTCATTTGGGCATTCAATTTGAAGATTTCCTCTGAGGTGTTCATTTCGGAGATTTTCTGATCATGGATTTTCAATAATTCATAATAAATCCATTCTTATCCAAAAATTACGAAATATATATCAATAAATTCCATTTTCTCTCTAGTTTCCAAATATCTAATTTTCGTAATCTTCTGACTCTGTTTGATTCTCTGATTTTACAGAACACATAGTGCTGGTCAAAGTCAATGCTTTGACTTTGACTTTTGACTTTTCTCTGTCAAATCCGAGATTTCAATTCTTAAAAATTCTTATTTACCTTATTTATATCATTTCCATATCTTACATCTTATTTTCTCTTATTTAAAACTCCTTTTAAACCTAAGTTTGACCAAGTCAACTCTACGATTAAAGTCATCCCTGCTCTCTGTGGATCGACCCAATACTTACCCAATACTTGATTATTATATCTTGTCTTTGTGAGTTCGGTTTTATAAATTTTGTTTGAGCATCGTCTTTGTGTTTTAATGACGCACAAAAACGACATGTCAGGGGGGGGGTATGCGGCGCAATCCTATTCGTTGACGAATTATTTTTAGAACGACTTAATCTGAGCCATTGACCTGAGGAGTTATAACGGTTGAGATTAAAACCGAAAAATGCATCTGAAGCGTTAGATCAAAATCAATCGGATGGTGTTTCAAGCGTTATTTCTTCACACACGACGTGGCAAAATCTCGGCTGTCCATCTCTGATCCAATGACCACAACTTAACCATAACAATTCGCTCTCTTGCATTTCATCAAAGCCGTTGATTGAAGATTAAACGCTCCATTGGACGGTTACACCCAAATTTGACATAAATTGAGACTTTCTTCGACATTGTAAAGAATTCTTAGATTTTTTTTCAAGTAATCGAGCTGTTTAGACACCACCATCCTTGAATCTCTTACTTCTAATAACTTCTAGACACATTTCTGCATCTACGGTGTGGTAGAAAGTGAGATTTCATCGATAGAATAGGGAGAATTCTCCTCTTGAACGCTGATGATCATCTTCAAAATCGTGGAATGAAAAGCCTTAAATCCGGCGATTAATTGGATCATTTCGATCGCTATCTCAGGTTAGATTATGTGTATTTCTCTTAATCTTTTGTCCCGGATCATTAAATTGTAATTTAGGATCGTAGATTTAGTTAATTTTATTATTAATTTCAGATTTCTTTCTCTTTGCGTTTGGAAATTTCTACCTAATTCGCTCTTTGAGTTCTCCGCGAATCTTGATCCAACTCTAGTGATTTTTGATTCCGTTGATTCATCTTTGAGTTCTCTTTCCAAATCTATCAAAATCCCTAATTTCTCACCTCAATTCACTTTCCGATTTGATCAAATTTCAAAAGATATCTCAATATTCTCTTATTTCTTTATGGATTCGACCCTTATTCACCACTACACTTCTTAATTCATGATAATTTCATAAAGTTGGTGAGTTGGGATTAATTTTTAACACTAATTGGTGTGTAATCAACGACCACACCACGTCGGTCCATAGAGGGTACCCATGCAAGTCTTTTGGGAATTCTCTTTTTTTTTCTCTTTCGCTCTTGGTGAAGAGCTTTGAAGAGGAGATCCAACTATTCGAAGATTGTGGGGATATCGTTAGAGGCTAGACACTTGAATAGCTTCAAGAACTCTTTCAAGGGAACCCTGTAAGTATGTTTTTCTTGAACATACTAGTCTAAAGGATCATATATTTTTGGTGCCTCAATGTTTTGGATGTCTGATTCAATGTAATCCGCTCCATTCAATGTTTTGATCAAAAATTGGAAAGTTTATCGACCTCAGAAACTAATAGTGGCATCAAAGCCAGGTTCTACTTGTTGAGAGCTTTCAAACGAGCAAAAAAATATCCAAAATGGACAAAAATGAGAGAGATATGACTATTTAAAGTTTGAGTCATCAAGGAGTCTCGTGCATATAAAGGATTATGCTTACACGGTAATCGATGACGGAAAGGTTCCAGAATTGAGTTCTCATATACTCCATATCTCTTAGAGTACGTGGTGTAGCTTGGAACCCAACGGGGTGGAAACTCAATCTATCGATTTGGTTAAATCGATCCTTGATTAATTAATCTATATGTTGATATGAATAATAATTAAGGTTGACCAATAAGGTGTTATTTGGTTTATATAGTTTTTAACTAGTGAGATATATTGACCTAAAGGGTCACACACATAAGGTCTATAGATATTGGTGGATATAGACATAATTGTGAGGGTTTTTATAAAAAAAATTACATACCAAATGTCTATAAATAGGGAGAGAACGATGCAAGAATTTTGGGATTAATTTTTATAGACATTTGGTATGTAATTTTTTTATAAAAACCCTCACAATTATGTCTATATCCACCAATAAAAACCCTCACAGGTGACCATGCAAGCATTTTGGGATTAAGAAAATAGTTAAAGGTCGAGATGTAGACAATAGAAAGAGGGAGAGAAGTAGAGAAGCATAGGAGAGAATCTTAAAAAGAGAATAAGGAGGATAAGAGTAGGTGGAGAGATTAATAGATTTAAATGTCTTTAAAAATTTTTATTGGATTGTTTTTTGAGTTTAATGTATAATAGAGTCCCTAAAATGTATAAGGGTTCTTATTGTCAATATTTAAATGAGAATATTTCTTAGTTTGAAAGAGTGGTGTTAGGAATAATTAAGAATTTTATATTTATATGCATACAATGCATGCTATCAACATCAAAGATCTTGGTTAAGGACTTGAGGCTTTGATAACAAAATTTTTTAAACATTTAGTTCATTATTTTTTGTTGATTTTAATGTATAATTCACGTCATTATAATGTATGATATCATGTTTTGATGAAATTTTGCATTCAGCATATGCTACCGTTCAAAAGTTGAATTTGCATGAACTTGAAAATTAGTAGCATTTGAAATTTTTAAAAGTCGAATAAGGATGAATTGCATGAGTTTCATGATCATAAGCATAAAAAAACAACGACAATGATATGGTGGCAATTTCTCTTGCAAATTTACCTTCTTTACCATTTTTATGGCTTGTGAAAATCTCCATAAACAGTAGCCAAATATTTATCTTTCTTTTAATATAGTAGCTTTGAAATCATCTCTCATGCTCACCCTTTCCATTCATTAGTCTATTACTATCAACCACGTGTGTGAGAGATGGAGACAAAGAGCGTTGCAGCAGGGAGAGAAGAGAGGGAAGCGTGTGCGAGAATGAGTGGGAAGCTGGCGCAAAGAGATCGAGAGAGAAGTGCATGAGTGCGCGAGGGAGGAAAAAGAGGAGAGGAGAGAGAGAACAATGATGAGATGGAGGTATTGCAAGAGGAAGAAGAAGGTGGCAAGGAGGCATGGAGAGGTAGAAAGGAGTGTTCTGGAGGACACAAAGCAAAAGGATGATGGATATTATGTGGCCTATAAGCTAATCACACTTTCATGTATCTTGTTTATGTTCATTGAAATGAAATTTCTTCATTTTCATTCTTGTGTGATGTTTGCAATGAAGTCCATGATCATGTGCAATGACTAAGTGAATTATGATGAGATCATAATATAGTGATCCCTAGTCTTTAAACATATGTTCTAAACATTCCTATTTGTGGGATATTCGAGAAGGACATCAAATTATCCGGAAAGAATAACACTATCTAATCCATCTCATATGATGAGTATGGCTGATCCTATAGCCATCGATGTGGAGACACTAAGGATAGATAGTGGGTGCTCTTTGGAGAAAGAGTTCATTGAATTGATCCGTATGAATCCATGAATGGTATTATACCTAACTATCAATCAGGTTGATTCATGCCATGGTTGTGTATGTGGGCCTTTGACTTGAGACACCAAATACATCTTGTGGATGGATGATCGTGTTTTGATTATGACTTACGAATCCCTAGTCACGGGATATCTAAAACGTCATATATTGGATACGACATGAAATCCATGAAGATGATTGTGTGATCAAGATGGTATCATCCACCCTCGGTATTTGAAGAGATTGACTCAAAGGAATGAGATGCGATGAAATCCTTGGCCAAGGTAGTAGAACTATCAAAGGAGTTCTCGATGATTTCTACACGCATCAGTACTAACTTGAGTGACTGATTAGGGTTTGACAGTTGACCATATCCTAATTCATTCATGAGTCTAATGTGGATGAAGGATTATACATACATGGTAATCTATGACGGGAAGGTTCCGTAAGTGAGTTCTTACATACTTCATATCTCCTAGTGTACGTGGTGTAGCTTGGCACCCAACGGGCTGGCAACTCAACCTATCGATTGGGTTAAATCGATACTTTATTAATTAATCTATATGTGGATATGGATAATTAATTAAGTTTGACCAATAAGGTGTTATTTGGTCTATAGAGTATTAACTAGTGAGATATATGCACCTAGAGGGTCAGACATATAAGTTTTATGGATGTTGGTAGATATATACATAATTATGAGGGTTTTTATGAAAAAACCTCATACCAAATGTCTATAAATAGGGGGAGAACGACCACAACTAAGGGTGCCCATGCAAGCCTTATGGAAACTCTCCATTCTTCTCTTTCTCTCTTGGTGAAGAGCTTTGAAGAGGAGATCCAACCATCTAGAGACCATCTGGATAATGCTAGAGGCTAGACACTTGAATAGCTTCAAGAACTCCTTCAAGGAAACCCGGTAAGTATGTTTTCTCATTCATACTAGATGATAGGATCATCTGTTCTTGGTGGCTTGGTATTTTGAATGTCTAATTCAATATTTTCCGCTGCATTTGATGTTTTGATCAAAATTTCAGAAAGTTATCGACCTCAAATCCCAACAAAGGAAACATGCATAAAGAAAGAGAATTGTGCAAGAGAGAGGGATGTGATTCATGGAGAGGGATGTGTTTTGGCTGCAAGATAAAATTTTCTCAAGCATGAGAAGATGTTCTTCTGTGCATGCAAGAGAGAGCGAGATAGAGAAGAGAGAGAGATGAGTGACAAAGAGAGAGAAGAGCATTGGGAAAAAAATGTTGGGAAGCGAGAAAATTATCTTTTTGTATTCGAAAATTTTGGCTATTGTAAATAGGGCTAAAAATACTTTAAAATAATAATTTTTAATAAAAGTCTAGTTTCTGTTTTTATAAATCCATTTCTCAAAAAAAAATTTCTAAGAAAATTCCCAAAAATATCAAAATGTTTTGGAAAAATAAAAAATATTTTCCAATAAATAATTGTAAACCCTAACGTCATGCATTCACAAATATTTTTGTGTAAATAAATGCCTTTTAAATTAAACATATATAGAAAATTCATGTTATGAATTAATAGATAATTTTCTTGATAAATGAAGCCCATAAAATTCTCATAAAACGTTATCAAATCATGAAAAATCAAGAATATCCCAGTAAACATAGAAAAAAACTTGATCTTTCAATTTATGATATCAGATTTATGATCTGAATATTCTTTTCTATTTTGGTTTTTTATTTTATTTTGTTTATTCTGATTTCAAATGGAAAATTAGTTTTTGTAATTTAATTTTTTAAGTTTTCATTTTTCTAATTTGTTTTTATTTTCTAGTTTTGTAGTTTTTTGTGTTTCTTTGACGAAATTGCATGTGTTTCATACTAGATTCGTAATGAATTTTTAAGGTTTTTAATTTGAGTGAATTGGGGTCAAAGCTTTGGGGATTTATTCTAAGATTTTCATGGTGTTATTCGGTCTAGAAGTATTGTGTTTTAGGCTTGATATTAAGATTCCACATTGAACGTAGGCTAACAAAAAGGAAAACTCAAAGGTCCATTTGAAATTATTTTTTCAAGGTTTATTCCAGATCACCCACATGCTATTGTAATAGATCATCGACATCTTATCCTTTGGTATATTGAGATGTCATTCATTTCATTATATAGAGTTATATAGGATCATGATATTGATACATTTATGATCATAATATGTAATCATTCAAGATTATTTTAGGCTATTCGTAGAGTCCATATTTGCATTTCGAATACGTTAAAAGGTGAATTTGTCAAGTATCAAAGTCAAAAACTAAAGTCAAAGGCAGAAGTCAAAACAATTCTTAAGGGAGTTTTAGTAATTTTAGTAATTTGCCTTTTATAGTTTACACACTTTAAGTTTACATCATTGACTACGTTTGAATTTGTTTTTATCTTTATACTTTGTGTTAGTTTATTTTAGGGATTAGGGATAATTGAGGAACACCCACACACACTAGGCTGACTTTGGGCAAGTCATACTTAACTATGAAGGTAAAGAAGAGATTCATTGGTGAATTAGTGCAAGATAGGACTGAGGTGAGGGAGTTGACAGGAAAGTCAACATGAGGAGTACTTGTTCTTTAGCTTGCACGATTATGCACCATAGATAGATAAGTGACGATGCGTTTTCATGCGTTGTTAAAACACAAAAACGTTGGTCAAACAAAATTTATCAAAACCGAACTCACAAAGATAAGATATAAAATCAAGTAATGTGTAAGTATCGGGTCGATCCACAGAGAGCAGGGTTGACTTTACTTGCAGAGTTGACCTAGTCAAACTTATGTTTAAAAGGGGTTTTAAGGTAATAAAAATAAGATGGAATGAGTAGAAATGATATAAATAGACTAAATAAGAAATTTTAAGAATTTAATTCTCCGGTTTGATAGGGAAAAGTCAAAGCATTGACTTTGACCAATAGTAGGTGTTCTGTAAAATCAAAGAATCAAATAGAGTTAACAGATTACGAAAATTATATATTTGGAAACTAGAGAGAAAATAGAATTTATTGATATATAATTCCTCATTTATGGATAAGAAATGGATTTACTATGAATTATTGAAAATCAAATATCAGAAAATCCCCGAAATGAATACCTCAGAGGAAATCTTCAAATTGACTGGTGAAATGAAATCCCAATCTTGTAATTTATATGTCAATGGAAAGCTAAGAACCAGAGGAATCTAAAAAGACCAAAATTAATGAATTCAGATTTGTAAATTAAAACTAATTGACCCCGAAATCAACGTTTCACTTCTGATGAATGATGAACAGTCCTCTATCACACGTCAAATTGGAGGTTCAAATGAACTCGGAATTTGATGAATTTGCAATCCACGGAAAGCTAACGAAAAGAGGAATCCACTCAAACCTCAATCAAGTGAATTGGAATTATAATCAGAGAGATATCCTATTTTCAAGATCAGTAATTTTTCAGACTCGAATTTGGGGAAAATGAAGAACACTATGAACTAATTTGCAAAATTAAACTTCTAAATCTAATAAAAACTTAAATTACCTCCTGTTAATCGATCGAATCTCACTAATAACCCGATTTGCCGTAAGAATGGGGATTCAATTCTCGTTAATTGAAGCGAACTTGCTCGGATTCTTCCTCGTGGACGTTCGGAATTCAAGGGGAAAATTCGATGAAATCAAGGAGAAATTCGTGATCAATCCCTCTCCAATTGCTTTGCAATCAAGTATAAACCCGGGGGGATCACGATGAACTAGAGATCTTCCTCGAAATTCGCTTAATTTCTTCACGAATCGATCAAAAGTTGAAGTACAAAGGGAGAATACATGGGTTTTTAAAGGGAAAATTAGCCCAAAGATCGTGGGCAATTGAAGCGGTCGTGGGAGCGGTTTTGAGAGGTTGTGGGAGCGATTCCTTTGGGCGGCTTCGTAGCTCCCAAATTCGCGATGAATTCTTTCTCAAATTAGCCTCAAAAGAAGCCACGATCGCACCACAATCGGGCCACGATCGCGCCGCGATCGAGCCACAATCGTGGGCTGATCGTGATCACGATCCACCATTGAACGCCTTCTGAAGATCGCGGAATCGATTCCACGATGAAAGATCCACGATCGTGGCTTGATCGCGCCGCGATCGCGGTTAGACCGGACCGCGATCGTGGTGTCCTTCCACGAATCTTCTACACCGTCCAATGAAGCTTCAGCTGGATGGACAATCGCGATCCCCCGATCCAATGCGCCACGATCGTGAGGAGGGTCCACCGCCAGCCGTCCGATCGGTGAGAAGATCGCGATGAAGATCACGACCGTCCGATGGATCAACGTCCGATGAAGCCGTGATCCAATCGCGATGGCGATCCGACATACCTGGTGCCTCCATGTGTGATCAGGTAAGCCTCTTGATCACATTTCACTTATGCCCTTTTTGCAGCACGTGCTTTGATGAAGATCGCGTGGACTGCGGTCCACGCGATCGACGCCTTTGCGAGAAGATCCAACGCCTATGCGTTCGCCACGTTGATAGGCCCAAAGTCGTCGTGTTTTTAAGCCCGACAAATTTACTATTTATATTCAAGAAAACTAAGTCCGGGTAGAGACGATAAAGGCGTATAGCTTTCTAGGTCGATCCACAAGGATTCTAGGACACGGCAATATCAATAATAAGAGTCGAGAGGAGGGTACAGATGAAGGATTGGTGGTCAACTCTATGAGTTGACCGTGGGAGGAAGGAATTTTGATGGATGATTTAAGTGAACCTACAGATATAAAGATCCTAAATTCAGAATACAGAAAAGTATTAGAATGAATAATTAAAGAAATCAAAATTACGTAGAAAGAAGAGAAGTAAGAGGGGAAATAGAAGAGAGAATGAGCTGAGAGTTTGGGAGATTTGAGGGAGAAATGGGGGAAATAAAGAGCTAGTTATGAAACCTTTTTATGGGAAATACATAGAGAGAAGGATTAATGAAATAGAAAAATAGAGAAGGATAAATGTAAGATGGTGTGTGAGGGAAGAGAGAGACTAAAGGAGGGTAGAGAATAGAGTGATAATGAGGGAGGTAGAAAGAATATATGGAGAGAGAAAAGGTAAGAAAGAAAGAATATACGAAGAAAGGAGGGCAGGTGGGAGAGAAGACGTGAGGACGTGAGGAGAGAAGGAAAAATCGGGGAGAGTAGGAGGAACCGGAGAGAGAGAGAGAGAGGTTACACGGAAGAAGATGAAATTTGGAGAGAGAGAAGAGAGTGCACAGGAAACAAAAATGGAAGAGGACGTTAGAAAATGAGGCGGAGAAGAGATAGACGGCGTGAGAGACAGACTATCGGAACAGAGAAAGAGAGAGAGAGAGAGGGGGGGAACGCGAAAGAGAACGAAATAGGAAAATGTAGAAGTTGAGTTTGGAACGTTGGAGAGAGAGGGCAGATACTGAAATGATGAGACAAAAACGAAAACGAGAAAATGATAGGAGAAGAATAGAAAGATCGTAAGGGAGAGGATGAATACGGCTTCGGAAAATGGAGGGAAGGAGAGCATGGAAGAGAGAGAATGCGAGAGAAATTAGAAAGACGGGATGCGCGGTTACGAGAAAAGAGAGAACGAGAAGGGAGAATGGAAGAACGAATTTAGAAATTGAGTCAGACAATACGAGGGAAGGCAAAATTAAAAACGGTAGAACTCAAAAGAGAAAGAGGTGGATTTAGAGAGAAGGCGAAACGGAAAATCGGCGGAAGGGAGTGAATACGGAAGAATGTAAAAGAAAATGCGGGAATGACAGAATGAAGATTGAAATTAGAGGACACGGGAGAGAGGGAGAAATGCAGAAGTCCAGAAGATGCGATTCAGAAATTTTCTGATAGAGAAAGATGGAAGAGAGAGAGCGCGGAAGTGTGAGAGGGAAAGAGAGAGAAGGAAAAAAAGACGAGCGAAAGGAAGGATGATCGGAAGAAAGAAATTCGGGGGAGAGAAAATTGCAGGAGATTCAACGGAGATCGAAAGAAAGAGAGTAGAGATCGAGAGAGGAACCGAAGAAGGTAGCTGGAGATTCAAGCGGAAAGAAATGACATTTCGAGAAAGATGAAAAATACGGAACAAGAAGCGATGGTTTCGGCAGAAAATAACATGAAGACGGCGATCGAAGCGGAATAGATGAGAGAAGGTGAGAAAGAGAAAATGGGGATGATACGAGAATGCAAGCTGGAGAAGAGAATGCGACGAGAGTTAGATAGGAAGAGAGAGACAAGATGAGATTGAGAGGAAAATCAGAAGGATGAAGAACAGAAATTGCACATAAGGGAGAAAATAAGTGCGGAATCGAAATGGAAAATGAGACGATGCCAGGAAGAGGAAGATGAAGAAGGATAACAAGATTAAAATTAAAGGAAGACTTTGTTAACTGTTTACATTCTGACGGGAAGAACGCCGGAGGAAATCTAAACCTAGGAGAGAGAAGAAAAAAACCGGGGGAGAAGGGACAACCGAAAAAAAGAAGAAAGAAGAAGGAAGAAGCTCTCCCGAAACAACTTTTTCCCCTTTTATTCTCCCCAATCTCCACTTTGGCTGGGCTCCTATTGTTTGACTGGGCTTGCAATTACTTGTCTTGGACAGCCCACTAAGCCCTTTAAACACTTCTATTAGAGAATCTTGCTGCCATTCCTCTTGTGAACTTCCTGAAAATGAAAAGGCAGAATTCATGTAAAATAAATTCCTCTTAATACACTAATATTCTAGAAACTTCAAGTTGTGAGATAATAGAGGAGATGCTGTGTTAAAGGGTTTAATAGAGTTACATAAGAGTAATTCATAGGTGCTTATAACTATATTTTAAGTTCTTATCACACGTCACCTGCATATGGGAAATGTGTGGGAACATAGTCCCACACGGAAGAAATAAAGGCAAAAGAAGCGGTTAAATAGGGGGGCACAAATGTAAATTATTTCGCGTTACCGCCCCCACTCTACCCGTGGGCCCTCCATCTGCCAGCCCTACCTGCCACGTGGCGCCCCAGACGGGCGCCCACGTGGACTCGCGTGGATGCGTGGCCCCCTGCCACATGGCCTCGCCCTGTGCGCCTCCTGCGCCCCGCGTGGGCCACCCACGACTCTGCCACGTGGCGTCAGCGCCGCGTCGCATACGTGCGGTGGTCTGACGTGTCGTTTTCGTGCGTTGTTAAAACACGAAGACGATGGTCAAAAAAATTTATAAAACCGAACTCACAAAGACAAGATATAATAATCAAGTATTGGGTAAGTATCGGGTCGATCCACAGAGAGTAGGGTTGACTTTAATCGCAGAGTTGACTTGGTCAAACTTAGGTTTAAAAGGAGTTTTAAATAAGAGAAAATAAGATGTAAGATATGGAAATGATATAAATAAGGTAAATAAGGAGTTGTAAGAATTGAAATCTCGGATTTGAGAGAGAAAAGTCAAAAGTCAAAGTCAAAGCGTTGACTTTAACCAGCAGTAGGTGTTCTGTAAAATCAGAGAATCAAACAGAGTCAGAAGATTACGAAAAGTAAATACTTGGAAACTAGAGAGAAAATGGAAATTATTGATATATATTTCGTAATTTGTGGATAAGAAATGGATTTATTATGAATTATTGAAGATCAGTGATCAGAAAATCCCCGAAGTTAACACTTCAGAGGAAATCTTCAAATTGAATGCTCAAATGAAATCCAAATCTTGCAATTTCTATGTCAATGGAAAGGTAAGAACCAGAGGAATCCAAAAAGACAAAAATTATCAAATTCTGATTTGTAAATGAAAAGTAATTGACCCCGAAAGTCAACGTTTGACTTCTGATGAAAGATGAACAGCACTTGGTCAAACGTTAAATTGGAGGGGCAAATGAACTCGGAATTTGATGAATTTTCTATCCACGGAAAGCTGATGAAAAGAGGAATCCAATGAAACCAAAATCAAGTGATTTGAAATTATAATCAAAGAGATGTCCTATTTTCAAAATCAGCAACTTTTCGGACATAAAATTGGGGAAAATGAAGAACACTATGAACTAATTTGCAAAATTAAACTTCTAAATCTAATAAAAACTCAAATTACCTCTTGATAATCGATCGAATCTCACTACTAACCTGATTGCCATGAGATTTAAGCTCGAATTTGCGCGAATTGGAGTGAATTTGCTCGGATCCTTTCTCACGGATTTTTCGGAATTCAAGGGGAAAATTCGATGAAATCAAGGAGGAATTCGTGATCAATCACGCTCCAATCCCTTCGAAATTGAGTCTAAATGCAGGGGGATCACGATGAACTAAAGATCTTCCTCGAAATTCGCTTAATTCCTTCACGAATCGATCAAAAGTTAAAGAACAAGAGAGGGGAATACCTTCTTTTAAAGAAGAAAATTGGTCCGAAGATCGTGGGTCATTGGAGCGGTCGTGGAGGCGATTTGCAAGGGTCGTGGGAGCGGTCCCAATTGGCGAGGATACGGCTTCAATTCCGCGCCGATTTTGACCAGATTTCACGGTCAAAAAGCCTCCAATTTTTGCCACGATCGCACCACGATCGGGTCACGATCGCGCCGTGATCGGGCCACGATCGTGCGTCAATCGTGATGCTGGAGCTCTGTCGATCATCGTCGGCTCGAGTAGAATCGATTCCGCGGTAGAAGGCGTGCGATCGCGACTCGATCGCGAAGTTCTTCCACGGCGTCTCTGCACCGTCCGATGGCGATCCACGGATCGTGATTGCGAACAATCGCGGCCGTCTGATGCAGCTCAAGCCCTTCGATTCGATGCCGATCGGGAGGTCCTCGGGTTGCCACGTGGTGCGAGGTAAGTCGTCCGATCCTCATCACTTACTCTTCCTTTTGCGCACGTGGTGGATTTGATGATCGCGTGGACTCGAGTCCACGCGATCGTAACCGTCTTGATCACATCCGATGTCCGGTAAGCTGCCACGCATCCTGCACAGGTAAGACCATGTGGGAACATAGTCCCACACGGAGAAAATGACCGTGTTTATCGCGATTAAATAGGGGAGCGGTTAGAGATATTAGCCAGTTCTAAGAATAGGCTTATATGACTATAACCTATGGTATAATATATATGATATATTCGCGCACACGTGTCAGCCACGCGCACACGTGTCAGCCACGCGCACACGTGTCAGCCACGCGTGGGCCATCGGTGGCCCTGCCACGTGGCCTTAGTGCCACGTCGCAGCCGCCGGTGGTCCCGCGCGCCACGTCCGCTCGCCACATCAGGTACGTGTGCCACGTCAGCTGTCGGGGGCCTGTGGACCAAAATAACCCCCTTTTTTTGCGATTTTACTATAAAAATTCATAAAAAATCAATTTAAAAATCAAATAAAAATCAGAAAAAGGCATAAAACTTCAGAAATTCCTAATTTCAAATATACAACTCCTTTTTAATTGAAATTTTCTCCATTGGATCATAAATTCTTTTCTTTTTAATATCATGTCATTTAAAATATATTTAGAAAGAAGAAATCAAGATGAATTAAAATTTACTTAAATCATTTCTCATTAAACATTGTGAATCATAAATTCATCATAAACTCATCCTTCTAAACACTTACTAAAGTCAAAACTCATTCACTAACAGAGATTAACTTCTATTAATTTGAACAAAAGGTTAATCATCTATTAAACATGAAATTATCCCTAATTTATGCATAAATATCAACTTTAGTGAAATGACATGCCAATAGAGAAAATCCCGAAAAAGTATGATAACATGCATCATATTCACATAAAATAAGCATGAATATGAGTTAATTAAGATAAGAATTCAAGTTATAAATGCATGTTCTCATGGTCCCGCACGCCACATGTCAGCTCGCCGGAGCTCCTGCTCGCCACGTCAGCACCTGCAGGTAAGAATTTCCCTTTTTTCGCGATTTTAGTAAAGAAAATATTAATAAAAATCAAATAAAAATCAGAAAAGGCATAAACTTCAAAAACTCATAACTTTAAATATACAACTCCTTTTTAATCCAAATTTTCTCCATTGGATCACAAATTTCTTTCTTTTTATCATCATGTCATTTAAAATATATTTTCAAAGAAGAAATCAAGATGAATTAGAATTTACTTAAATCATTTCTCACTAAATATTCTAAATCATATATTCATCTTGAAATTATCCTTCATAACATGCACTAAAGTCTAAATCATTCAAGAAAAGAGACTTACTTCTATTAATTTAAACTTAACAAAAGATTAATCATCTATTAAGCATGAAATTATCCCTAATTTATGCATAAATATCGACTTTAGTGAAATGACATCCAAATGGAGAAAATTCCTAGAAAGTATGATAACATGCATCATATTCACATAAAATAAGCATGAGTATGAGTTAATTAGGATAAGAATTTAAGTTATAAATGCATGTTATCAATAAGCATCCCACTTAGAGCATGAGTGGATAGGTGATGAGGCTTTTGGACCATAGATAGATAGCCTATATTGAAGGAGAGTAAAGAGCAATACATGGAGCTCTAGAAGGTGGCTTTTGGGAGATGGGTCAAGCGGTAATGTATCAAAGGAGGATGATAAAGTGAGGTCAATAACAGAATGATTTAGTGCGGTCGTTGAAACACATGATCGTCGGTCAAACAAAATTTATAATTATGAACTCACGATGATTTAAAAATATGAAATCAAGTACAACAATGAGATCGGGTCGAACCACAAAGTGCACGATTGACTTTTATCGAAAGAGTTGACTTGGTCAAACTTAAGTCTAATTAGGGTTTTTCAGATTAAGAATGATATATTATC
>CM044118.1:5912949-6008681 GCA_024174645.1 Lemna minuta | reverse complement strand
GCTAACTGTGAAATTTATGCTGTCCGAAGGGGACGACGCCGTTAATGCTGTATTTAAGACATTCGACGGCACAGGAAATTCATCGCCTGGGGGATGAGCGACAGTAGAGGTAGTACTTATCCTTTTTCTCTGACGTATAATTAAACCAGAAGCGGTCGTAGGGGTCAGCAGGGAACCTACATCATCGTTCAATCTACTTCACGAGGCATAGAGAAAGTGACAGATAGGTAAGTAGATAAATATATAGATCGGTAGGCAGGCAGATCAATCATAGAAATATAGATAAAGAGATCAGTCATATGTAGATAGAAATATAGAGGGAGAGATAGATAAATAGAGAGAGAGAGACGGACGATATCTGGCTCATCCCGTCGAAGTTCAGCCGGTTGCCGTTGATGACGAGAGACTGCGCGGAGTTGACCTGGGTATACATGAAAAAGGGTAGTGGCCGGAGATCGAGCTCGGATATGAATGGAATGCCTAGCCCAGTCTTCACAAGGCAGGCATCCACGCTATCCGCTACAGCCAAAGCGATAATCTCCGTCCGAGCGAATTCCCCCGCAGATACCGTCGTCCACCGGTTTACGCCAAGATAAATATCGAACGTCGGTGGTCGCTGAAGCCCGTCATAGTTCCCGTAAAAAAACTGCGCGTGCACTCTGTACTTAGCGCCGATATTCACCGGCCCCAGCGTGTAGCAATTGCGAGTTCCCTCCGGGAAGCTCCGGAGGGTTTTGTAGTAGGGCTTCAGGCCAGTCACGTTGGCGTTCCGAGATATTTCTCTATTCACTCCCGCGCTGGTGTATGGCGCGTCAGGTGAGAAGGGTAATACGTTATCGGCATCATTGTAGGGATCTGTGCTATCCAGTCCGCAGTCTATGCTGAAGAACCCTGCAAAGGGAAGGAGTTTAAGAGTTATCGTTTCTAGGGCTCCAGAGGTGAGAGGGTTGATTACCGGCCGTGGAGGGGCTCTGCGCCGAGGCCGCCGTCGCCAGTAGACATAGCAACAGCGCCAAGAGCACCATCTCTCTCTCTCTATATCTCTCTCTCTCTCTCTCTATCTCTCTCTCTCTATCTCTCTCTCTCTCTCTCTCTCTCTCCCTCTCCCTCTCTCTCTCTCTCTCTCTCTCTCTCTCCTGTGTTCTTGCCTTAAAGAGGGGGCCGAGGGTCAATAACGCGTTGTGGACTTAGTTTTCAGATGTCATATTATTATCGGCTTCAGATGCGGGATGATTGGTTGAGATCTACCCCAGCTGACGGGGACAGAAGCCAGCTTGGCCGCCACATCACCAGATGAAGAAAAGTAAATCGCCACGTGAACCCGTAAGTCAAGATTGAGAGCGGCAAGAGAGGGGTAGAGGGAGAGCGGCGAAAGAGGAGCTCTCTGGCAGCGAAGTGGGCAGCGGCGGGATTTGGTCAATATCCTCAATATCCATAATCGACTCCTCGAGATCAAATCCCTAATTTTACAGACAGTTTTATACGAATCGATGATCATTCCCTTCCAGAAAAAAAAATTATCCACCGCATGTCAATGATCCGAGACCCAATAAATACACCTCGAACTGCTGCCTTTCAGCTGATGAACATAAGCATCCAGCTTGCGGTAATCCACCGTAACCTGATCCCTGCAACGGCAGAATATACAGCGGCAATGTCCACTCAAAATCAACTCGAACATAACCAAAAACCAGAGAAAAATAACCAAGAGACGTACAATAGCGTAGCCAGCTCCTTAAGAAGCCGTTGAGCGTCCTCACAGAAAAGCGCCAAAACCTCCGCGATGAAGCCATGATTATTGGCGTCCTGAAGCATCTGCAGCTGGCAGAACTGATCGTCCAATAAACCCTGAAACCCAAAAAAACCAACGATAAAACGTGGAATCAGTAATGGAGAATAGCGGCACAGAAAAGGACATAAATTTACCTACGTGAACATGGAGTTCACAAAACTGTTGAGTTGTTCTTTTGCAGCCGCCGCCATGAGGAAAAAGAGAGGAAGACGAAGGATGGCTTAAAGAGACTAGGACGGAAGAAGAATGACCAAATCCCGCCGTTGCCCACTTCGCCGCCAGAGAGCTCCTCTTTCGCCGCTCTCCCTCTACCCCTCTCTTGCCGCTCTCAATCTGGACTTACCGGTTCACGTGGCGATTTACTTTTCTTCATCTGATGACGTGACGGCCAAGCTGGCTTCCGTCCCCGTCAGCCTCCGCCGTGTACTCCACGTCGATGCACAATGGAGTCCGATTTTGCCATGTCAGCAGCTGGGGTAGATCTCACTAGCTTTTTGAAAGGTTGGGGTAGATCTCGGGGTTTTAAAAGGTTGGGGTAGATCTTGGGGTTTTAAAAGGTTGGGGTAGATCTCGGGGTTTTAAAAGGTTGGGGTAGCTGGTGATAATAACCTTAAATTATATAAATGGCATTTAACCCAGTTCTTCTGACCAATTGGAAGGCTGGCCATGCACGACGAGAGCGTTGACCTTAAATTAGTCTATGGCGTCTCCCCATCGCCAATAGGGAAAGAAAGGTTCTAGTTGAATCTTCTAAAATTGTTTCTCAACAAACGACAGCTATGCAGTTAGGGATCTCCAAAACCGAACCGGACACCTGAAAATCGAACCGACCAAACCGACAACGGCGGTGGCCAAAAATAGTCAAACTGAAGGCTTCGGTTCGGTTTCATTGTTCGCTTCCGGTGTCACCGAAAGATTTCTCTTCCGATCTGACTATTTTTCCCTTGCGCGATAGAATTTCTTCCCCGCACGAGAAAGAGAGATAGGAGATGGAGGCGGGATAGAGAGAGGGAGGGAGGGAGGGGAGAGAGAGGGAGGAGGGGGAGGGGGAGAAATAGAATTTATTGGCGGAAGGTAACGCAGCGGGGAGAGAGGGAGGAAGAGGGAGAGAGAGAGAGAGGGGAGGGAGGGCGCGAGAGAGAGAGTGGGTGGTAGGGAGGGTGAGAGAGAGAGAGAGGGAGGGAGGCGGGAGAGAGAGAGGGAGGGAGGCTAGAGAGAGAGAGGGAGGGAGAGGGGGAGAGAGGGAGGGAGGGAGGGAAAGAAAGAGGGAGGGAGGGCGGGAGAGAGAGAGGGAGGGAGAGCAGGAGGGAGGGAGAGCGAGGGAGGAAGGGCGGGAGAGAGAGAGGGAGGGAGAGCGGGAGAGAGAGACAGGGAGGGCGGGAGAGAGCGGTAGGGGTGGGGAGAGAGAGAGAGGGAGTGAGGGCGGGAGAGAGAGAGAGAGGGAGGGAGGGGGGAGAGAGGGAGGGAGGGGGGAGAGAGGGAGGGAGAGAGAGAGGGACAGCGGGAGAGAGGGAGGGGATGGGTATTATGTGGCCTGCAAGCAAATCACACTTTCATCTCTTGTTTATATTCATTAAAATAAAATTTTATTCATTATCATTCTTGTGTGATGTTTGCAATGAAGTCCATGAACATATGCAATGATCGAGTGAATTATGATGAGATCATAATACAGCGATCGCTGGTCTTTAAACATATTTTCTAAATATTTCTATTCGTAGGATATTCGAGAAGGACATCGAATTATCCGAAAAGAATAGCACTATATGATCTGACTCATATGATGAGTATGGCTGATCCTGTGGCCATCGGTGTTGAGACACAAAGGATAGATAGCAGGTGCTCTTTGGAGAAAGAGTTCACTGAATTGATCCTTATGAATCCCTGAATGGTATTATGCCAAATTGTCAGTCAGGTTGATTCATGTCACGGTTGTGTATGTGGTCCTTTGACCTGAGACACCAAAAATATTTTTGTGGATGGATGATCATGTTTTGACTATGACTTATGAATCTCTAGCCATGGGATCTCCAAAACGCCATAGATTGGATACGACATGAAGTCATCGAAGGTGATTGAGTGGTTAAGATGAGATCATCCACCCTCGGTATATGAGGAGATCGACTCAAGGAATGAGATGCGATTAAATCCTTAGCCAAAGTAGTGGAAATATTAGAGAAGTTGTTCTCAATAATTTCCTACTCGCATCAGTACTAAATTGAGTGACTAATTAGGGTTTGACAATTAACCATGCCCTAAGTCATTCATGAGTCTCGTGTGAATGACGGATTACACGTACACGGTAACCAATTATTTTTAGTCTTTCACGCTCCTCTCTTCTTGTAATTGACCTTTCTCTCTCCGATTTTCTCCTGCGGGGACTGGGAATGGCTTCGGAAGCATTGGCGGAAGCCGCCGACATCGAGAATCTACCAGTACGGCGAGCGCCTCAACGAGGCCAAGGATAAATCCCTTTTTTCGTTCCTCTCACTCATTTACTTTCTATAGCACAATCAGGTTATTTTTTGTGCCTCATTTTTTGATATGCTATTGTCATTGATGTAGCACGTGAGCGACTATGAAGGAATACTAATGGCGGTGCAGCACGGAAGCGCGAAGGCGAAGTAGTTGGTAGCGAAGCTTATTCCCAAGTTTTTCAAGTTCTTTCCTGCTCCTGCTAGCAAAGCGACGTCCGCGCATTTTGATTTATTCAAAGAAGAAGAGCTCGGGATATTTCTACTGTTTCTTTTTTTTTACGACAAACTTTATCTTCACTGTTTTTGTGAAATTTCCGTCATACTGCTCTTGAAAGCTGCTACTTTTAAGGTATTGAAGACCTAATCATTCAAAAATTGGATTTTATTGCGAAACAATTGAGAATTAAGGGAGATAGAAAATAGAATCCCCGTTCGAAGTAAACTTGTGAAATTTAGGTGAGGCAAGTACTTACGTGAAATCATTTCCATGTACCTTCCTGCCTCGTGAAAAATTGTTATGTGGATTATCCATAAATATCAATGGTGACGTTTTTCTCTTTCGACTACATGTACTAGTCATTCCCTTCCGTTTTCCTGATGAGATTTGTTGATCTGTGGTTAGAAGCATCTTAGCTAATCTGAGATTCTATTTCACCTCTTGATTCTTTTCCATTGTACAGAAAATTTGTATTCAGAAAAACTATTGACTGGGCTGTGCTTTAAGCTGTGGTTTTTATCCTGATTTAAATGGGCTAATTCAACCATGGCCCAACAGCCCATTAAGCCCTTTTTTTCATAAATTGTTGGATTAAACGCACGAAATGAACACCACTGGCTAGATAGACTTACTTTCCCCAGTCTTCATACTGAAAGAGCTCTATCTTGCCGATGGGCGAATTTCTGGCATAGAGTAGAGCGGAATCATATACAATGAATCAGCAGTAGCATCACTGGGGATTTCCCTCGACGCCCCAACAGATTGACACTCCTTCAACAGCATAGCTACTTCGCCTATCGTCGGTCTGTGGTCTGTATATGTCGCTTTTCTCGTTTAATCTGTTCGTCTGGTAATACCTGCCCGGGATCGACACAGAAAATTGAGAAAAGTTGCTCTCACAAGTAGAAAAAATTCTTCTAGGGTTCTAAGGTAGAACGTACTCAGGATCAAGGTATCCAGGAGTCCCTGCGACCACAGTTGATATGTGGGTATTCTGCTCGTCGAAGGATCTAGATAGGCCAAAATCCGCAAGCTTGACTTCGAAATTTTCGGATAATAGAATATTGGAAGGCTTCACATCTCTGTGAACGATCGGCGGTTTGCAACCGCTGTGGAGATAATCGAGCCCTGCGATCGTATATAATCATTGGAGGTTGAGACCAACGGTCAATATAAATCAACATTTTACCTTGCGCCGCCTCCAGTGCTATTCGAACTCGCCTGTTCCACGTCAACTGGATTCCAGCGGCGGTATTTCCTGTATTCCAAAGGATTTCAAATTAGGGCTCGCTTGTAGTTGACTAATTGAAGACCTGAGAGATGATCTCCTGTATGAAGAAGACCTGAGAGATGGTCGGCGAGAGAGCCCAAAGGCACGAATTCGTAGACCAGTGCAAGTTTTTCGTTGCAGTAACCCAACAAGGACACCAGATATTTGTGATGAACTCGAGTCAGCAATTGAGCCTGAAATGAGTTCAGGTTTTAACAAAGAAAAGAATTTAGGGCTTTGGTTCAGTTCTAATTACCTCGGTAATGAACTGTTTCTCTCCTTGAGCTGATGAAACAGAGAGCACTTTGACTGCCACTTCGGTACCGTCTTTCAGGTTGCCGTGATAGACAACCCCGAATCCTCCTCTTCCGATCTGTCGTTTGAAATTATCGGTGATAATAGCGATATCAGAGGACGAGAACTGATGACTTTCAGAGATAAACCCTGTTCCTATAGGACTTCCGTAGACAGGTCTATTTCCGCTTTGGAGGAAAGAACTGGTGCCTGTTCTTCCTGGTTCCATCACTTGCGACTTCCCTGCAAAGGAAAAATCCCAACGCATTTATCTCTCGGATCCAAGATAAAATCATTGAGATGGAGTTATTAACACTGGCCTAGCGCATTTTGTCGGTTGGGCTTTCGTCTTCTCAGTACAAATACAGTAACGATGACGACGGTGAGAAGAAGAACGGATAACGAAACAGCTACCGCAACAGGAACAACGACATTTTTCTTCGTCTTCGATGAATTGCAGTGATTTACGTTGCTGCATAAAAGTGGATTATTTCCGATCCTGAAATTTAAACACGAGAGGAATCAGATATTGACGTTCTTCTCGGTTAAAGCTGGATTTATTGAAAACTGACCTCAATTCTAAAGACCCATCTTGCAGTCTCTTGTTAAGAGCGTCCGGAATAGTTCCATTCAGATTATTGCCTTCCAGGTTCCTGAACAAAATAACAAACCGTCAAACTTTCTGAAGAAAGGACTTGATCGAAAGAAAATTTTCAGAAACTTACAAGAGCTTGAGCAAGGATAGTTCTCCCATGAATGAAGGTATTTCTCCCGTAAAATTGTTATAGGATAGATCCCTGAAACCAGTTGGCAGTGGATTTTTCAGACCAAGAGAACCTCTTTTTCTTCTAGGATCGATGCATTAAAAAAATCTCATAAAACACTAATTATTTATTTAAAATCAATTTCAGTAAATAGTTAAATATGATAATTATACTACATTCAGAAACGACCCCTGTTTCTTCCATCGTCGCCGTCTCGAAAGTCGAAACACCTTCTTTCTGTCAGGTCTTGCCGTCATGCGTGTCTCTCTCAGTACGACCACGTTCATCATTCTTGAGAGTGGGCGGAAAGAAGATTCAATTATACATATGAACTTACAAGGTCGTCAACTTTGTTAGGTTGGCTATCGAAGGAGGAATTCTGCCGCTCAATCCGCTGCGAGACAAGTCTCTGCAGGAAAAAGGAAAAATCGTGATCTATGGAGGACAGGTCAAGTATTTCTATTTCTCTGAGAACTCACACTGAAGAGATACTGGAATACTGAGAAGCATTCATGCTGCATTCTAGGCCCTGCCAGATGAAGGCTTCGGGAACGCACGGATCGCCCTGCCAGTTCCTGATCACTCCGTAAGATCTCTTGAGCTCGGATATAGCTTTGACTGCGGAAACCAACAAAGAAATAAGCTCAAGTAAAATGGAAATCGAACACAAATCTGGAATTTCACCTTCGGTCTGATCCGTCGGCCGTATGATTACCTCCTGCCCGATGTACTGCTCTATAGCGTTGACCAAGGTAGGCAGAGTGGAATTCGTAGTCGGTCGAAGGTAAAAAGTCAAGCCCCCGGAGAAACCCGGAG
This sequence comes from Lemna minuta, assembly GCA_024174645.1. Taxonomy (NCBI): domain Eukaryota; kingdom Viridiplantae; phylum Streptophyta; class Magnoliopsida; order Alismatales; family Araceae; genus Lemna; species Lemna minuta. Next base: position 6,001,051 of record CM044118.1, on the reverse strand, counting down.
GCTCCGTGTAAAAAACCTTTGCTTGAAGGTGCTTCGGCCTGAAATTCTTCTCGATCAGCTGCTCTCCTGCATATACGTCGAACTCTCTTGTCTCGTTGTCGGCGAGCACTTGTACCTCCGCAAAGTATAAGTACACGTAGACTTTCTGAGCGGAGTTCCCGATAATGGTGTAATTAAAGCTGTCTGAACGGGACAGTGGCGTTACGGCCGTCTTTAGGACATCCGGAGGTATAGGAAATTCGTTTGCAAGCGGCTGATCGACCGTGGAAGCAGTACTTATGCTTATGCCGGGCGTATATGGAAACCAGGTGCGGTCGTAGGGGTCATCAGGGAACCTGCATCATCATTCTATCTAGATCATCATAGAGAGACTAATAGATAGATAAGTTGATGGAGAGGTTGATCGATAGAAAGATATATCAGTATCAGATAAATAGTCCAGTCCTAGATAGATAGACAGATCAGTATTGGATAAGTGGATCAGTGATAGATAGAGATATATATACTGATACATCTACGCGGATAGATAGTTATATCGTTGGGTATACAAATATCTCTATATATAGCGAGAGAGAGAGAGAGAGAGAGACGATATCTGCTTTAGCCCGCCGAAGTTAGTCCGGCCGCCGTTGACGAAGAGGGACTGAGTGGAATTGACCTGCGAGTACATGGAAGAGGAGAATGGCCGGAGATCGAGCTCGGATATGAAGGGAATGCCCAGCCCAGTCTTCACAAGGCAGACATCCACGCTATCCGCTACAGCCAAAGTGATAATCTCCGTCCGAGCGAATTCCCCCGCAGATACCGTCGTCCACCGGTTCACGCCAAGATAAATGTCGAACGTCGGTGGTCGCTGAAGCCCATCATAGTTCCCGTAAAAAAACTCCGCCTTCACTCTTTACTTAGCGCCGATATTCACCGGCCCCAGCGTGTAGCAATTGCGAGTTCCCTCCGGGAAGCTCCGGAGGTTTTTGTAGTAGGGCTTCAGGCCAGTCACGTTGGCTTCCCGAGATATTTCTCTATTCACTCCCGCGCTGGTGTATAGAGCGTCAGGTGAGAAGGGTAATCCGTTATCGGTATCATTGTAGGGATTTGTGCTATCCAGTCCGCAGTCTATGCTGATGAACCCTGCAAAAGGAAGGAGTTTCAGAGTTATCGTTTCTAGGGCTTCAGGGGTGAGAGGGTTGATTACCGGCCGTGGAGGGGCTCTGCGCCGAGGCCGCCGTCGCCAGTAGACATAGCAACAGCGCCAAGAGCACCATCTCTCTCTCTCTCTCTCTCTCTCGCTCTCTCTTGCCTTAAGGAGGGGGCCGAGGGTCGATAACGCAGCGTTGCTTATTTTTCACATGTCATATTATCATCGGCTTCAGATGGGGATGACTGGTTGAGCTGTCAGTATCCCATCATGAAATTAAATTATATACGTCGAATTCAACCAAGTCATTTGACAAATTGGCAGGCCGGCCTAGCACGATGAGAGCGTTGTCCTTGAATTGGTCTCTGGCGTCTCCCCATCGCCAATGTGGAAAGAAAGGTTCCATTTGACATCTTCTAAAATCCTTTCTCAACAAACGACAGCTAGGCAGTTGTTAAATTTGGTTGAATTTGGTGCTTCCTTTCTCATCAACGATTATTTTTGTCTCACATTTTTTGTGCATTTAAAAAATGGGAAGAGGGAACAGAAAGAAAGACATTTTCTATTTTGTAGAGAGAATGACTACTTTCCTATTTGTCTTGACTCTCACTATCACCCTCTTTGTCTTTCTTTCTTTGTGTATTGTCATGAGGTCTCTCCACTTTTTACCTATGCCCTCCACAGTAATAGCGATGATGATGATTTAGATGAGGATGAGATTCCAAATGATGATGATAATGATAATAGTAATGCTTAGGACTATACAGGTGAAGATGACTGTGATGATAGTGATAATGATTACCATACTTAGAATATGATAATGATTAAAATTAAGATTATAGTGAAGATGGTCAAGATTGATAATGACGGTGATGACTTTTTATAGACAAAATGTCTTTACTATTAGAGCTAATTTCTTGATATTTTAATTTTTGAATATTTTTTTTGATATTTTCATAAATCTAAATATATGTGTGAGTGTCTCTACTCTCTCTCTCTTGAAATTCCCTAATTGGATGGTGAATTATCTAAGAGAGAGGTGATTTAGGTTCCTTTGCGTATTTATGTACTTCTACTTATTTTTATGAATTTGTTGGTTATTCGCTCAAATGCTCAGATTTCTCATACACCAATACTTTTTATACTAGGAAGGGTATCCAGATTCCCTACATTAATACAAGAAGAAGACAACCCCTTAGAGTTTCTCCTCATCCTCTTAGTCCACTAATAGCAATTACTAATTCTTCAGGTTAGTCAAATCAAAGTTCAAACATGAGCTTTCAATTTGACTTGCTCATGCTCTAAATTAGTGACTGATAGCATGCATATGTAACTTGAATTCTTATCATATGTAACTCATAAAATTATGATGCATGTTATCATTGTTTTATGAATTTTCTCCATTGGTATGCCATTTTACTAAAGCCATATTTTTGCATTATTTAGGGTTATTTATGTGTTTTATTGATGTTTGACCTTTTGTAAGGTTAAGCAATTAGAAATTAACCATCTTCCTTGATTTTATTTTGACTTTAGTGGATGATTAAAAGAAGAAATTAGAGGAAGAGAATCATGAGATGAATCGAAATAGAACTTTAAAGGGTTTGACTTAACATTACTTTGAATTCATCCTATTTTCTTCTTAAAATTTTTATTTCAGGGGCATTTATTAAAGAAGACTTAATTTGTGATCTAATGGAGGCAAAAAGGTCTAGAAATGAAGTTATGAATTTTTGAAGTTTTTATATTTTTCTGGATTTTATTTTTGATTTTTCAGGTATTTTCAGACTTTTAAAAGCTTAAAAAAATCACACAAATGGGTTTATATGCGTTGGACCCGCGCGGAGCTGATGGGGTGCAATGCGGACTCATGGTGGCATCACAGGAGCCCACACGGACCATGCAGGCCCACGTGGGCGCCTATGTGGCGCGATGGACCATTCAGACTAAGTGTGTGAGCCCATGGGTATACAGGCCGAAGAGATGGATAAGGGAGGGCGTACTAGGCCCATAGGGTGACGCAGAAGCTCAAGGAGCTTCCATCTTATGTATACGATTTTTCTCCTTAATTTTCTTCGTGTGGGACTAACTCCTCAGCTTTGATAGGCGACGTGGCGGAGCGTGGTGCGTCAGATCAAACTGCTTCAATCAACGTGCATCGATCTCATGGACTTTGGTTCACCAGATCACGATTTAAAGAATGTGCAGAATTCAGAGTCGTCAATTGCGTAAATGCAATTCGACAATTGCAATTTAATCGCACACTCAGCCAATCATGGAACAACACGTGGTTGCATAAGGACGCTCTGATGAAGATCAAATGGCAAAAATCAAGGAAGAAATGAGCCTGCGTCGTGGGAACGGGCCCACTTATCGCGTGCGATGTGGCAGCATCGTGATCATCCAATCATTCTTCAGCGATTCAGACAGTCCAGATATTTCGCGATGAAATTCACTATAAAACGATGTTCTCTCTTTTGAAACAATAATTTTTTATTTAAACGTGAAGAAATTAAGCATTTTTGGAGGAAAATCTCAAGTTCTTTGTGATTCCCTTGCATTCTAGACTAAATTGCAAATAGAATGAGGCAAGATTAATCATGAATCATTGTGAGAAAACATTTGTGGTGGCGTACGACCCCCGTCGCCACCAAGACACGATACCACGGCGCCAGAGGAGCCCTTTTGCGCGCGCGGATCTATCCGCTTATCTTTATTTCTATATTTCTTTATTATGAACTTTTGACCCGCACGTGTTTAAGCGGGTCCTCGTTTATTTCTTCTCTCCCTTTAGGCTTCCGGGTGGGTTCTTCCCTTTTCGGGATCCCATTTGTGAAGCTCATCCTTCTTTGTGAACCTTATTTCTTTCTATGAGTATGTTAGGTGTGGGTTGTGGGCCTCAAGTGGGCCCTTTCCCCTCTCGGCCCATTATGGGCTCTATAAGAGGGGAAGGGACCCCCCCACAAACCCTAGCCGTCATTTGAGAAAAAGAAGGAAGAACCTCTTCTCGAGTGGCTGCTCATGGAAAGCTAGGGAAGGAGTCCCACCGCTGACGCCGCCGCCGCCGCCGCCGCACCGATCGTGCCGCCGCCGCCGCCGCTACCTCCGCCGCCACTCCTTGCCCTAACTCCGGGCTCGCTGAACGCCGCCGCCATCGCCGCCGCTCCAAGCCGCCATTGCTGCCGCTCTCTAGGGCTCCGCCGCCGCCGCCGCTGCCTAGTCGTCGCCGCCGCCGCCGCCGAACTCAGCCGCCGCCGCCATCGCGCCCAAGGCGCCGCCATCGCTGCCGCGCAAGGCAGTCAACCCCCGGTCGCCGCCGCGATCCGCAGCCGCCGCGCTCGCGCGCCGCCGACGCCGCCGCCACCTGCCAGTCGTCCGCCATCACCGCCGCTCGTCGCAAGTCCCTCGCGCCCCCTCCTCCGCTCCGGAAACGCCGCCACGAACCCCTCCCCTCGCCGTGCGCCGCCCTGCCTCCCTGCGAAGAAGCCCTAATCACAAGGAGGGAAATGAACGATTCCCGCTGAGCCGACTCAGCGGGAATCGGCCACCCCGGATCGACCCCCCCTCAAGCCGGTCCGAGCCAGCCGAACCGGACCGGACCGCCCCAGATCAGCTGCGGCCGCCCAGGACCGGCCCGAGCCAGTCTGAACCGGCCCGAACCGCCCTGACCAGGCCAGGCCGCCCAGACAGACCCAGCCAGGCCGGTCCAGACCGCTCCCAGGCCTGACCCGGTCCAAGCCGGTCCAGACCGGCCCGAACCCGACCGGCCCAGACCGCCTGGGCCGCTCAGCCGGTCCAGAGCCGGTCCAGACCGCCTGAACCGGCCCAGAACGGTCCAGACCGGCCCAGAACGGCCCAGACCGGTCCAGACCGGCCCAGACCGCCCGGAACCGGCCCAGACCGCCCCGAACCGGCCCAGGGCGCCGCCTCCCGCCTTCCCGTGATCGCTGCGGCCCGTCCGGCTCGCCACGACTCGTCATCACCCCGCCCCGCGCCGATCGCTCCCCCGCGCTCCCTCGCCGACTCGCCCCGGCGTCCGACATCGCTGTCGCGCCGGACGACCTCCCTCGCCCCGACCGACCGGGCTCGCGCCCCGCAGGTTAGCTTCAAGCCCTCTTTCAAGTTAATTACTTTTCGAAGCATTTCCTTTACTCGTCTCCACCGCCGTCGGACGACGTAGATAGGGTAGTACGATTATAGGTTCGAGATTTCTGACGCGTACGTCAGGCCCGGTACCGAGCGTGGGCTGCAGCCTACTGGCTACTCCTCGACGAGCGACTTCCACGCCTCCGGACGTGGATCGAGAGGACCTCACCCTATCCATCATCGCGAGTTTCCCCGGGTCACTCGGAGTCGACTCTGCTGATCGGCACATCTGCCTGTACTTAGGTTTAGGTTAGGTCTCATACTTAGGGTCTAGGACTCGCTTACCCATAGGTTAGGTTTAACCGGCTACCTCCGGTCAACCTCTGTCCCCATTGATCAGGCACGAGGGTTCTCACCACCGCGTCCTGCATCAATTTGGATTTGCCCCGTGAATGCCGAATACACAACGGAGAAGAAAAAAGATAAATACTCAGCGATCAAAGCAATTTTAAGCTCAATCTTCATGTCAATTGGGTTAGTAGTGAAATTTCTTCATAATCCTTTCAATTTAGGTAGTTTAGATTAGATTTATATAGGTAATTAGAGTTTAGGAATAAATTTTTTTATCATTTTGCCCAAATTTGATCGCGGATTTTTGCTGATTTTCGAACAAGGATTTCTCCTTGATCTTAAGTCTAAATTATTCAATTTTTATTTAATTGGATTCCTTCTTCACTCAGCTTTCTTTGGATATCAGATTCGTTAATTTCATCAAGATTTGACCCTTCAATTTGTCATTTGACCAACTGTTGTTCATTTTCAATCCGAATTTGGGCGTTGACTTTCGAGGGCAACTGCTCCTAATATATAAGGTGAAATTTGATAATTTTGGTTTCTCTAGAATTCTCGGATCGTAAATTTTCTATTCATATGTGAATTGCTATATTTGGATACCATTTGACAAGTCACTTTAGCAATTTTGACCAAGATCTTCATTTTGGGATTTTTCAAATTAGTAATTTTCAATAAATCATATAAAATCTAATTCTTCTCTAAAAATCACATTTTTTTATCAAAATTCTTCTCGTTCTCTCTAGTTTCTGATAATATAATGTTCGTAATATTTTCTGGCCTTTTTCCTCTCTAATTTTATAGAAAGTCAAAGTCTGGACAAAGTGAGTGCTTTGACCTTGATTTTTGACTTTTCTTCTTCAAATATTTTCTAAAATTCTTAAAATATCTTCTATCATATATTAGTATTAATTTCCTCGATAATATATCATTTCTCAAACTTAAAAACTGTAATTAAACTTAAGTGTGACCAAGTGATCTCTTTTGATAAAAGTCAACTGTGCTCTGTATGGTTCAACCCAATCTCATTGTTGTACTTGATTTCATATTTTTAAATCATCGTTAGTTCATAATTATAAATCTTGTTTTGCTGATGATCATGTGTTTCAATGATCGCACCAAATGGTTCTGTCAGTGACCTCACTTTAGCATTGTCATTGGATACATTACCGCTCGACCTATCTCCCACAAGCAAACTTCGAGAGCTCCATGCATTGCTCTCTACTCCCCTTCAAACAAGGCTATCTATCTATGGTCCACAAGCCTCATCACCAATCCACTCATGCTTTAAGTGGGATGTTTATCCCTCATCTTGCATAGTCGTGCAAGCTAAAGAACAAGTACTCCTCGTGTTGACTTTCCTGTCAACTCCCTCAACTCAGTCCTATCTTGCACTAGTTCACCAATGAATCTCTCCCTTACCTTCATGGTAAAGTATGAATTGCCCAAAGTCAGCCTAGTGTGTATGGATGTTCCTCGATTATCCCTAATCCCTAAAATAAATTAACACACAGTACAAAGATAAAAACGAATTCATACGTAATCAATGATGTAAGCTTAAAGTGTGTAAACTATAAAAGGCAAATTTCTAAAATAACAAAAACTCCCTTAAGAATTTTTTTGACTTCTTGGTGGCGTACGACCCCCGTCGCCACCAAGACACGATACCACGGCGCCGGAGGAGCCCTTTTGCGCGCGCGGATCTATCCGCTTATCTTTATTTCTATATTTCTTTATTATGAACTTTTGACCCGCACGTGTTTAAGCGGGTCCTCGTTTATTTCTTCTCTCCCTTTAGGCTTCCGGGTGGGTTCTTCCCTTTTCGGGATCCCATTTGTGAAGCTCATCACTCTTTGTGAACCTTATTTCTTTCTATGAGTATGTTAGGTGTGGGTTGTGGGCCTCAAGTGGGCCCTTTCCCCTCTCGGCCCATTATGGGCTCTATAAGAGGGGAAGGGACCCCCCCACAAACCCTAGCCGTCATTTGAAGAAAGAAAGGGGTCATCCTCCATCTCAAGTGGCTGCTCAAGGAAGGACAAGGAGGGGAACCAACCGCCGCCACCGCCGCCACCACCGCCGCCGCCACCGCCGCCGCACCACTGCGTGCCGCCGCCGTGCCCGCCGCCGAGGCCGCCGCCTTCCCCGCCTTGCCCCCTGGTTATCTACGTGCAGCTTTCCAGCCACCGCCGCCGCTGCCGCCGCCTCAGGCCGCCGTCGCCGCCGCCGCCGCCGCCAGATCGCTGCACCTCCACCTCCCTTCCTCCTCCACGGACCGTCATCCCCAACCACCCACTCCACCTCTACCTCCATCTCCGGCGACCCTCCCAACCGCCGATTCCGTTCACCCTCCTCCCCCGATTTCCCCTCCCATCGACCATCAAGGCCACGAACGCCGCCGCCGCTCCTCACCGCCGCCCCGCCCAGCGCCGCCGCCGCGATTCGCCGCCGCTGCATTCGCGTCCTGCTGCCGCCGACGCCTCGCCCGGCCGCAGGCGCCGCCACCAGCCCGCTCGCCTCCCGCAACCCCTCCGCCACCTTCCGCGCCCCGGTTCTGCCACGAGGACCGCCGCCCCCTGCTTCCCTCCCTGTCCTACCGCCCGGCATTCCCTCCCCCGCTCCAGAACCGCCACCTCGCCTCCCCTCGCCGTGCGCCGCCCTGCTCTCTGCGAAAACAAAACCCTAGCCTGCGAGGAGAGAAGTGAACGATTCCCGCTGAGCTGACTCGGCGGGAATCGTCCCCCCCGGATCGCCCCCCCCCGCGCTACCAGCCGGTCCGAGCCAGCCCGAACCGGCCCGAACCGCCCCAGACCAGCTGCGGCCGCCAGACCGGACCCCAGCCAAGCCAGTCCAGGACATCCCAGGCCGATCCCGGCCCAGACCGGACCAGACGGTCCTGATCCGGACCGGTCCAGTCCACCCGGACCGCCCAGCCGGTCCAGAACCGGCCGAGGCCGTCCGAACCGGCCCAGAACGGCCCCAGGCCGGTCCAGAGCCGCCCAGACCGGCCCAGACCGACCCAGACCGCCCTGAACCGGCCCAGATCGCCCCGAACCGGCCCAGGACGCCGCCTCCCACCTTCCCGTGTCGGCTGCGCCCGTCCGGCTTGCCCCGACTCGTCATCACTCCGCCCCCACGCCGATCGCTCCTCCGCGCTCCCCGCCGACTCGCCCCGGCGTCCGACATCGCTGCCGCGCCCGACGACCTCCCTCGCCCCGACCGACCGGGCTCGCGCCCCGCAGGTTAGCTTCAAGCCCTCTTTCAAGTTAATTACTTTTCGAAGCATTTCCTTTACTCGTCTCCACCGCCGTCGGACGACGTAGATAGGGTAGTACGATTATAGGTTTGAGATTTCTGACGCGTACGTCAGGCCCGGTACCGAGCGTGGGCTGCAGCCTACTGGCTACTCCTCGACGAGCGACTTCCACGCCTCCGGACGTGGATCGAGAGGACCTCACCCTATCCATCATCGCGAGTTTCCCCGGGTCACTCGGAGTCGACTCTGCTGATCGGCACGTCTGCCTGTACTTAGGTTTAGGTTAGGTCTCATACTTAGGGTCTAGGACTCGCTTACCCATAGGTTAGGTTTAACCGGCTACCTCCGGTCAACCTTAGTCCCCATTGATCAGGCACGAGGGTTCTCACCACCGCGTCTTGCATCACTTCTGCCTTTGACTTTGGTTTTTGACTTTGATACTTGACAAATTCACCTTTTAACGTATTCCAAATGCAAATATGGACTCTACGAATTGCTTAAAATAATCTTGAATCATTTGAGATTATGATAACCAATGTATCAACATCATGATCCTATATAACTCTATATGATGAAATGAATGGCATTTCAATATACCAAAGGATAAGATGTCGATGATCTATTACAGTAGCATGTGGATGATCTGGAATAAACCTTGACACAATAATTTCAAACGGACCTTTGAGTTTACCTTTTTTTTAGCCTAAGTTCAATGTGGAATCTTAATATCAAGTCTAAAACACAATACTTCTAGACCGAATAACACCATATAAATCTTAGAATAAATCCCCAAAGCTTTGACCCCCAAGTCACTCAAATTAAAAACCTTAAAAAATCACTACAAATTTAGTATGAAACACTTGCAATTTCATCAAAGAAACAAAAAAAAACCTTTCCAACTTCTACCTAAACTCGCTTTACCTATGAATGCTACTGAGAAAGCAGAATAAAAACAGCCATTTCAATACCCAAAATGAAAAGGGAAAATCATATAGAAGAATTCACATCTACAGACAGATTTAACAATACTAAGGTGCGCTTAGTGAAACCTTTAAGAATTTTTAAAAACTAAAAAATTAGAAAATAAAAATAAATTAATAAAACTGAAAATTTTAAAAATTAATATACAAAAACTAATTTTTCTATTTGAAATCAGAATAAACGAAATCAAATAAAAATCAAAATAGAAAAGAACTTTCATATCATACATCTGATATCATAATATGAAGTATCAAGTTTTTTCTATGTTTACAGGGATATTCTTGATTTTTCATGATGTGATAACATTTTATGAGAATTTTATGGGATTCATTTATCAAGAAAATTATCCATTAATTCATAAAATGAATTTTCTATTTATGTATAATTTTAAAGGCATTTATTTATACAAAAATATTTGTGAATGCATGACATTAGGGTTTATAATTATTTATTGGAAAATATTTTTTATTTTTCCAAACCTTTTGGTATTTTTTGGAAAAAAATTTTGAGAAATGGCTTTATAAAAACAGAAACTATATTTTTATTTAAAATGATTTTTTTAAAGTATTTTTGCCCTGTTTAAAAATAGCCAAAATTTTTCAAATACAAAAAAGAGAATTTTCTCCGTGCCCAAAGTTTTTCCCAATGCTCTTCTTTATCTCTTTGCCACTCATCTCTCTCTCTCCTCTCTCATTCTCTTTCTCTCCATCTCTCACCACCTCCTCTCTCTATCTTTTTCTCTCTATTCTCTTTCTCGCTCTCTCTTGCAAGCACAGAAGAACATCTTCTCATGCTTGAGAAAACTTTCTCTTGCAGCCAAAACACCTCCCTCTCCATGCATCACACTTATCCCTCTCTCTTCCGCAGTTCTCTTTCTTTATTCATGTTTCCTTTTGGTCATGTCCTCTACAACACTCCCTTCTACCTCTCCATGCCTCCTTGTCACCTTCTTCTTCCTCTTGCAACACCTCCATCTCATCATTTTTCTCTTGCAAAATTTCATTAAAACACGATATCATACATTTTAATGACGTGAATTATACCTTAAAATCAACAAAGAATAATAATTAAATTTTTGAAAATGTTTGTTATCAAAGCCTCAAGCCCTTAACGAAGATCTCTGATGTTGATAGCATGCATTGCATGTGTATAAATATACAATTCTTAATTATTCTTAACACCACTCTTTCAAACTAAGAAATATTCTCATTTAATTATTGACAATAAGAACCCTTATACATTTTAGGGACTCTATTATACATTAAACTCAAAAAACAATCCAATAAAAGTTTTAAAGACATTTAAATCTAGTAATCTCTCCACCAACTCTTATCCTCCTCATTCTCTTTGTAAGATTCTCTCATATGCTTATCTATTTCTGTCCCTCTCTTAATTATCTACATCTCGACCTTCAACTATTTAAATTGTGATCGTTCTCCCCCCTACTTATAGACATTTGGTATGCAATTTTTTTATAAAAACCCTCACAATTATGTCTAAGTCCGCAAATATCCATAGACCTTATATGTGTGACCCTCTAGGTCCATATATCTCACTAGTTAAAAACTGTATAGACCAAATAACACCTTATTGGTCAACCTTAATTATTATTCATATCAACCTATAGATTAATTAATCAAGGATTGATTTAACCAACTTGATAGGTTGAGTTTCCAGCCCGTTGGGTCCCAAGTTGCCCCAAGTACTCTAGGAGATATGGAATATATAAGAACTCAATTATGGAACCTTTTCGTCATCGATTACCATGTATGCATAATCCTTCATCTGAACGAGACTCCTTGATGACTCAAACTTTAAATAGTCATATCTCTCTCATTTTTGTCCATTTTGGACATTTTTTGGCTCATTAGAAAGCTCTCGACAAGTAGAACCTGGCTTTGATACCACTATTAGTTTTTGAGGTCGATAAACTTTCTAAATTTTGATCAAAACATTCAATGGAGTGTAATACATTGAATCAGATATTCAAAACATTGAGGCACCAAAAATAGATGATCCTATCGACTAGTATGTACAAGGAAAAACATACTTACATGGTTTCCTTCAAAGAATTCTTGAAGCTATTCAAGTGTCCAGCCTCTAGCAATATCCCCACGATCTCCGGATAGTTGGATCTCCTCTTCAAAGCTCTTTTACCAAGGGAAAAAGAAGAAAAAAAAGAGAGACTTCTCACAAGGCTTACATGGGCACCCTTTATGGACCAAATTGGTGTGTTCGTTGAATACACACCAATTAGTGTTAAAAGTTAATCCAAACTCACCAATTTTATGAAATTATCATGAATTAAGAAGTATAGTGGTGAATAAGGGTCAAATCCATAGAGAAATAAGAGAATATTGAGATATCTTTTGAAATTTGATCAAATGAGAAAATGAATTGATGTGCGAAAATTAGGGATTTTGATAGATTTTGAAAGAGAACTCAAAGACAAATTAACGGAATCAAAAATCACTTGATTCAGATCAAGATTCATGGAGAACTCAAAGACCGAATCATGTAGAAATTTCTGAACATGAAGAGAACGAAATCTGAAATTGAAAATGGAATTAACTAAATCTACGATCCTAAATTACAATTTAATGATACGAGACGAATGATTACGAGAAAAACACATATTCTAAACCGAGATAGTGATCGAAATGTTCCAATTAATTGTCGATTCACAGCTTTTTCATTCTGTGATTTCAAAGACAATCATCAGCATTCAAGAGGAGAATTCTCCCTATTCTATCAAAAAAATCTCACCTCCTATCACACCGTCCATGTAGAAATGAGTTTTGAAGTGATTAGAATTAAGAGATTCAATGATGGTGGTGTCTAAACAGTTCGGTTACTCAAAAAAATCCAGTAATGATTTACAACGTCGAAAGAACGTCTCAATTTATAGCAAATTTGGGTGTAACCGTCCGATGGAGCATTTAATCTTTGATCAACAGCTCTGATTAAATGCAAGAGTGTGAATCGTTATCGTTAAGTCATGGTTTCTGGATTAGAGACGAACCATCGAGATTTTTCCATGTCATGTGTGAAGAATACCGCTTGAAACGCCATCCATTTAATTTTGATCTAACGCATTCGCACTCGCACACGTGTACATTGTGCGACACGTGGCGGTCTCATATGTCGCCATGTGGCGCGCTTTTTTTTCCCACTCATGCTACGTCATCTGGCACATCAGTACGTGAAAATAAAAATACTATTTTAATGAATTTAAATCAAATAAATCAATTTTAAATTCAGAAAATTTCAGAAAAATTCGAAAAAAATCATAAAAAATCTCTAAAAATTAGAAAATTCGTAACTTTCAAAATATAGCTCTAAATTAATCCAAATTTATTTCATTTGATCAAAAATTAAATTACCTATCATTATAAAAAGTCAAATTATTTAAATAACTATAAAATATATTTTTATTTAAATAATACACTCACTTCTCTTAAAAATTAAAACTTTAAAAAATAAATGAGTATATAAAAAATATTTTCTCTTATTATTTAGCGTTTAAAACCTAGTTATAATTTCAAATATTGATGGGAATAATGTCAATTAAGGCATTAAACAATCCATTCGTGTGCATAATATCATATTTTTTTTACTGTATATCTATCATTTTATATAAATTAAGTTATAATCTCAAAATGTAGTAATTTAGGGATAATTATGATAACTAAGAGAAATATTTAAAATATTAGGTTACTCCCGTATTTTATTTGAGATTATAATTAGGTTTTAATGTAAAATAATAAGAGAATATAAATTTTCTATGCTTATTTATTTTTCTAAGTTTTATTTTCTAAAAGGAATTGAGTATATTTTTTAAATAAAAATGTACTCTCTTGTTATTTATTGAATTTGACTTTGTCGAATGATAATAATTTCATTTCTGATTCAACAAAATAAATTTATATTAATTTAGAGTTACATTTTTAAAGATATGACTATTCGAATTTTTTTGAATTTTCTAGAATGTTTTTGAATTTCTTATGAATTTAATTTGATATATTTTGAATTAAAATGAATAAAAAATTCTATTTTTATCGCATGCAAACATGACAGCTGCTGTGATGTAGGCAAAAACTATGGCGCCATGTGGCGGCATATGAGAATTCTAATAACATGTTAGCTAGACATGATAAGACATGATTATTTATGCATATTAAGGCATAAAACGTTCCCTTCCTATGCATGGTATCATATTTATGAGTATTATCTATCATTCTATTAAAAAATCATTATAATATCAAAATAGATTAATTTAGGGTTAATAATGATGAATTCAAAGATAAATAATTTTATAACCCATCTTTAGTTGAGATTATAAGTAGTTTTTAAAGTTACATAATGAGAGAAATCATTTTATATACATTCATTTAATTTTCTAAAGTTAAAATTTTAAAGAAATGAATGTATTTTTTGATTAGAAATTAAATCTCTTGTTATTTATTAAATTTAATTTTTAGAATGATGGATAATTTAATTTATGATCAAATTAAATAAATTTGAATTAATTTGGAGTTATATTTTGAAAGTTCTTAATTTTTTATATTTTAGGGGTTTTTCTAGATTATTTTTAATTTTCTGAATTTTTAATGAATTTTCTTAGGATTTTTTAGAATTAAAAATAAAATTTTCTAATTAAAAATGAATTTTTCGGATTTTTATTAACGCGTAGGTGACGTGACGCAATCTGGAGCGTCTGATCAATCGCGATCAAAAGATCAAAGGTGAAATGTGACATGGCGCAATGCGGGATTTCTGACCGCACGATTAAATCACGATCATCGATCTTCACTTAAGGCATGGGGTACATGACGTGATCTGATTCGTCGGGAAATCAATTTAATCTTAGCCGTTGATTGAGTTATAACGACTAAGATTAAAACCGACGAAAATGTATGTGAAATGTCCGATCAAGATCCAATCGCGGGCGCTTTGATGCATTATTTATAACGCACTCGACGTGGCATCATCTCGGAGGTCGATCGAAGATCGAACGGCCATGAATTAATCACTAAAATTCGCATCCAATGCATTTAGGTTTATTTATGATGATTTGAAGATAAATAATTTTATAACCCATCTTTACTTGAGATTCTAAGTAGTTTTTAAAGTGAAATAATGAGAGAAACCATTTTTATAAACATTCATTTAATTTTCTAAAGTTATAATCTTTAAAGAAATGAATGTATTTTTGAAATAGAAATTAAATCTTTTTGCTATTTATTAAATTTCAACTTTTTTTATAGTAATAGATTGTTAAATTTCTTATCAAATGGAAGAAATTTGAATTAATTTGGAATTATAATTTTGAAAGTTGTGAATTTTCTAATTTTTAGGGATTTCTTTAGAACTTTTTAAAATTTTTCTGAATTTTTAATCAATTTTTAAGGATTTTCTTGAATTAAATATCAATTTTTCAAAATTTTCTAAGGGCGCAGGTGACATGGCGCTATCAAAACCGTCTGATCAGATCGCGATCAACGATCGAGGAGAGGAGGTGATGTGGCAGCGTAAGGAGAGTCCGATCGCGCGTGGATTCTTAGCCGTTGATCTTCACTTAAGTGAAGAAAGGGGGGGGGAGTGGCTAGATCGGGTTCACCGGATGCGTCTTCATCTCGATCGTTGAGCGCAAGGAGTTATAATAGTCGAGATTAAATGGACAAAAAGCGCATCTGATGCATCCGATCGCTATCCAGCCGCGAGCGTTTTCGATGCGTTCTAAAACGCATGCGACGTGGCTTCATCTGAGGCATCCGATCGCGATTCAACGGTCATGACTTAACGGCAACGATTTCGAACACACACGTTTCATTAGAGCCGTTGATGCGTTTCATCAGACGATTACACTCAAATTGCCTATAAATTGAGATGTTCTTCGAGATTGTAAAGCATTCAAGAGCAATTCGAGTAAATCGAATTGTTTAGACACCAAATCTCTTAAACCTCTTGAGCCTAATTGCCTCTAGACTCATTTCCGCATTCGAGGAGGACTGAAGATCAATATTTCGATGATTTACGAGGAGGAAATCAACACGTGAACTCCAAGAATCGCGATTTTTGGATTTTGATAAATAGCCTTGATTCTGGCGATTAATTGGATCAATTCGATTGCAATTGTGGGTTTGGGATTGTGTTTTATCCTAATGTATCTTTGAATAGTGTTGAATTTCAATTTAGAATCGTAATTTAGTTTAATTTCAGTCTTAATTTTGGTAATTTTGCAATTTAGATTTTTGGAAACTATCACCTCTCTTCAATCTTCAATTTCTCTGCAAAATCAAAGTCAAATTCATTGATTTTTGATTCCGTGGATTGGTCTTCAAGTCCTCTTTCATAAAATATCATTTTCCCCAATTTCTATCATTGATTCATTGTCCAATTTGATCAAATTCAAAGAGAACATCAGAAATTTTTATATTTCCTTATGGATTCGACCCATATTTAGCATTATATCCCGAAATTCGAATTAATTTCAAAAAATTGATAGGTTTGGACTTTATTTTGACACAAGACCATGTGATTTCAATGACCTCGCAATGTCGCACTTACTCTTCACTATCTATATATGGGCCTATGTACTCCCTTTGCTTTAGCAATTCTAGGGTTTTCTTCTTCTCATCGTGCATATGATATTAGAGCCATAACTCTACTTTCCGCCATCATCATCATTCAGCGTGCAATCATCATTCTTGACGTGATGCCTCCTTCTACTCTAATGCACTCTCCTCTCAATCATGGTCTCCAACCATTGTCGCCGTCAAGCTTCTTCATTGTTGAACCCTACGGGCGCCATCTATTGCTTTTCAGTGTCCAACACTTCATGACATGCGGTGCACTTGGTGACGCCTACATCTATCATCTCAAAATCTTATCAGGTCTCCAGGTCTCTAACCACAATCTATCACATCACCTATGGATTCTTCGTTCTCTCTAGCCTTTTTGGCTCTAGTTCTAATACTTAGTCAACATTTGTCACGACACTTAAGGTTAACACTCCGTTGATTCTTCCACCTATAGTGCATTCCTACTCCATCGACTCCTATGGCTCGTCTTTCAATCACAACACAACTTACTTGACTTGCTTATAACTTTACCATACATAATTACATTGCACGGGCTTCTAGTTTTGAGCTCTTCCTTGAGTCTCATAGTCTTCTTCATCATCTCACAAGTGACCTTTCAAGGCTTCATGGCCCATCTTATGCTTCTTGGTCACAATCAGAGTCACCCATCATCACTTGGATGCTTTATAGCATTGAATAGAGTATCGTCGAGTCTCTAACGCACATCAAGCCACCACGCTTCCCTTTGGAAAAATCTTGAGACCATGTATGCCAACTAGGCAAACATTAATTGTGTGATCGAGATCTCTGAGTTCCTTCTCACTTGCAAGTATGACGATCTATCTCTTCAATCCCACTTTGCCCACTTGTACACCTTACTTCGAGAGGTTGACCTTTGTCGGCCACCCATCACAGACCAAATAATGTTGAAGCATTATCATGAGGAGCTCTATGCTAGCATCTGATAGATATTATGTAGCTTATTAGCCAATCACACTTCTTTGTATTTCATTGAAATGATACTTATTCAATTTCATTATTGTGTGATTTTTGCAATGAAGTCTATGAGAATATGTAATAGCTAAGTGAATCATGATGAGATCATAGTATGGTGGTCAATAGTCTTTAAATATATGCTCTTAATATTTATATTCATGGAATTTTTGATAAACTGAATCCATGAGGTCATTGAATACAAGCGGACATGTGTCTAAATAAGTTCCAAGCTCACCAATTTAGAGAACTAATCACGAATTAGATAGTATAAAGGTGAATAAGGGTCAAATCTACAAAAAAATAAGTGAATTTTTTAGGTGTCTTTGAAATTCAATCCAATCGGATAATGAATTGAGGTGAGAAATTAGGGATTTTAGTAGATTTGGAAAGATAACTCCAAAATAAATCCATATAATTAAAATCGCTCGATTTGGATCAAGCTTTGCGGAGAAATCAAATAGCAAAAACTAGATAGAAAATCAATCACATAGAGAGAAAATCAAAATAAAATCTAAAATTCAACTAATCTATGATCTAACTTATAATCTAATGATACATGACAAAATATTAGGAGGAAAACGCATAATCTAACTCGAAAACGTGCTCGAAACGGATTCAATTGATTTTCGGATCAAAGGCCTTTCATTCCGCCATGAGGAAGACGAAATTCAGCATTCATGAAGTCATTCATCCCTGTTCTTTTGACGAAATCTTGATTTCAAGCACTCTCTAGACGTGAAAATGGGTCTAGAAGAGGAAGAAATCAAGAGATTCAAGGACTGAGTTGTCTAAACAGTTCGATTTACTCGAAAAATCCAAGAATGGTTTACATTGTAGAAGAACATGTCAATTTATAGGCAAAATTGGGCATAGCTGATACCATGCAATCTTGACATGATAAAACATGATTATTAATGCAAATTAAGGCATAAAACATTCCATTTATATGCATGTTATCATACTTTGAGTGTATTTCTATCATTTCATGTCACTTTTGACTTTTTATAATGATATATAATTAAATTTCAGAGCCAATGAAAAAAATTTGGATTAATTTGGAGTTGTATTTTGAAAGTTATGATTTTTACAATTTTTAGAGATTTTTTTGAATTTTTTCCAATTTTTTATTTATTTAACACATTTAAAATAAATAAAAAAATGACAAAAGGTGTTTTACTTTTTCGCGCGTGTCCGGATGCGACGTGGCACTCAGGGCCAGGTGGGCAGCGCCACGCGGGCCCACGCGGCTCCTACGTGGCGTATTTAATGATCTATATTATATTTACATAATCTATATAGTACGAGTATTCAGCGTTCCGTATATCGAAAGGGTATTCATCTTACTTAACCGTCGGGTTTTCATAAACCCGACGTGTTTTTACTAATTTTTTTCCGTGTGGGACTAAGTCCCACACAGTGTTTTATAACTGCAGGCGACGTGGCAGAAGCTGAGGTGTCGGATCGCGATTGGAGCGCGCCGATCGAGTGGACGCGCGGTCCACCGATCAATCATCACGCGCGTACTCTATTAAATCAAGTTATAACAGCCACGATTTCACGCGATCAAACGCATCTGAAGCGTTAGATCACGATCCAACGAGCAACGTTTGATGCATTTTATAACGCATATCGCAAGATCAAATCTGGAGCGTCCATTCGAGATCGGAAGGCCTCGCTTTAATCGTAATGGTTCCCCATTACGAACGCATCTAGACAATTGATGAAGCTTGAAATGCATTGATCGGACAGTTTCGCCCAAATTAGCCTATAAAACGAAGTGTTCTTCATGATTGTAAGAGATTCGAGAAAGGATTTCGTCTAATTGACCCATCTATACCCTTCCTCTCTTGAATCTCTCACTTGTAATCACTTCTAGACTTGATTTCGCATACACAAAGTGTTTATAAGTGAGATTTCATCGATCGATCGTGGAGAATTTGTATCTTGAACACTGATGTTCACATTTGAATTCGCGGAATGAATAGCCATTGATCCGGCGATCAATTGGATCGATTCGATCGTTATCTCGGGTTAGAAAACAAGTTTATCCTCTTATCTATCATCATGTATCATCAATTTTAGGTTTAGGATCTTAGTTTAGCTCAATTTTGATTTTAATTTCAGAGTTTGTTCTTCGCGATTCCGAAAATTTTCTCCCACTTCCATCTTTGATTTCTCCGCGATTACTAATCCAAATCGAGTGATTTTTGATTCTGTGGATAGATCTTTTAGTTGTCTTTCTAAAACCACTATTTTCCCAAATTTATCACCTCAATTCATCATCCAATTTGATCAATTTCGAAAAGATATCTCGAAAATTCCTTAATTCCCTGTGGATTCGACACTTATTTACCATTATACCCCTCAATTCGTTATTAATTCTGAAAATTGGTAAATTCGGAATAATTTTTGACGCGATACCGCGTTAAATCGATGACCTCGCGGTTTCATCTCGTGAATAGCCGTTGGATTTGATTCTTCATCTTTAATCAACAGCTCAAACAAAAACCTTGGATCCAAATCATTACCATCAAGTCACGTTAGTTCCATTGGAGATAAAGTAGCCTGATTTTGCCATGTCGCATGTGAATAAGAATCGTCACACGATCGCGTCCCTCCGATCAGAATTCAACATTTGAGATATCATCACCCATCCATCGAAGTCCATCGGGCGCATTTAATCTCACCTGTTATAGCTCTTGAGATCAACAACTAAGATTAAAAGGTTTTAAAATGAATCGTTGCCCAATCCGATTCTACCGCATACTCCTTCACTTAAGTGAAGAACGACAATCATGATTTAATATGCAAATTGAACGCTCCAAATTGCATCACATCGCCTACAAAAAAATGAAAAGATTGTCCCACATAAAGAAAATAAATGTGATTTCACAGGTATATAAAGTATGCAAATTAATGGGCTCTAGCTTAAATTTTGAAAAGGTTGCTTAACCCACTAACTACACATACGCACACGCACACACTCTTGTACACACTTGTGCGCCACATGGCGCGTGCAGTAGTCGCCATACTCATAGTATGAGTTGGATCAAAGAGTGCTATTCTTTCTCGATAATTCGATATTCTTTTTGAACATTCATAACATACAAGTTTAACATGCAAATTAAGGCATAAAACATTTCATTCTTACTTTAAGTGCAAATCTATCATTCCCTCTCATTTTAAGTTATAATCTCAAAATGCACTATTTTAGGGCTAATTCTAAAATGTTTAAAGAATTTATTTTAGAATAAATAATTCTCATAGATATTTGAGATTATAATTGGGTTTTAATGTTAAGTAATAAAGAGAAAAAAATACAATTTCTAACTCATTTATTTAATTAAGTTTTAATATTTAAGAGAAATTACTCCATTTTTTAAATCAAAATTTATTCTCTTGTTATTTTTTAAAATTGACTATTTAAAATGATAGATTGTTTAATTTCTGATCCAACAAAACAAATTTGGATTCATTTGGATTTGTATTTTAAAAATTATGAATTTTGCTAATCTTTTAAGGATTTTCCTAGAATTTATTTGAATCTTTATAAATTTTTATGGATTTATTTTTATTAAAAAACATAAAAATTTTGGTTTTTAATGCTCGCTGACGTGGTAACTAATGTAGTGTGTGCAGTCGTCGCCATTAAACTTAATCTACGATTCAAAATGTAAATCTATGACTAAAAACCGAAATTAAAACTAAATTAAACTGAATCTACAATTCAAAATGTAAATCTAATGCTAAAAGACTGAAAGATTAAGATGAAAACACGCAATCTAACACAAATTAGCCCTCGAAATCATTTATTTAATCACCAGATGCATGGCTTTTCATTCCGCGATTTCGAAGACAAAGATGGCATTCAAGATGTGATTTCTCCTAATCCTCTCGATCAATTTTGGACTTCAAACACTCGTCAGACGCAGAAACGTGTCAAGAAGGGAAAGAAATCAATTGACTCTAGAATTGTGGTGTCTAAACAGTTCGATTTCATTCGAAAATCCAAGGGCGCTCTTTCGCCGCAAATAATAGTTCTATTTATAAGATAATTGTGCATAACCATCGGATCTATTGATCCATCGCGATCAACATTCTAGATGAAGCGTCATTTAGGCGAATCAGTGCGTTTAACTTGTGATCGTCCGATCGATGATGGAGCGTCAAGATGCGTCCATGCCACGCGTGTGAAAGAGACGTGTTGTTTTTATCGTCCATTGGATCTTCATTGGGCAATCAATGTGAATCTATGTGCCGCCATATGATTCATCACAAGCATCACTTAAGTCACAAATAGAAGCACATGCGTTGATGAAGATCACGTGGACCCAAAGTCCACCGCACCGACACGCGATAATCCACGCACTCTGATCCAACGTATCGTTTAGTTCCACCTGTCTTGAAAATAAAATAAAATGAAGGGAACATAGTCCCACATGAAGAAAAAGAGAGGAAGTATCGAGTATAAAAGGTGGGGCAGTTTTAATGGTTAGGGAGTTCTCATAAACGGAATGCTTATACTTATAATAATAAGAATATATATAAAAATAAATGTATATATTGCCCACGAGTCACCTCCGCGACACGCAAGCGCCCACTTGGGCTCGCGTGGCTTTGCCACGTGGCCTTGTGAGCCACGTCCCATCCATGCGGGTCCCGCGCGATAAATTAACCCCTTTTTTAATTATTTTAATAAATTTAAAAATAAAAAGTACACTTAAATAAATTCAAAAAAATTCTAGAAAATTCCTCAAAATTGTAAAAATCATAACTTTCAAAATACCACTCTAAATTAATTCAAATTTGCTTTGTTGGATCAGAAATTGAATAATCTATCATTATAAAAAGTCAAAATATTAAAATAGTAAGCGAATAAATTTTAATTAAATAAATACATTCATGTATTTTATAAAATAACTTTATATAAATACATGAATGTTAATGAACATCATTTCTCTTATCATTTAATCATGATAACATACTTATGATCTCAAATATAATTAGGATTAAAAATCATAATGTTTAATTATACATAATTATCCATAAAATAGTGTGCTTTTAGATTATAACATGAAATTATGTAAAATGATAGAAATCTACTTAAAATATGACAACATGCAAAAAATTAGAACAAACCCATGCTTTTATTTGCATTAATAGTCATGTGAATTCATGTATAAATAGTATGTTATCAAGGACACAGGGGGATCATGAAGAACTCAGCATTTGCTCCAAAATCTCTTAATATCTTCATGATTCAATTAAGAGTTACTTTACTAAGGAAGAACATCGGTATTTATAAGGAAATCGTGGGCCGTTCTATCGAATGAAGAGCGGTCAATAGCTAAGATTACACGAAATCTATGGGCCACAATCCCACGTCTTCTGACCTTTTCGCCCATGGGATCTTCATCGGAGAGTCTGGATGCATCCACTTGTCGCTCCATGAGTCGCCAAAAGCACGATTAAATTGCGATAGTAGAATCCTCCTTATGCCGCAATTCACACACCTATCTTGATACCGTCTAATACTTCAATTTAGACAGTAGTAAGACAGGGTCGATCCTCAGGGAATCTAGATAATGAGGCTTGTGACTAAGGTAGAAGAAAGGAGGAGTTCCTATAGTAGGGAAGATGAGAAGTTTGAAGAGGAATTTATAGAGAGAGTGAATGTAATTGGATAGATTAGGTCTCTGTATTTTTAATTAGAGGAGAAGAAATGAAGGTTGGATGGAATAGAGATTGAATGATGATGAAAGAAAAAGACGAGGGGAAGAGAATAGAGGTATAAGAGTATAGAGAAAAGTGGAAAGATTTGGATAGACTTATGAAGACGAATGGATTAACCTATGATTTAGGCAAACTACAATGAACTAAATTAACCATGAAAAGGTCTACAAGCAAATCTCTCATCAGAATCTTTGCACAAACCCCATTTTTCGATACCAATCCTAGGCAGGGTGATTCTTGATCCGCAATGACGTCGAGCTCCTCTTGTTTCCCCTTCTCTAAAGCAAACTTGGGCATTCCACGACACCCAACTTGGTCCTAAGCTTCTCCCCTCTTCCTGCTGGTGACCTGGTGTAAAGAGAGAGCCAAAAGACAAAAGGAATTCGGAGTGGGAGGAGAGGAACTTTTAGGAGTTAGGGCTTCCAACCAAATTGACGGACCGGATTGATTTTGCAGATCTTCAGAGATCTGATGGAAAATTCAGGCATGCACATAAAAAGAGCACGATGAGATTAGCCTGCCACCCAAATTTCAGCCCAATCCGATGGCTAGATCATAAGATATCAATGTTTCTATTCCGAGCGTTTGTGGCCATTGATCTAATGATCTCTTGTGTCAGCAGCCTTTCATCAATAAGCTCCTGAGATCGTGCCAAGTCATCATCGAGTCCACCATTGGATTTCTGCCACGTAAAATGCAAGGTAATTAACAATTAATTAATTCCCAAAAAGGTAAGTGAGAGGAATCTGCGGCGATTAACTTCGCCGCAGATTCCTTCGATTAGCGCAAATAAGAGAGCGCCACGCCGCTCTCTTATTTTGCCTTAGGTAAAGAGATAAAACGACAACACAAAACAACAAGACTTTACAAAAAAATGCACTTTTAGCTAAAACAAACGACAAAACGTATTATAAAATGACAAAACAAAATGCACTTACAATTTGTGGCGATGAAATTTGCGACAGATTCTCTTCTTCCCTCGAATAAGAGGGTGCCACGTCGCTCTCTTATTCCGCTTAAAGTCGATGAAGACGGCGCGAGAAAGGAAGCTCCACATCACTTGTAAGTGAAGAAAACTACAAAGGATCAATAAATTAACGATAAAACAAACGACAAAACAGCACAATGAAAGAAGGAATGAGACAAAATGACAAAAGAGAAAGAAGGAAAAACAACAAAAAGGGGGGCATAAAATAACGTCTTGCGGCAATTACTTCGCTGCAGACTCCCTTTGTTGAGCGATTACTTTCGCCATGTTGCTCTCAAATTCCTCAAGCAGTCAAACATGAGGGCGCGCAAAGGGGAAACTCCATGTCACCTGCGCGAATAAGTGAATGAACAATAAAAATAAATTAAAATCGAAGCTACCAGATCGCAACACGTGTTGCGATCTAGTGGCTGCTATCTGACTTACCTTTGCAGATTCCAAAATCATGTTTATACCCCTGCTGCTGATAAATATGCAGAAATTCCTTAGAACAGTTAGAGATATATCTAGAGAATCATTACAAAGTGCTCTAAAATTCACTGAAATCATTTGTAAAATCCAGATAATGTATTTTGCCTTAAGAGACTCATTCCTTTGTGAGTTTATAATCTAAAAGAATTATACAATTATTACAAAAATCAGGAATGATCATAGAATCATATTGAAGGCAACTTTTAAGAAATTTAATCATGATAACACACAAATATGTTCCTTTTAGGCTAAATATTCATGTAATATGCAGAGTTTAAAATCATAAATTTTTGTGTTATCACCTTCCTCCTCTCTCTCACCACCTTCTTGGGACAAAAAATTTCTTGCGCTCGAGCGATGGGAAAAAAAATTTCTTCCATCACACCTTCCTGCTCCTTCTGCCTCCATCTCCTTTGTGCCTCTGCCTTCTTCATCCGTCCTACTCCTTATACCTTTATCTCCTCTCTCTCTCTCCCTCACGTAGGAAAGAAATTGTATCACCAAACATGAGATCGTCCATGCTCGTACAAATGGCCTTCCCCCTCACAATCGACCGGGCACGCGCCCCGCAAGTTAAGCACGCATCCCCTTCCCTTTACTTTGAAGAACTTTATTTCTTCCAGTATTTCCCACACTTGTCTCTACCGCCATTGAGACTGTGGTCCAATCTGTCATGTTGATCGACGAGCTTCCCGCTTGACGACCCACTGCCCAATGCTCACGAGGACGTGGACTTGGAGGACTCCTAGACTGACACTACTTGGCGCATTCCAGGAGTTTTAAAGACGACGTGCAAGAAGGTAATCTGTTTGTTGGTATTGGTTGAGCCTCATCATCATAGTTGTTCACCCTTGGATCTCCACTCCCTAGAGTCACCTTTCGTACTTGGTACACGATTGCGTTTACCACCCTTGTCTTGCATCAATTACTACATTCAGGACAAGGTTATGTCCGGAGTTTTTTCACCCCTTATGGGGGATCATCTCATCAGCTTGCGAACCTCCTCACGTAGAGTATAGCCGAGATCTCCTAATACGTCATGTGTATCAAGTTGGGCATGTTTGATTTATATGCTCTAGCTTGCGGGGGAGTGTCCAATAGTTATATCATGCTCCTTGCCCATATAGGGCGCCTACTCTTCACTCTCTATATAAGGACTATGTATTTCTTTTCCATTAGTGATTCTAGGGTTTTCTTCTTCTCATCGTCAACAAAGTCAAACGTCTTAATCTAATTGCCCTCATGGCTTCATCTTATTGACTTTAGAGGAATTATTGGACAATTAAGGATGGCTTTATGAGATTGAAACAAGGAAATCTTGAAAGATTCCCTTGGTGACAACCTCTATGAATGGATTGGATGATTGATCATTATACATTGTTGCAGTCCTCTACTTTGCCAAAGTTTTCTGCAAGATGGAATAGAAAATGAAAAATCAAACAACAAAGTTCCCAAAATCTGTACCAATGACCATGCGAAGGGAATAACTATTTGATCCAATTGTCATGATCATGATCAATGATTGATTGATCGACCAACCAAGGATGATCTTGCACATATTGATGGGCATCAATACCATCAGGTGTCTAATTGATTGATCAATTTGCAATTAGTTTGAGAGCTGATCACCACTCAAAAATATGATTAAAAAACTAAAATAATTTTGAAAATTGATTTAAATTTTTTAAAAATTATAGAAATCACAGAATTGATCGCTACTTCTATTAATAAGTTGACTATGATCCCTTCACAATCGGTCAACTTCATGAGATCAGATTGGCACATTTAATCATGCCAATCCGATCCAAACAATTATTGTTGTTCCCTAAATATGCCTGCTTGGCCAAAGCGAATGCCCTCATAAATATCTTGCCTTCACAGCTTCATCCCATTAATTTTAGAGAAATTACTTGATCATTTAAAGATTACTTGATTCCCTAGGTGATAGCCTCTACTGTTTGGTTTGATCATCAATCAGGTCCATCATTAGGGTCCAGCGTTAGTCTAACACCCCTCTTCTTCTTCCGACGGAATTCCTAGGTTCAATTCTTATTTTTAGTCTTTTCACGCTCTCTCTGTTCGATTTCTTTTTGTAGTAGGGCTTGTAGTAGGGCTTCAGGAGAGTTTTGTAGTAGGGCTTCCGGCCAGTCACGTTGGCTTCCCGAGATATTTCTTTATTCACTCCCGCGCTGGTGTATGGCGCGTCAGGTGAGAAGGGTAATCCGTTATCGGCATCATTTTAGGGATTTGTGCTATCCAGTCCGCAGTCTATGCTGATGAACCCTGCAAAAGGAAGGAGTTTCAGAGTTATCGTTTCTTGGGCTTCAGAGGTGAGAGGATTGATTACCAGCCGTGGAGGAGTTCTGCGCCGAGGCCGCTGTCGCCAGTAGACATAGTAACAGCGCCGAGACCAGCATCTCTCTCTCTCTCTCTCCTCTCCTTCTGTAAAGAGGGTCCAAATGGAGCCTATCGCAGCGTTTGACTGGGTAAGAGAAGTGGAATAATTTTATTGAGATGTCCCGACGGTGGAAAGTTCCTATGAAAGGTTCCGGGGGAGGCACTTCCGCGAGCATTGACTATACAACTGCTCTGTTGTCATCCATTCGCCTGGGCGGACTGGAAGATTCCGTCTGATCGGCCTTCAATAAACGACAACTTACGTCATTTTCGATATAATTGACGTTTCTTTATTACTCCAAATTTGAAATAAAAAATATAATATAAATTATTAAAAGTGATAACTGTCATAGAAACAGACGGCAAATGATTGACAATTTGAGATGAAAAGATTCCTAACATCCGATTCATGATATTTTGTAATGATCTTTAACTCTCTCTCGTCAGCGCCGGGACCAGCATCTCTTTCTCTCCTCTCCTCTCCTCTCATTCAATAAAGAGTGACCAATGGAGCCTACGGCGTTTGACTGGGTAAGAGATGTGGAATAATTTGTTGAGATGTCACGACTGTGGAAAATTCCAGGAAAAGGTTCAGGGGAGAGCATTGACGTTGAAAAGAAGCATTCAGTAATTTAAAAAATACATCTATCAGCTGAGGGAATCTTAACTACTCCCTCCCGCAAGGAAATAAATCAATGAGAACAAGATTAATACTGAAGAAAATGCCAATTCAATGCAAGAGCACAACATGAAATGAACTCGAACTATTTTTATCAAATTTAGTGCTTCCTCGCTTTATCTTTGGGCCCAACTTATGAGTTAGATTGGTGGTATAAATGTTTAGTGAAATATCATGATGGAATGAAGCCAAATATCAGAGAAGGAAGAGTCTAATTAGGCTTCTAAAAATTGCCTAAATTATGCCCAAAATTGGGCATGAAAAGGGGGAGCATTTCTAGATAAGGGTGTAAGGAAATTGATAACACGCAAATTAATGCATTAATATATACATTGTATGCATTTATTTTCATGAAAATGATCATACATGCATGTTATCGTGATTCCTCTGGTTCTTAGCTTTCCATTGAAATATAAATTGCAAGATTTGGATTTTATTTGACCGGTCAATTTGACGATTTCCTCTGAGGTGTTCATTTCGGGGATTTTCTGATATTTGATTTTCAATAATTCATAGTAAATCCATTTCTTATCAAAAAATCACGAATTATATATCAATAAATTCCATTTTCTCTCTAGTTTCCAAATATATAATTTTCGTAATCTTCTGACTCAGTTTAGTTCTCTGATTTTAGAGAACACCTAATATTGGTCAAAGTCAATGCTTTGACTATGACTTTTAACTTTTCTCTGTCAGACCCGAGAATTAAATTCTTAAAACTTCTTATTTAGCTTATTTATACCATTTCCACTCATTACTTCTTATTTTTACTTATTTAAAACCCCTTTTAAACCTAAGTTTGACCAAGTCAACTCTACAATTAAATGTCAACCCTGCTCTCTCTAGATCGACCCGATACTTACACATTACTTGATATATCTGAGATTTATCCTCTGTTATCAGTGAGTTATTAGTATTATTATCCTTATTGGTGTGACTTTTGATAGTGTGTAGCTTTAATCTATCTTTTTGGTGGATTAGGTGAAGCATTTGACATTTGGACATCATCCTTTTTCTCGTCTCACCCTTTTCTGACTTTCTTATATATATATACTTGCTGTTCTGTGATCTTTTTGGCTTTAGATATGAATAGGAATCATAGGAACCGAGGAGGACGACAGGGCCAGCGACCCACGAGGCATACAAAGAATAATCCCTTGTATGATGATTTATTTGCCTCATCTAGAGATCCATCGGAGGCCTCTAGTGAGTCCCTTCCAGCCATCGCCACACCAGGGCGAGGAGAGCCCGATAGACGCCCCTCTTCTTGCCGAGATAGTGAGACGACTTCTTAGCGATTACACAAGACCGGTCGTCCAAAGGCAGACTACGCGAGTCAATGCGCCTCTACAACGAGGTGCGAATTTTAAAATTGACTCACATATTCTTGGCCTTTTGCCCACTTTTCATGGACTACCATCGGAGGACCCGTATCGACATGTGGAAGAGTTCAGCCAGGTGTGCAAATTCAGCCAGTTCCACAATGTCCCCTCCGAGACGGACAAGATGTGCTTCTTCCCCTTCACGCTTAAGGAAAGGGCAAAGGAGTGATTCTTCACCTTGGGCCGCGAGTTTAATTCATAGAGAGATATAGAAGACGCATTTTTGCGTAAGTACTACTCGGTAGGTAATACTAGTGCCGTGAGACGCGCCATACGCGAGTTCTCACAAGGGCCGAGTGAGGTTTTCTATAAGGCTTAGGAGAGACTTAGAGATCTCTTGAGACAGTGTCCGCATCATGGTATACCTAAACATGAGATTACTCATATTTTTTATGATGGTTTAGGTGCACCTGACAGGTACTTGCTCGATGCCACTAGTGGAGGCACATTCATGAGCAAGTACGAGGATGAAGCCCTCGTGTTGATCGAGTTGGTGGCAGAGAATAGCCATCATCATGCGGCTAAATTCTTTGGAGGACGGAGCGCTCCCGCTAAGGGAGGGATGTTGGACGCGAAAGCTACAGAGAAAGGTATGCTTTTCAGATAAGATTGAGAAACTGACGGAAGCCCAAAACTTGATCATGGATTCGCTTAAGGTTTGACCGGGTTCTGATGGCCTCGCACCAGTTTCACATGTTGATGTCTCGCAGTGTTCGCATTGCTCTAGTTTTGAGCATGTAGAGATGGATTGCCCCGTGATGACAATCCAAGGACAAATTTCCATTTCGGCCAAACCCTACTACATATCCAGGTTTGAGGCAGGCGGGTAGGTCGATCTACCCGAATCAGGGTTATTCTAGTTTTCATAACCCTACTTATGCGCAGCAGCGGAGCGGGCAGCACACAACATATCATCAGCCCTACGGATCTGCGCAGCAGCACATGGGGAACCCGAGGCCGACATCTTTCACCCCCGGTATTCCCCGAGCGGTCACACCGCCACAGGCTGTCCCACCTCCAGCACCTTCAGTTGATCCCGTCATGAGTGCATTAGCACAAATGATGAGCAAACTGAATGAGGTTAGCGACTGACTCGATCGAGTCGATGGGGCTATAGCCCAATGCTCTGATGCTTCTACCGAGCAAAGGAAGGGTAAGCGTGTTGAGTTTATTGATCAATTACCTTCCCAACCTTTGACAAATCCCAGGAATGTAGGTCAAGCATCGTCAAGCCGCACCCATAATGTGAACGAAGTTCGCATTGATGGTGCATCGGAAGAGGCACACGCCATATCGGGCCTACGTAGCGGCAAGGTCTTAGTGGATCCTCATACGGACCACAAGCGCCGCAAGGACCCGCTTGAGGAGAAGGATGATCGTCCATCTCCCACGATTATTCTGGAGGAGGACTCCGAGGATGAGGAGGCACCCGACAAGGAGAGTAGGGCAGAGCACAATCCCGAGGTTTACAAATCTCCGGTGCCATATCCTCAGCTTTTGAGCCGGCCTAGAGTCCCTAGGCAGGTTACTATCACCATCCCCTTAGTAGATGCCATCAAGCATATTCCATCCTACGCAAAGTCCTGAAAGGACTTTGAACCCCTACGAGGAAGCCGAAACGTATCCACATGAGTGAGACCATTAGTTCCATTATGCTGAGTATGCTTCCTCGTAAGCGACGTGATCCGGGAGCTCCCATGATTAGTTGTGAGATAGGGGGTAGGACCTTCACTCGATCTCTCCTCGACACGAGGGCTAGTGTCAATATTCTCCCAAAGGGAGTATATGACATTTGTCACATTGGCAAGTTGCAGCCACTATTTATCGAGCTGAGCTTAGCGGATGGATCCGTGAGACGACCTCACGGCGTGGTGGAGGATGTGATAGTTAAGGTCGAAAACTGCTACTTTCCGGTAGACTTCATTATCGTGGATATGAAATCCACGAAGGATCTCACCGACTCTCACATCATACTAGGGAGACCATTTTTAGCTACCGCGAAAGCGATCACCGATTGATGCAAGGGGGAAGTTATTTTTCAGGTTGGAGATAGCACGATGAAGGTGAGCATCAACAAGTTGATGGGACATCCTTCACACGAGTTTGATGAGGTAGGCGCAGTCGATATCTATGAGGATACGGAGATCTCGAGTTGCATCAAGGAGACGATGGCGGCTATTGAGGATAGGAGTTTCGAGGAGCCCGAGGATGATCCATTTCCCTCCGGCGAGATGGCACCAGAGCTAAAACCACTACCTTCGATGCTGAAGTATGATTTTCTTGATCATCATAGTGCTAACCCTGTTATTATATCCTCGCAGCTAGATCATGACAAGGAGGAGAGACTATTGGCGGTCTTGCGAGCGAGGAAGGAAGCAATTGGATGGAACTTGTCGGACCTTAAGGGAATTGATCCCTCTTTGTGCACACATCGCATTTTTCTAGAGGAGGACTCTCGTCCCTCTAGAGAGGCACAAAGATGGCTCAACCCTAAGGTATGGGATGCCGTTAAGGATGAAATCCTTAAATGGCTTAATGCAGGTATCATATATCCCATCTCCGACAGTCCATGGGTCAGTCTGGTGCATGTTGTCCCCAAGAAGGCGGGGATCACCGTGACGACAAATGACAAGGGCGAAGAACTTCAGACGCGTCTTCCGACGAAGTGGAGAGTATGCATCGACCATCGGAAGCTTAACGCGGCGATGAAGAAGGACCATTTCCCCTTGCCATTTATTGACCAAATTCTTGACAAGCTTTCAGGTCAAGGATTTTATTGCTTTCTAGACGGTTACTCGGGGTATAATCAGCTAGCTATTCCACCCCGATGATCAGGAGAAGACGACGTTTACATGTCCATTTGGCACATATGCATTTCAGCGCATGCCATTTGGACTATGTAACGCCCCCGTCACATTTCAGAGGTGCATGATGGCCATCTTCTCCGATTTTATAGGACAGAGCATGGAGGTCTTCATGGACGACTTTTCAGTTTTCGGCCCTAGTTTCGATGCGTGCTTGGAACACTTAACGCAAATCCTTGACGTTTGCGTTAAGAAACGCCTAGTTCTTAGTTGGGAGAAGTCCCACTTCATGGTGCGAGAAGGTATAGTGCTTGGACATTTAGTTTCAAGCAAAGGTTTGGAAGTGGACAAGGCCAAGGTTGAGGTAATCCAAGACCTCACACTCCCTAAGTCGATAAGGGAACTTAGAAGTTTCCTAGGGCATGTCGATTTTTATCATCGATTTATTCAGGATTTTTCTAAGGTCTCAAAACCACTAACTTCTCTTCTTTGCAAGGAAAAAGACTTTATCATTGAGGAAGAAGGGAAGCACGCCTTTATGCAGCTGAAGCAAGCTTTAGTGGAAGCGCGTATTTTACAAATTCCTAATTGGGACTTACCTTTTGAGATTATGTGTGATGCTTCTGATTTTGCAGTGGGCGCAGTTTTGGGCAGCAAATCGACAAAAAGTCGACCCCCATATGTTACGCAAGCAAGACACTAGCCGACGCTCAACTTAACTACACGACTATGGAGAAGGAGTTGTTGGCAGTTGTCTTTGCTTTGGAGAAATTAAGGCCTTATATCTTGGGCAGCAAGATCATTGTCTACACGGACCATGCCGCATTAAAGTACTTGTTGTCCAAGAAAGAGGGTAAACCGCGATTGATTAGATGGGTTCTCCTCCTTCAAGAATTCTATTTGGAGATCAAGGACAAGAAGGGAAGTGAGAACTCGGTGGCTGATCATCTTTCTCGACTCCACACTACATATTCAGGTGAGATTTGTGATACATTTCCCGATGAGCAGCTCCTCGCCCTTGTGACTAAGGTACCTTGGTTTGCGCATATTGTTAATTACTTAGTCACAAAATCTATCCCCGATTATTAGAACACGCATTAAAAGAAGAAATTTGCGTATGATGTTAGACATTTCTTTTTGGGAAGAAACCCAATTGTTTCATGTAGGGGCTGATCAGATTATTCGGCGATACGTTCCGGAGGAGGAACAAGAGCATATTCTAGCGATGTGTCACTCATCTCTATGTGGAGGACATTTTGCGTCGAGGAAGACGGGAGCGAATGTGCTACAAAGTGGCTTATATTGGCCAACTCTATTCAAGGATGCGATCCAGTATTGGAAGGAGGGTCTAAAGTGCCAATCCGCATTGAAACATCTCAAAGTGAGATGAAATACCCTTGCAAACCATCCTTGAGGTAGAAATTTTTTATCTTTGGGGGATTGATTTTATTGAACCATTTCCACCGTCGGAGGGCAAGGAGTATATTCTTGTAGCGGTGGACTATGTGTCCAAATGGGTCGAGGCGATACCGACGAGGACAAACGATCATCGTGTGGTTAATAATTTCATTGTTAACAATATCTTTTCTTGATTCAGTTGTCCTAGAGCTATTATTAGTGATTGTGGATCTCATTTTAATAACTCTCATTTCACGAGTTTACTTAAGAAATATGGAGTTCACCATCGTGTCACGACCCTGTATCAGCCCTAAGCAAATGGCCAAGTAGAAGTCAGCAAATAGAGAAGTCAAGAACTTATTGAAGAAGATCATTCGCACGGATGGAAGAGATTGGGCAGCAAAGCTACCCGATGCTCTATGGGCCTACTGCACCGCATTCAAGACACCCATTGGGATGTCTCCTTTTAGGCTCATTTATGGCAAGCCTTGCCACCTCCCCGTCGAGTTAGAGCATAGAGCATATTGGGCCATTAAAAAGCTCAATCTATCTCTTGATCAAGTTGGAAAAGAAAGACTTCTACAAATTCAAGAGCTTTAAGAACTCCAGAATGAGTCATATCAAAATGCGGAGAATTATAAAGCCAAAAATAAAGCCTATCATGACAAGCACATTAATAGGAAATCTTTTCATGTTCATGACAATGTATGGCTTTATAATTCTCGTCTTAGACTCTTTCCAGGGAAATTGCGCTCAAGGTGGGATGGTCCATATGAGATCCTTGAAGTGTATGATAATGGATCAGTCTTGATTTTAGATCCCAAGACCCAAAATTCCTTCAAGGTAAATGGACATAGGATGAAGCCATACATTGGTGAAGAAAAACCACCACCTCCTCATAGTGAAGAGATGAAATCCCTTGAGATCTCAGCTACTAGTTTAGTCGTTGGAGTGAGTTACGTCTAGCTAAAGATGTAAAACTTTTTTGCAACCCATCTTTATTTTATTTTTATGCATTTGTTCTCTACTTTTGTTCTTGTTTTAGTATTTATTTTTACTTTTATATTTGCTGTTTTGCTTTTGATGTTTGCTGTTGCTTCTTTATAAGTTTTTTAGGTACTAAGGAGAAGCGCACATAAAAATAAGAAATTCAGCTCCAAAGCAACTCCAAAAATGAAGAGAAGACCGCAACCGATGTAAATTCTCGCTAAGTTTTTCTTTTCTCTCTTATGCATCTTTTGCTTTTAATGATTTTGCATGCCATGTATATTGATTGTCATCACTTTTTTCATGAGCATGTTGAGTTTTATTGAGGACAATAAAAGGAATGAGCATGGGGGGGAGTTTTCTAGAAAACTTAACATTTTTCAAAATTTTTGCATTTCTTCATTAGTATTCTATGCATGATCTGATTTTTAAACATGTGAACAGCAACATGATCTTTTCAAAAACACATGAAATAGAAAAGCATAGAGTACATTAACACCTCCACTTGTTTAGAAAGTTGTGGGAAGAGCAACCTTAAGTGTATGTTGAGGAGATGGTAGAGTCGATGGAATTAGGGATCTAGGTATTCCTTTGGGGAGCCATAAAATCCAAACTAAGGATGTACTCAAGCTCATAGTATGATTTTTCAAAACTTTCTCTACTTCTCATCCACTCATTCTTCTTTCTAAACTTTGAGTTAATGACTCCTTGAACGCACATCCTTCCACTTTCCACAACATGTCGTAGCTTGTATCATCCTTTGTTGGTACTAATATTATTGACATAGTGAAGCTCCCTGATCCATAGAGATACTAAAACCTAATTCGGGGAATAAGCTGCATGTCTACTAAGGATGACACATGGGTAGGATAAGCACCATGAAATGAATTAGGTTGCTTTTCAATAAAGTTTCATAAAAAGCCTTGTAAATTTTAAATTCTGAATTATCTGATCTCCTTCTTCCAAAAAGGCTTGCAGCAAGTAGAATTAGGATGAAATAAAGTAGAACTAGAAAGGAAGAAAAATACAAAAAAATAGAATTAGGATGAGAAAAAAAGAAAGAAAAAAAAAGTAGAATTAGAATGGTAAGCTACCTCCCATGTGTTTTAGCCGACTCTATTTTATAGCCACTATGTATAAAAGGATGATGCTTGCTTTCTAATTCTTGTGCCCTTATCATTCATGTCCATAGTGCAAGGAGGAGTCAACGATTGGTTTGGTATGATGAATTTCTTTTAATTATGTATATTTCTATTAGTATGTAGAGAAAGAGCATTCTTAGTTTCATTTGGTGGATTAAAGTGCTTTGCTAGAGGAATGCCTTGATCTTGAGTTTCTAGTACATTACTTTCTTCTTGGTATCATTTAAGGTAGAACATTCATTTCAGATTCTATCAATGCTTAACCCATGGCTTTCTAAGCTTTTTAGTCCTATTTCATACTTTTTCTCTTTCCATTGCTAAGGGACTTACAATGATTTAAGTTGGGGGGGTGTGATAACATGCATTTATAACTTAAATTCTTATCCTAATTAACTCACATTCATGCTTATTTTATGTCAATATGATGCATGTTATCATACTTTTTAAGAATTTTCTCCATTGGTATGTCATTTCACTTAAGTCAATATTTATGCATAAATTAGGGATAATTTCATGCTTAATAGATGATTAATCGTTTGTTAAGTTTAATTTAATAAAAGTTAATCTATTTTATTAAATGATTTTGACTTTAGTGCATGTTTTGAAGGATAATTTCAAGATGAATTTATGATTTAGAATAGTTATTAAGAAATGAGTTAAGTAAATTCTAATTCATCTTAATTTCTTCTTTGAAAATATATTTTAAATGAGATGATGTTAAAAAGGAAGAAAGTTTGTGATCCAATGGAGAAAATTTGGATTAAAAAGGAGTTTTATATTTTAAGTTATGAATTTTTGAAATTTATGGCCTTTTTCTGATTTTTTATTTGATTTTTAAATGAATTTTTAAGTGTTTTTATCTTTATTACATATCGCGAAAAAGGGAATTTAATTACCTGCAGAATGACGTGGCGAGCGGGGCCAGCTGGCACACTGACGTGGCGGGCGGGACCACCGCGGGTGCGACGCGGCTCTGAGGCCACGTGGTAGAGCCGCGAGTGGCCCATGCAAGGCACAGAGACGTACAGGGCGCGGACACGTGGCAGGAGGCCATGCGTGTCCACGCGGGTCCACGTGGGCGCCCGTGTGGGGCGCCACGTGGCAGGGGGTCGCACATGGAGGGCCCACGGGCTAGTGGGCCCTGGTTAGGTATTTGGGGCGAGTAACGCAAATGCGTTACCGCGCCCCAAGTTTTAACCACGATTTTCTTCTTTTCTTCTTGCCTGTGGGACTATGTTCCCACACGATTTACCTTTTGCAAGCGACGTGGACTGACGGCAGGTGTCGGATTCCATTAGGATGACAGGGATCACGTGGACCTGAGTCCACACGATCGTCAATTAGGTACGTGCGCGAAATCTATTTTAAGTGATGGCGATCGAAAGGCGTACCTGATGACACGTGGTGTTGCAAGGATCGTTCGATTTCCATTGCGATTGGATCGTGGTTTTGATCGGATCTTCATCAGATCTTCAGTGGACGGTCGTGATTTTTCGCAATCATAGGCACCGCGTGGACACATCGGGAATATCCGATCTTCATCGGACGCACTAGATTACACCGCGCGATCAGAGGGGCGATGGACTCCACGTGGACGCACCTCAACACGATCCTCATCTGATGGCTAATAAAGGAAGATCTTCATCTGACGGCTGATAAAGGAGATCACCTCGTGGTCAGATCGCGACGCGATCATGGTCGATCGCGGCGCGATCGGGGCCTGAATGCCGTGCCATCGTGGCCACGATCAAGCGCGATCATGGCTCCCTTTGAGGCGAAATCAAGGCCACAATCATCGCCTTGATCGTGGCCATCAATTCCACCCCACGACTGCATCAAACGGCCGGAATTTTCGGGCCAAAAATTCCTTTTAAAAACGATGTATTCCCTCTTTCTTTTCTCAACTTTTGATCGATTCGTAAACTAAATTAAAGCAAGTTTCGAGGAAGATCTCTAGTTCATCGTGATCCCCCCGCATTTAGACTCGATTGCAAAGCAATTGGAGCGGGATTTGATCACGAATTTCTCCTTGATTTCATCGAATTTTCCCCATGAATTCCGAACGTCCACGAGGAAGAATCCAAGCAAATTCGCTTCAATCCATGAGAATTGAAGCCCCATTCTTGTCGCAATCAGGTTAGTAGTAAGATTCAATCCATTATCAAGAGGTAATTTGAGTTTTTATTAGATTTAGAAGTTTAATTTTGCAAATTAGTTCTTAGTGTTATTCATTTTCCCCAATTTTGAGTCTGAAAAATCACTGATTTGGAAAATAGGATATCTCTCTGATTATAATTTTAAATCACTTTGATTTTTGGTTTCATTGGATTCCTCTTTTCATCAGCTTTCCGTGGATAGAAAATTCATCAAATTCCGAGTTCATTTAATTCTCCATTTTGACGTTTGACCGAGGACTGTTCATCTTTGATCAAAAGTCAAATGTTGACTTTCGGGGATCAATTACATTTAATTTACAAAATCAGAATTCGATAATTATGGTCCTTTTTAGATTCCTCTAGCTCTTAGCTTTCCATTGACATATAAATTTCAAGATTTGGATTTCATTTGTCCGGTCAATTTGAAGATTTCCTCTGAGGTGTTCATTTCGGGGATTTTTTGATATTTGATTTTCAATAATTCATAGTAAATCTATTTCTTATCCACAAATCATGAATTATATATCAATAAATTCCATTTTCTCTCTAGTGTCCAAATATATAATTTTCAAAATCTTATGACTCAGTTTGATTCTCTGATTTTACAGAACACCTACTGTTGGTCAAAGTCACTGCTTTGACTTTGACTTTTGACTTTTCTCTATCAAACCCAAGAATTAAATTCTTAAAACTTCTTATTTAGCTTATTTATAACATTTCCACTCATTCCTTCTTATTTTTACTTATTTAAAATCCCTTTTAAATGTAAGTTTGACCAAGTCAACTCTGCACTTAAAGTCAACTCTGCTTCTCGTGGATCGACCCGATACTTACACATTACTTGATTTTATATCTTATCTTTGTGAGTTCGGTTTTATAAATTTTGTTTGACCAGTGTGTTTGTGATTTAACGACGCATAAAAACGCATAGTCAACCACTACATTCAATATGATCCACATGGTAAATTTGAGGGTTTTGGCGTAAATATCAAATATCCAATGTTTATAAACAAGTCCGGAACAACCACCCCCAAAAGTGCTAATGCAAACCTTGTTGGAAACTCTCTTATTCTTCTCTTTCTCTCTTGGTGAAGAGCGTTGAAGAGGAGATCTAGTGATCCTATGGATATGGCTAGAGGCTAGACACTTGAAAGGCTTTAAGAAATCCTTTAATGAACCCTGTAACTATGGATTTTAATTTAACAATGTGATAGGATCATCACTTCTTAGTTTCCCAATGTTTTGAATCTCTAATTTAATATCTTTCATTGCATTTTATGTTTTTATTAAAATTTGAGAGTTTATGAGCCCATGAATTTTATGGTTTTATACTTGATAAACTTTCCAATGAGCCCATGAACATTTAAAATGGACAAGAAATGAAGAAGATATGATTGTTTTAAGATTTCACCATCATTGTAGTAGTCATTGGTGGCGTTGCCATCATTGCCAGATCACATGGGGCAATGCCACTTGGGGGCATGGGACTCACATGGTGGGTTTAACCAATAAGGCCCAGTTGAAAACATGGGTACCGCACTATGTCAGCTCGGTCAAACCAGCCCCCACTTGGCCACTTGGGGCCATTGAAATCATCTAGATGGCAGACATGGTCAACTTGGGGACCACATGACATGGCATGCCATTTGGGCATGCTACATGGCGGTGCAAGGGCCATGTGGGCATGCTACATGACAGCCAAGTGTCCATGTGAACGTGCCATGTGGCCCTAAGGGTCCAAATTTTAGCCACATGGCACTGATTTCCCAAGGGGGTTGCCCATCTCACTATTGCACCGAGTTAAGGATGTTAAAGTGGGTGATTTTATGATATCAAATACATTTGAATTCTTGAGCTATATTTATGTTCTTTGATGAGATAAAAAAAGACATTGAAAGTGTTTCTTATGAATTTAATATTCCAAAAATTCAAAAAATTCTTGAAAAATCAACAAAATATGAACTGCATTTATTGACTCAAATAAATTAAATTTTGGTGTCAATTAAATCGTAAAATATCTATTTTGGGATTTATTGAATGGAATAATTTAAGAGTTATATTATTTTGGATTTGAAGATTTATAGTCGTCATTTTAAAATGTTTAAATAGTATTTCATGATTATTGAGCATGAAAATCATGTTTATTTTATAAAATATTAATGTGATTAATTTGTCAATGTATTGGACTCAATGAAGGAACATTGAGGTTTTGTTTATTAGAGTTTTAAGATTACATTCAGATTTATAAACAAAATATGGCATATATGTGATACATGAATATGATTATTTAGATAATCTCATCTTAGGTATTGTTATTAAGTTAGGCATAATATACCCTAAAATTAGAGATATATCAAACATAAAATCCCTCACAAGTTAAACTCTTTATGGAAATGTAAGAGTTACTAACTAATGTGTGGTCCTTTTTTATAGCCTTAAGATCCGAATCACTTTAAGTTGGGTTGGTGGAGTCCACTTTGAGCCTCACAAATAAAACTCTTGAGCTTATAGAAGAATCTAAGAACTAATGTATAACACAAGGCTAGGGTAGAAGAATCTCTTAGTTTAGTAGAGTCTACTCTACGACTACTGCAAGTCTATTCCTATCAAGTAACAAATGTATGACCCAAACCAAACTTTGTAGGTGGTGGAGTCCACTCAAAGTTGCATGAGTGTCAAGGACCAAAGTATGATAAGATATTGCAAGTGTTACAAGTCACATTCATGAGATGAGTTCCAAAAATATATTTCAATTGGTGGAGTCCACTCTACGGGTATGATATATTTGTTGAGATCTTGACCCCTCCAAAGGAGATAATTCGTTATCCCATTTTTTACATATGAGGCTTGTATGAATTGGTTAATTTTAGTGTGAGCATTATTTTCACCAAATATAAGCATTTACAATAATTATTCATCTCCTACATTTGACGATGTCATTGGGTAACCCTA
This sequence comes from Lemna minuta, assembly GCA_024174645.1. NCBI lineage: Eukaryota > Viridiplantae > Streptophyta > Magnoliopsida > Alismatales > Araceae > Lemna > Lemna minuta. The sequence goes on along the minus strand of CM044118.1, from coordinate 5,960,576 downwards.
TCCCAGACATTTGACTAGCCTAAACTTCATTGATGGTTCTTGACGATGAGAAGAAATAATTTCATAACCAAAAGAGAGTACATAAGTCCTTATATAGAGAGTGAAGAGGAGGTGCCCTAAATGGGTCCGGAGCCTGATATCACTATTGGACACTCTCCCTCAAGCTAGAGCATATAAATCAAACATGCCCAGCTTGGTACACGTCGCGTCGAAGGAGATCCCAGTTAGACTCTTCGTGAAGACGTTCGTAAGCTGATGAGATGATGCCACATGAGGGGTGGAAATAACTCTGGACATAATCTTGTCTTGAAAGTAGTGACAATCAATCTCAGTGTGCTTCGTACTGCTCATGAAAGGTGAAATTGCTAGCGATGAAGATAGCGGTTTGATTATCACAATGCATGGGCATTGCAGAGGGGAGAAGAGATGCCGAGATATTAGAGAAATGATTGAAGCCATACCACCTCCTGTGCAGTCTCAACCATAGCTCGATACTCAAACTCTGTGCTAGAGTATGATACCACCTTTTGTTTCTGAGATTGCCAGGTGATGAGGTTACCTCCAATTTATGTGAAATAGCTTGTAATAGATTTACAATCTCCCTTGTCACCTGCATACCCAACATCAAAGTAGGCTTCGATACATAGATGACCATGTCATCGATAGATGAGCCGTCTTCTTGGGGCTCGCTTGATGTATGCTAGAACCAATAGAGCTCCCTCCTAGAGGACTCGTCGAGGTTCCTACATGAACTGACTAAGAAACACTAACCGTGTACACAATGTCAAGGTGAGTGACGGTAAGATATATAAGCTTGGCCCAACAATCTGCGATAACGATTAGCATCCTCAAGTAGTGGAGACAAACTATCCCAAAACTGCGGGCAAGCTTCCATAGGTGAAGTCTCTGGCTTGCACCCAAGAAGTCCTATCTACTAAAGCATGTCAAGGGCATACTTCTGCTAAGTTAAAGCTAGCTTCTCGCTATGATACACAAGCTCAATCCCAAGAAAGTATCTTGGACTCCCCAAGTCACGAATACTAAGGTGCTAGTGTAAATAAGTCTTAGTAGCATGAATTCTAGTGCCATCACTACAAGTCATAAGAATATCATCCACATACACTAGAAGAATAACAAGACCGCCTTGAGTCTTCTTAATGAGCACAATACGATTGGTGGCGCAAGATGTGAAGCCAAACATTGAGAGAAGACCACTAAGCTTTGCAAACCAAGCGTGTGGACTTTGCTTGAGCCCATAAATAGCTCGTCGTAGAAAACACACCTTCGATGACTCCCCCTGAGCAAGATACTCAGAAGGTTTCTCCATATAGATCTGCTCCTCAAGATCACCGTAAATAAAGGCGTTAGAAACATCTAATTGGTGGAGCAACCAAGCTTCATTGACGACCAAAGAGAGGAACACGCAAAGAGACTGAAGACGAACATCAGAAGAGAACATTTTGGTATAGTTAATGCCATACGCCTAGGTGAAACCACAAGCAACCAGACGAGCCTTGTGACGTGCAATGTGTTAGAGCGATAGTTTTGATATACACATCTATCTTGAATTTCCATTGAGCTTATTATGTTTCATCACTAATCTTTTATTTCCTTTTAATCGTTATTTCTACCTTACATGATTACTCAATATGACGTGTTACTATTTTATATTTTCCACTAATACTTGAACCATGAGACTAACAATTGTGACTATTTCAGGAAAAGTAGTCTTTATAATTCACATCTTATCATCTCTCCTATAGTCTAACTTATCATCTCCCATTGGCTAACATTAATATACTGAGGGTTCTATCGTAAATTGTTTTTAAACTAACCAAATATAAGGAGATTAGGGTTTCTTGTTTAGTTCTAAACCCGATAGAAATTAAAAAAATGAAAAACGCGAGCACCTAACGACGACAACGAAACCCTCTTCGACGAACGTGGAATCTAGGTCTTCAGGTCATCTTTACGGTGGGAGACGAACCCCATTGAGTGCAGATCTTTGAAGCACTTTCGGAAATCCACAGAAGCTTTTTCTAAATTTGTCGAGTAGCAACTAGTTTTGGTTTTTTGTTCATTTTTTTTGGTTCTTGGTCCCCTTCAAATTTGACGATGTCTTACCTATTCTTCAGGTATATTGTTTTTCTCTTTATTTTCGTATTATTCACTGTTTTTCATTAGTCCGCTCCATTCCGATCAGTCAGTATTCTATCGTGGTGCTTAGTGTTACCTTGTTGAATCTAAGTGTCCAACTCGAATTTCTAAAGTTTTAATCTACTAAAATTTACTTTCTTTTTTAGGTTTGAATTCTGTTTCTTGTGTCTCGAATCTGCAGTCATCCGAATCAGCTTTCGTGTGTTGTCGAATTTAGTGTCTCACTGATTTCTTAGACTCATAGAAACCCTCTTGGTACCTTAATTTCATATTCCTCAGTCAGCAAGTAGTTATCAATCTAATTCTCATTGATCTCATTTATTCATTTCATACATCAATCTAATTAATTTGAGTTAAAATAGTACTCTATTTGTTGTAGTAAATTTTGTGTTGTGGACTGATATTGTTTATAGACTGACTTGGTGCTTGAACTAAGATTACTTACAGATTGGTGAGTTTATTTAATTAGATTTGGAATATGCATAACAATTTTGTTGCAACCATAGCATTGTACTTGCAGAATCGGGAACTTGACGAAGGGTATTTCTATTTACGACTTCAATTTTCTTGTTTTAACTATCTTGTTCATCATCGGGCTGTCCTACATAAATACTAATTATAGTTTCAGGTATCATTGAATTGGAGTTTGTCAATAAGTATACTATTTTCATTTTCATTCTTATTTGCAGTATTACATATTGCTTATCTTTTATTGATTCTACTCCTGTGATATTATTAATTGTATACCATAGTGATTCTATCTCTGTGAGTCTATTAACTGTATACCTCTATGGTATTATTCATGTGATAGTATTTATTAAATTTTCCTTATCAATCTCACTTTTTAGTCTTATAATTGGTGTCAGTACAGATTAGTTTAACAAGGCTAGAAAGTCAACATTTATCAAAGGTCAACCCTGAGTAGAAAGTCAACCCTGAGTGTTCAATATCAGAAAAGTCAACTTTAGTTCAAGGGTCAACTCAGAGTCAACAGATATCACAATAGTCAACTATAGTTCAAGGGTCAACTTGGAGTCAATAGATATCAAAAAAGTCAACTCTAGGTCAAAAGTCAACCTAGAGTCAACTAAACTCAGAAAGTCAACTTGTCTTATAAAGAAGGTCAACTTTAGTAGAAAGGTCAATTTCAACATAAGGTCAACTCCAAGTCAACATAAATCAGAAAAAGTCAACTCTCGGTCAAAAGTCAACCCAAAGTCAACTAAACTCAGAAAAAGTCAACCTGTGTCAGCAAGAAGGTCAATTTTAGCAAAAAGGTCAATATCGATAGAAAGTCAACTTTAGCAGAAAAGTCAACTTCAATAGAAAGTCAACCTTAGCATAAAAGTCAAACTCAGTAGAAAGTCAACCCTAGCTAAAGCCATCCTTAATCAGAGGGTTTATGTGTTAAGTAGTAGGAGTTACTCATGAGACAAAACCGCGAGGTCGTAGATTTCACACCGTCTCGTGTCAAAAAAATAATTCCAAACTTAACAATGTGATGAAATTAACTCGAATTGAGGGGCATAATGGTAAATAAGGGTGGAATCCACAGAGAAATAAGAAAATTTATGATGATCTCTTTGAAATTAATCAAATCGGACAATGAATAGATGATAGAAATTGCGGAAAATGGTAATTTATGAAAGAGAACTTCAAATCATTTCCACGGAATCAAAAATCATCAAATTTGACTTTGATATCGTGGAGAAATTGAAGATCAAAGTAGAGAGAGATTTTCTGAAATCGTGAATCCCAAAATTAACGAAAATTAAGCAAAATTAAACTTTTAATCCTAATCTAAATCAAAATTAACGTGAATGGATGATAGATTAGCAAAAACAGACTCGACTAACCCAAGATTGCCATCGAATTAACATGATTAATCACCTCAATCGTCGAAAATATGAAGAACGCGATCGTGGAGTTCAAGTTTTGATTTCTCCTTCGTCTCTCAACCAAATCTCGATTTCAAACCCTCTGTGGATGCGGAAATGAGTGTAGAAAAGGATGGAATCGAGAGATTCGAGAAGGGAGGTGTCTAAATAGGTCAATTGGATTGATTTATAACTCAAGTGCTTTACAAATCGAAAGAACATGTCTTTTTATAGGGTATTTGGGCGTAACCGTCCGATCAAAACGATCAACGGTTACGATGGAACGGTCCATCGTGGACCGTTTTGGATAAGTAGCAGTCGTCGGATCTCGATAGAGGTCAGGATGAGGCCGTTTGAGATGGGTTATAAAACACATCAGATTGCGCCCCTTGGATCGTGATCTGAAGGTCGAGATGCGCTCCCCGCGCGTTTCATTAGAGCCGTGATAATTCTCTTTAAAAAGCACGTGCGTCTCATGCGATCCGGTGGACCGTGAGCTCACCCGATCAACACACTTCGATCGCGTTTCATCTGATCTAGCGCTCCTCATGCAGCCACGTGTCCTGCGATTTGAAATTCCGTGTGGAACTAAGTTCCACATGGAGAAAATTAAAGAAAACAGATGGGTTTATAAGACTTATGATAATTATACTCCCAAGTGAGGCGGATGGTGATGGATAGGGTAGATGGTGGAGATGATAGTGGAGGTAGAGATAAAGGTAGAAGATATTCCCACTTATTTTCGTTCTTGTAACTTCTTTTTTCTCTCTATCTTTTGACTTTTCTCCTCTTTCTTTTCTTCTTCTTCCTTTTTTTAAGCATTTCAGAAGACTAGAATGATGATGTGGAGGAGTTTTAGGATTTTTGAAGAGAGTATGTAGCAAATGAAGTGTAGTGAAGGTATAAGTACATGTGGGGAGGAAAATGGAAGGTGAGATGGATATGTGAGTCACTTGGGAGTGTTCATCATCAAAAGTGAAGTTTTAAAACAAAGTGGTGTAACTACTTGACTGCTTTGGAAGAGATAAACTACATGCCTATAAGGAAAGATAGGTGCTACAAGAATAATGGATCATTGCACTCTTTAAAAGGGAAAGTCTAGAATCGAGAAATTCCTGATACTAAGCATTTTTGGCTGATGATAGGTATGGAATGGAATTTAATTTTCTCTTAAATACTCTCCTTTTCAATCCCATAGCATTTCAACCTCTGATTACTCTTTTTCCTTGGTGCCTGTTAGGTACCCAACCCCAAAGAAGTCAACACTAAGTATAATCCATGGTTTCTCGAGATCATTTGGCTTTATTACTCAAAATGTAATCATATGGGCTATGAGGCCCTCACTATACATCTTTAGTAGGTCAAATCTCTAGATGAAAAGACTTCTAAGGTGGGTTAGATTAGATCAAAGTTTTAAAAAATAGGAGTTTTTAGAAGGTAGAATTTTAAAATTTTTGAAAATGGAAGAGCTTTTTCTAAATCCTCACCCCCCAACTAGAATCTTTCATTGCCCTCAATGAAAAATACATGCTCATGTGAAAACTCATCAAATCATGGCATGAAAACAATATAAAAATGTGGTGAGAGAGGTTTAGAAAGGCTCATTATTTTGTGACGTTCGTGGGATTTCCGGTGCAGGTGTGCCCTTTCCTAATGTAGTTCTTCGATATCTAAAAAAACTGAAAACACATAAAGGTAAAAAGGTAAGATAATCTTGGGGTGCCTCCCAAGAGCGCTAAGTTTAATGTCTTCAGCAAGACTAATAGAAAATCTATAACTAATGATGGGTCGAGGGTGATACTGTCATGTCCTCGAGTGCTCGGGAAGATACAGATTTACCTTATCTGCTGGTGCGGGTGGCACTGAAGTCAGGTACGGCTTGAGACAATGGCCATTTACCTTGAATTGTCGACTGGTTCTAGCGTCGGAGATGAGTACCGATCCGCCGTTGAACAGCTCCTGAACCACGTACCGACCATCCCATCTGGAGCGCAGCTTTCCAGGAAAGAGCTTGAGGCGTGAATTGGAGAGCTTATCATTGACCTGGAATGATCGTCTTCAGATGTGTTGGTCGTGGAAGGCCTTGGTCTTCTCTTTGTAGATCACCGCGTTCTCGTACGCATCGTGTCTCAGCTCGTGTAACTCATGAAGCTGTAGAAGTCGTTCTTTACCTGCTTCGTCCAGTGATAGGTTGAGATTTTTGATAGCCCAGTAGGCTCGATGCTCTAGCTCAACCGGCAAATGGCAGGCTTTCTCGAAGATAAGCCGGAAGGGAGACATACTGATGGGTGCCTTGTAGGCCCTCCGGTATGCCCATAGTGCGTCGAAAAGCTTGTGTGCCCAATCTTTCCCATCTGGATGAATTATCTTCTTACATATCGTCTTGACTTCTTGATTACTTACCTCTACTTGCCCATTCACCTGGGGTTGGTATGGCGTGGTGATGCGGTGGTGTACTCCGTATTTCTTCAACAACGCCCGAAAGTGAGAATTGTTGAATTGTGAGCCGCCGTCCCTGATGATGGCCCTCGGACAACCGTATCGGGCGAAGACGCATAGCGTGATGAATCTCATAACCTCTCGATGATCGTTTGTCCTAGTGGGGATTGCCTCGACCCAACTTGGACACATAGTCCACCGCCACCAGTATGTACTCTTTCCCGTCAAAAGGTGGGAAAGGTCCCATGAAGTCTATTCCCCAAAGGTCAAAGATCTCCACTTCAAGGATCGGCTGCATCGGCATCTCATCTCGCTTGGAGATGTTTATCGCCGCTTTACATTGTAAGCATTCCGTGTAGAAGCGGTGGGCGTCCTTGGAGATGGAGGGCCAGTAGAAGCTGCTCTGCAGAATCTTGTCCGCGGTTCTTCGTGGCGGGAAATGTCCTCCGCATGTTGATGAGTGACACATCGCGAGTATATCTCCTTGATCCTCCTCAGGGAAGCATCGTCGAATGATCTGATCGTATCCTAGGTGGAAAAGAAGTGGTTCTTCCCAAAAGTAGTACTTGAGCTCATGGAAGAACTCATCTTTTTGATGCCAGTTCCAGTGATCCGGGATCGATCTAGTGACGATGTGCACGTACCAGGGGTCGTGACTTGAGATGGTGAGGAGATACTCGTCTGGAAATGTATCACTGATGTCCTCTCCTCCCGAGATGTGGAGACGCGATAAGTTGTCTGCCATCGAGTTTTCGCTGCCCTTCTTGTCTTTAATCTTTAAAGTCGAATTCTTGAAGGAGCAGCATCCCATCGTATTAGTCGTGGTTTGGCCTCTTTCTTAGTGAGCAAGAACTTCACGACCGCATGATCAGTGTTGATTATGATCTTGCTCCCTAGGATGTATGGCCGAAACTTCTCGAGAGCATAGACCACCGGCGATGAGTGTCTTACTTGCATAGCAGATGGCTGTCGGCTTCTTATCAAGTCGTTGCCTCACGACCGCTCCCATCACGTAGTCCGAAGCGTCGTGAATGCGCGCTTCCCTTCTTCGTCGATGATGAAATCTTTGTCCTTGCAAAGAAGGGTGGTATGTGGCTTGGAGACTTTCGCAAAGTCTTGGATGAATCTCCGATAGAAGTCGACGTGCCCAAGAAATCTCCTCAAGTATTGGTAGAGGGAGGTTTTGGATGACCTCTATCTTGGCCTTGTCCACTTCTAAACCATTGCCCGAGACAATATGCCCGAGCACTACTCCCTCTCCTACCATGAAGTGGGATTTTTCCCAACTTAGCACCGAGTCGTTTCTCGACGCATACCTGATGAGACTAATTCGTATGGTCGTTGAATGCACACGATTTAGTGTCATAACAAAGTCCTAAATTTACCACTTTATGATTAATCAATTTAATTAGATAGTATAATGGTAATTTAGGGAAAATTTGTGATATATCTTTAAAAATTCGGTCAAATCGGACGACGAATTGAGATTAGAAATTGGGCATCTTAGTATATTAAGAAAGATAACTCAATTGCGATTCCACAGAATCAAAAAAATCAGATGATTTGGATGAGAATTCGTTGAGTAAGCGAAGTTTGAAGTTAGGAGAAAAATTCGTATCACAAAATGATTTAAAACAGAAATTAAAACAAAATTAAACTTAATCTACGATTCAAAATGTAAAATTAACACTAAATGATGAAAGATTAAGATGAAAACACGCAATCTAACCCAAATTAGCCTTCGAAATGATCCAAGTAATCGCTGGATGCATGGCTTTTCATTCCGAGTTTCCAAAGATGAAAATTGAAGTTCAAGATGTGAATTCTTCTTCCTCTTTCAATCAAACTTTGATTTCAAGCATTCAGTGGATGCGGAAATGCATCAAGAACACAGGGAATCAAAGGGCACATGAAATGGTGATCTAAACAAGTCGAATTTGACGAAACTCCATGGGCAAATTCTTCCGTCGCGAAGAACTGCATTTAAAGAGGTAAGAATTGGGTGCAACCGTCCGATCAAAAGACTCATCGCGATCAACGGTCGCGATCACACACCTTTTGGCAAATTTTTGTGATCAATTCTTGGGCGTTTGATCGACGATGAAGGGTCAGGATTTGTCCACATCGCGTAAAGGAAGAGATACACTGTTTCGATCGCCCGTTGGATTTTCATCGGGCGGTCACGATGCATCGCGAAGTCCATCGATGGTAAGTGATCTCAACCGTTAGAACTCGCGATCAACAACTGAGATTATTTCACTTATTCCTATTTGAAGCATGTGCCGTGATTGATATCGGGTGGACCTCGTGTTCACCGCATCGATGCGCTATCTTCATCGCGTTGTTGATCCAACACAGTGAATGCTGCCATGCGTCCTGCAATCAAACGAAACGAAGAATAATAGTCCCACACGGAGGAAATTTAGGAGAGGCATCGGGTATATAAGGTGATCGATTTATAACGGTTAGCTTAAATCCAAAATATCGGATGCTTATATGTACTATAACCATACTATTACGATTAAATATAAATACATGACACGTCACCTCCGTGCCATGCAGGCACTCGCGCGGTCCGCGTGGCACTGCCACGTGGCCCTGAGTGCCACGTCGCATCCACGTGGGCTCGCGCGAAAATATACCCCCTTTTTGCCATTTATTTAATGTTTTAAATGTTTTAAAATCGAAAATAAACTTAAATAAAATCAAAAAATTCCAGAAAATTCTATAAAATTGGAAAAATCATAACTTTCAAAATACAACTCCAAATTAAGTCAAATTTGTTTTGTTGGATCAGAAATTGAATAATCTATCATTATAAAAAGTCAACTTATTAAAATAATAAGAGAATGAATTTTAATTAATTTAATACATTTATGTATTTTATAAAATAACTTTATGAAAATACATAAATGTTAATAATGATCTTTTCTCTTATATTTTCATCCTCAAAACATGATTATCATCTCACTTCTACTTAGGATTAAAGATTATAATGTTTTAATTATGTATAATAATCCATAAATTAGTGTATTTTAAGATCATAACATGAAATAATACAAAATGATAGAAATATGCTTAAAATATGATAACATGCATATATTTGGAATAATTAATGCCTTTAATTGCATTAATAATCATGTAAATTAATGTAGAAATAGCATGTTATCAATATCTCCAGTATCTTTGTCAAGTGAGCAAGAAAACTTTCGAAGTCGTTTCCAAAGACGGAGAAATCGTCCTTGAAGACTTCTAAGCTGTCGTCAAGAAAGTCGGAGAAGATAGCTGTCATGCATCGTTGGAAGGTCGCGGGGGCATTGCATTGTCCGAATGACATGCGTCTGAAGGCGAAGGCGCCAAACGGACATGTGAAAGCAGAAGTAATTCGATCCTGCCAGTCGGTCCAAGATTTGGTCGATGAACGTTAGCGGGAAGTGGTCCTTCTTAGTTGTGGAGTTCAGCTTTAGGTAGTCGATGCAGACTCTCCACTTCATCAGTAGGCGCGTCTGAATTTTCTTGCCCTTCTCGTTCGTCGTGACTGTTACTCCGGCTTTCTTCGAAACAACGTGTATCGGACTCACCCATTGGTTATTGGATATGGGGTAGATAATTTCTGCATTTAGCCATTTAAGAATCTCTTCTTTTACGGCCTCCCATACCCTTGGGTTGAGTCGTCTCTGGGCTTCCCTGACGGGCCTTGACTCATCCTCTAGGAAGATGCAATGAGTGCATAGTGAAGGGTCTAGCCCTTTTAAGTCCATCAGGGTCCATCCGATTGCTTCTTTGTTTTTCTTTAATACTTCCAGCAAATTTTCCTCCTACTTGATATCCAGCGTAGACAAAATGATCACCGGCTTCGCTTTTTCTTCATCAAGGAAGGCGTACTTGAGTGTTGATGGGAGAGTTTTGACCTCCAAAGTAGGCTCGTCCATAAGAAGCTCCTCATATCGTGCTTGATAACATGCAAAATAGAGCAAGAAAATATGCTCATCATTGTGATAAAATAGTTAAAACTTCAATATCATTCATGATTATTGCATGTTATCATATGATTTTGCCAAATTAAATATTCTTGAGATAAATGAAGAAAAAAAAAATTATTTTTCACAATCATTAAGAAAGTTTTGTACATGTGCAGAATTCTTTGTTTTTCTCCTTAAATGCTAAAATGAATTCCTTACAATTTTTGGAATTTTTGTTCATTAAGGAAGCTTTTTAAAAACTAAAGCCCTTAATGGGCTCGTCCGATTTGATAGCCTCTTAGTATATGTGCAGGATTTGTATGCAGACGGCTTCAACCAATGGTGAGTGGGAGCACGGCGTTGCATATAATGCAACACGTACAGAGGGATACATCGCGTGTACATGGCGCTTTTCATGAAAGTACAACACAACCAATGGATCTATATGACGACATCTTCAACCAATGGCGAGTGGAAGCACGACGTTGCGTATATTGCAACCCATACAGAGGGGTAAAGCGCATATACCTGGCGCTTTTCACAGAAGCGTGTTGCCACCAATGATGATCAGCAATTACTTGCAAGACGCGATTGGAGCACAGTGAGAGTGCAGAGCAACAAGCATTAAGAACCTAACTAACCCGCATTACCTCGAAGCATGGGTCAGTTAGGTTAAAAAGGAGGGAAGCAGAAGAGGAAGGCTCGTTCTTGCTTTCTCACCCGACGACGATCGGCCAGGTGGACACAGCGGGAGGAAGAGCCAGAAATCGGTTCGAGAAGCTTTCGAAGTGAGGATCAAACTCACTCCAAGTGGTTAGGCATTACTTCGATGCTTCAAACCTAGTTGAAGTTTATTTTTTTTCTTGTTTTTCTTCTTACGAGTTTCCTTAGTTGAATCAATTAGTCGTTCTAGTGATTTAGAGGTTGGAAGTCTTTTACAAATCTGATTCCAGTAATCCTATTTTAGGAAACATAAACCGAGGTGATTGATAAATTTTAGTCTCAGTTAAAAGCATTTCTCTCATCATATTTCCTTTTCAGTAGTGAGATAATAAGTTATTTTAGACTAGAGGTGACCGATTAAAGAAGATTGATGTTTGTTTCATGACCTGTTCTTTTCTTTAATTCTGTCGCAGTGGATATAGGTAAAAGATTTTCATTAGTGTCGCAGTTGATAAAAAATAGTTGGACGTGAATTGTTTTTTTAACTTTAGATCTTTCTGTTTAGATGAGAAAGTGACCGAAATAGAAATCTATATAGTGAGTAGTTGATAAAATTGGATTTGTCAGAGGATCATGTAGAAGAGTGTTTTCAATATTGAATGATTTGGAGCTAAGTCTTGAAACGAAACACTCTAATCTGATTCAATGACTTTAGAAAATGTATAAAGGCTGATAAGTCAATATATTAGACTCATATTAGGTTGAATAACTCTTTTGTATGGAGTTTACCTGTCATAGATAAATAAATCAAGAAAATATAAACATTGACGTTTCTGTGAGAAAGGAAGTGATAGAAATATAAAAACAAAGTGAGTGGAGATAATTGAAGATATTCGATTAAGATTCATACTCGTACATAGGACAGGAAGAGGGAAATAAACTTAAATAAATTTTCAATTGTTCCAATCTTCAGTAGATGTTTTTAAGGGATCAAGTGATAAATGAAAATGACAGTGAAAGATATGTGATGGTGAAAGATTAGAATTGACCTCTCTAGGGTTCGACCCCTCTTTGATCTATACTTTTGGAGAATAGGAATTAAGGGAAAAAGAAATATATTACAAGATAATATAGTTGCATAAGTCAGATTAGTCCATAACAATGATATAGGATTTACATCCTGATTAGGACTTATCAGTGCTTCCTCGCCGATCATCATGACTTCCTCTACGCAGGCGTCTATATCTTGGTCGTCGGTGAAGTCAATAGCGCCCAAATCTTCAAAAGCTCGTGAAGGGTGTTTCATTAGTTTCTTGATGTCGACCTTCACGGTGTGTTCTCACCTTGAGAATTACTTCTCCTTTCCCCCAGTCAGCTACGGCTTTTGCGGTAGGTAGGAAGAGTCGTCCTAAGACGATTGGGGCTTGGCTCGGCTCCTTAGTTTTTTTATATCGACCACCAAGAAGTTTACCGGGAAATAACAGGCTTCTATCTTGACAATGACATCTTCTACTTGTCCATGGGGTTTTCTAACTCATCCATCGACTAAGCAAAGCTCTACTAGGAAGGGTTGTAGCTCCCTGATAACATGAATTTATAACTTAAATTCTTATCTTATTTCACTCACATTCATGCTTATTTTATGTAATTATGATGCATGTTATCTTAATTTTATGAATTTTTTCCATTGGTATGCCATTACACTAAAGTTCATATTTAATGCATAAATTAGGGATCATTATGTGCTTTCTTGATGATTAATCTTTTTGCAAGGTTAAATTAATAGAATTAAGTTCTTACCTTGATGTATTTTGACTTTAGTAAATGATTTTCTAAGGTTAATACTAAGAAGGAATGTATTGGATGATCAAAAGAGAGGGATCTTAATGAATGCTTTGAGGTTATTTTTAATTCATCCTATGTTCTTCCTTTTAATTATAATTTTTATGACATAATATTTAAAAGAAAAGAAATTGAGATCCAATGGAGAAAATTTGGATTAAAAAGGAGTTGTATATTTTAAGTTATGAATTTCTAAAATTTATGCCCTTTTTCAGATTTTAATTTGTTTTTTAATGAATTTTTAATAAGTATTTCCTACTTAAAATCACGAAAAAGGGCGGTTTTTATTCCCACAGACCCCGCGATGCTGATGTGGTGCATGTAGCTGACGTGGCACGAGCTGACATGGTGCGCGGGACCACTACGCGGAAGCGACGCGGCACTAAGGCCACGTGGTAGGGCCGCGGGTCGCCCAGGCGAGGCGCAAGTGGCGCGGACACGTGGCAGGAGGCCACGCCAATCCACACGGATGCCCGTGAGGGGCGCCACATGGCAGAGTAGGGGGTTGGCAGTTGGAGGGCCCACGGGTTAGGGGGCCCTGGTAATATGATTGGGGCGGTAACACAATAGCGTTAAACCGCCCCAGCATTTAACCTCACTGTTTCTTGTTTTTCTTCCATGGGGGACTATGTTCCCACATGGTTCTAATGGGCAGGCGACGTGGACGCACGGCAAGCGTCCGATTTGGTCAAGACGACAGAGATCGCATGGACCCGAGTCCACACGATCGTCAATCATAGCACGTGCGTGAAAGCCACTTTAAGTGGCCGCGATCAAAGAGCTCACCAATCGCCACGTGGCATCACGAGGAGCGCTGATCTTCATCAACATAAATGCTGCACGATCGCGATCAGAGGACCACGATGAAACCCAATCTTCCTCTCACCACGGCGACGCGTGGAGCTTTCCGGAGCGTCAGATCTCAATCAGACGGGCGACACAAGCGAATGGAGTGGAGCCATCATGGTCGAGCGACGGAGATCGGACGGCAGCGATTAAACCTGACTCACGATCATGGCTCAGCATCGTGGTTCGATCGGGGCTGATTCATCGTGCAATTGAGGCCACGATCACCACCAAGTGATGGGCCAAGATCGCCATGCGATCGTGGCCATCAATCCCACTTCCCGACCGGATCAAACGGCCGCAAAAATCGGGTGAAATTTCCCTTTAAAAAGATGATGTATCCCTCCTTATTTCTTAACTTTTGATTGATTCATGAAGCCATTAAGCGAATTTGGAGCAAAATCTTAAGTTCTTCATGATCCCCTTGCATTTAGACTCAATTGCGAAGCAATTGGAGCAGGATTGATTGTGAATTCCACCTTGATTTCATCGAATTTTTCCCTTGAATTCCGAACATCCGCAAGGAAGAAATCGAGCAAATTCGCTTCAATCCACGTGAATTGAAGCCCCATTCTAGCGGCAATCGGGTTAGTAGTGAGATTTGATCGATTATCAAGAGGTAATTTAAGTTTTGATTAGTGAGATTCGCTTTCTGTGGATAACAAATTCGTCGAATTCCGAGTTTATTTGACCCATCAATTTAACGTTTGACCAAGCACTGTTTATTTTTCATCTAGAATTTTAAATGTTGACTTTCGGGATCAATTACTTTTAAAATACAAAATTGAAATTTGATCATTTTGGTCTCTTTAGATTCCTCTGGTTCATAGCTCTCCATTGATATATAAATTGGAAGATTTGAATTTCATTTGACCAGTCAATTTGAAGATTTCTCTTGAGGTGTTCATTTCGGGGATTTTCTGATATTTGATTTTCAATAATTCCTAGTAAATCCATTTATTATCCAAAAATTACGAATTCTATATCAATAAATTCCACTTTCTCTCTAGTTTCCAAATATATAATTTGCATAATCTTTTGACACCTTTTGATTCTCTGATTTTTTAGAACTCGACTGTTGGTGAAAGTCAACGTTTTGACTTTGACTTTTGACTTTTCTCTGTCAAATCCAAGATTTCAATTCCTAAAATTTCTTATTTAGTATATTTATATCATATCCATTCATTACATCTTATTTTACATTTCTTTATAACCCCTTTTAAACCTAAGTTTGACAAAGTCAACTCTACAATTAAAGTCAACCCTATTCTTTGTGAATCGACCCGATACTTACACATTACTTGATTTTATATCTTTATCTCTCTGAGTTCAATTTTAGAAATTTTTTTTGACCTAAGTTTGTGTGTTTTAACGACCGCACGAAAACGCTTCGTCACTCCCCTTAGGGAGGATGTTAATACTAGCTCCTGTATCTAGTAGGGATCTAGTGAAAGACATTCCTCCTATTTTACTCGTGATCATGGGTGCTCCCGGATCTCTCTTTTAATCGATAAGGAATTCATCATGATGGAGCTCACCGTCTCACTAAGTTGGATCCTTTTGTGATTTCTATTGGGAGTACATATACCTTTTAAAATTTTAGCGTATGAATGGATATGTTTGATGGCATCGATCAAAGGAATGGTTATGGTCACCTTTTTTAAGGCGTCTAGTAGGTTGTCATCGGTTTCACTATTCTTGGCTTTGGGTGTATTAAGGGTTTGAGGATAAGGCACAGGGGGCTTGTATTTTTCAGGGTTTGGTTCAGCCGTATCCTGTTCTTTCTTGTCCTCTGAATCACTGTCTTGCTTGAAGATAATTGGAGTTTCTTTTTTTTTCATTTTGGCCTTGGTGGATAGGGTGGTCCTTGTATGGATCCGGCAGGGCGTTCCCACTCCAAAGGCTTGATATTGCTAATGCTGTTTCCACGGCTTCCTCGTCGACGTGTACATGGTTAATGTTGTTGGTCTGGTTCGACGAGGCCCCTTGATTCCTTGGATTTGCTGTGGCCTGCGAGGGTAATTGGTCAGTAAATGTTACTTGCTTACCCTTTTTATCAATCGTCGGTTGGACGTTTGTCTTGACAAAACTCTTGAATTTCTTTTACGCGTGAGTTCATCCTCGTCATTTGCTCCATTAGTTGCGAGATAGCGCCGAGGATCGGGTCGGATGCTGGCGCGGTCTGGCGTGGAGCTTGTGTGAAGGCTTGCGGTTGAGTCGACGGGATGAACGACGGCTGTCTTTGATTAGGGCAGGTTTGTTGTTGCTGACCGTTGTATTGTGGAGCATAGGGTTGATCATTGTTCCTCCTATATCTGTTATTCTGAGAAGAATTTTTAAAAACAAGGGTATTATAATGGTTAGGATATGTACATGGATAATTAGGTCGTCCCTGTTGACTTGGTCCTCCCGATGGACCTTGTCTATATATGTTTTGCCCTTGGATTGCCATCACGGGGCAATCTAATTCGACATGGTCAAATCTTGAGCAAGTCGCGCATGGTGACGATTCTTCAAGTGAGACGGGGGCAAGTCCTTTGAAATCGTTGCGGATGTTGAGTCGGTCCACTAGCGAATTCTGGACTTCCGTCATTTTGTTGATTCTTTCGATGAGCATCCCTGTCTCCGCTGATTTGGCGTCGATAGATTTTGGCATTGCACCTCTTCCAAATGGTTTCGCCGCATTATGCTGGCTATTTTCCCCCACCGTTTGGATGAGTTCCATCGCGTCGTCTTTGTATTTGCTCGTGAAGGTGCCGCCACTACCTGCATCCAAAAGATATCTATCTTGCTAGCCTAACCCGTCATAAAATATTTGCGTTAATTCCTGGTTAGACACTCCATAGTATGGACATTTTCTCGTTAGATCTCTTAATCGCTCCCAGGCCTCGTGGAAGGCTTTCACTCGAGCCTTGGGTAAACTCTGCCGATGGCTTTTTCGGACTGAGGTTGTTTTCCCCACGGAATAGTAGTTTCTATGGAATTCTTCCTCCATCTCTGTCCAACTAGTGAATTCTTTCCCATATTTCAAAACCCAATCCTTGGTTCTATCTCTAAGGGTAACGGGAAAGAGTTTCATCTTCATCATGTCGGCGGGAACATTTTGAAGATGATTAATTTCACAGACTTGGGAAAGCTCATCTACGTGTCCATATGGGTCTTTCAGAAGGTTTACCATGTAAGATAGGAAGCATACTCATCACATAGGGAATCAATTCTAAAATTAGCTCCTTTAGTTAGGGTGCGTGAATTCTAGTGACGGGTCGCTGGAGGACGGGCCTAGTGACGTGTTGTTTTCGTGCGTCATTAAATCACAAAGACGATGGTCAAAAAAAATTTGTAAAACCAAACTCACAAGGATAAGATATAATAATCAGAGAATTGTGTAAGTATCGGGTCGATCCATAAAGAGCGGGGTTGACTTTAATCGTAGAGTTGACTTGGTCAAACTTAGGTTTAAAAGGAGTTTTCAATAAGATAAAATAAGATTTAAGGAATAGAAATGATATAAATAATCTAAATAAGAAGTTTTAAGAATTTAATTCTTGGGTTTGACAGAGATAAGTCAAAAGTTAAAGTCAAAGCATTGACTTTGACCAATAGTAGGTGATCTGCAAAATCAGAGAATCAAACAGAGTCAAAAGATTACCAAAACTAGATATCTAGAATCTAGGGAGAAAATGTAATTTATTGATATATATTCCGTGATTTTTGCATAAGAAATGGATTTATTATGAATTATTGAAAATCAACTATCACAAAATCCCCGAAATTAACACCTCAGAGGAAATCTTCAAGTTGAATGGTCAAATGAAATCCAAATCTTTGCAATTTGTATATCAATGGAAAGCTATCGAACCAGAGGAATCTAACAAGACCAAAATTATCAAATTCTCATTTGTAAATAAAAAGTAGGTGACCTCGAAAGTTAACGTTTGACTTCTGATGAACGATGAATAGTCCTTGGTCAAACGTCAAAATTGGAGGGTCAAATGAACTCGGAATTTCGATGAATTTTCTATCCACGGAAAGCTGATGAAGAAAGAAATCCAATGAAACTTAAAATAAGTGATTTGAAATTATAATCAAAGAGATATTCTATTTTCAAAATCAGGAACTTTTCGGATAGAAAATTTTGGGGAAAATGAAAGAACACTATGGACTAATTTTGCAAAATTAAACTTCTAAATCTAATAAAAACTCAAATTACCTCTTGATAATCGATCGAATCTCACTACTAACCCGATTGCCGCAAGAATGGGGCTTCAATTGTCGTGAATTGAAGCGAATTTGCTCGGATTCTTCCTCGCGGACGTTTGAAATTTAATTGGAAAATTCGATGAAATCAAAGAGGAATTCGCAATCAATCACGCTCCAATTGCGTCGCAATCGAGTCTAAACGCGGGGGATCACGATGAACTAGAGATCTTCCTTGAAATTTGCTTAATTCCCATTCACGAATCGATCAAAAGTTGAGGAACAAGGAAGGGAAATATATGCTTTTAAAGAGGAAAATTGGCCTGAAGATAATGGCCGATTGATGCGGTCGTGGGGGTAGAATTGAGGCGTCGTGGAGGCAGTTTCGATTGAGCGGCATTGTGGCCTCAAATCCCCGGTGAATCGGCTTGAATTTCGCTTCAAAAAGCCCCACGATCAGACCACGATCACACTTCGATCGCGCCACGATTGAGCCGCGATCGGGCCACGATCGTGATCTTGATTCTCCATTGGACGCCGTTTGATGATCGTGGGGATGATTCCGTGATGAAAGAGCCGTGATCGCGATTGATTGTGGCCACGATCGCGTCGCGATCGTGGAATTCTTCCACGAAGCCTTTCCGCCGTCCGATCGTGATCAGTTAAGTGGTGGTCCCGATCATCGCCGATCAAGCCTGCTGATGCACGATCGTCGTCCATGCGATGCAGATCCAACCGTCCAGATGCGTCGATAAAGTGAGAGAAAGATGGGCGCATCCTAGCCTTCTGATCGCGATCACCCCGCGATCACCTCGATGCTCTTCCGCTGCCCGTTCGATGAAGATCTGACCGTCCCGCGCGTTTCCATGGATCGCCGAGATGAGAAAACTGATCGCGGATCATCGTGGCCGTGTGATGAAGATTGTCCGATCCCGCGGCGTCCACAATGAGAAGAAAATCGCAGCTTATCGTGTCCGTTCGATGGAGATCGTGCGGCTTTCACGCTGATGAAGATAAGCGATCCCCGGGTTGCCACGTGGCAGCAGGTAAGCCCTTTGATCGTCACCACTTATCCCCTCTTTTGTGCACGTGATTAATTTTGATGATTGCGTGGACTCGGGTCCACGCGATCTCTGCCGTTCTGACTGGAATCCAACGCCGCCGTGCGTCCACGTCACTTGCAAAAGGTAAGACCATGTGGGAACGGAAGAGAAAAAGCGCAAATGGTAAGTATAAATATTGGGGCGGTATAACGCTTTCGCGTTACCGCCCCCACTATCTTACCATGGCTCCCCTATACCCGTGCGCCCTCCTTATGCGAACCCTCCTATGCCACATGGCGCCCCTCCCGGGCGTCGGCGTGGACCTGTCCGCGTGGCCTCCTGCCACGCGTTAGCGCCACCTGCGCCTCGCGCGGGCCGGCCGTGGCTCTGCCACGTGGCCTCAGTGCCACGTCGCATCCACGCGTTGGTCCCGTGTGCCACGTCAGCTCGCCGCTTGGGCCCGCTCGCCATGTCATCACCTGCGGTAAGCTCACCCCTTTTTTCGCGATTTAAATAAGGAAAAATTAATATAAAAAATCAATTAAAATTTAGAAAAAGGGCATAAACTTTATAAATTCATAACTTTAAATGTAGAACTCCTTTTTAATCCAAATTTTCTCCATTGGATCACAAATTCTTTTCTTTTTAATATCATGTCATTCAAAATATATTTGGAAAGAAGAAATCAAGATGAATTAGAATTTACTCAAATCATTTCTCACTAAATATTCTAAATCATAAATTCATCTTGAAATTATCTTTCCAAACATTTACTAAAGTCAAAAATCATTCAATACAAGAGATTAACTTCTATTAATTTAAACTTAACAAAAGATTAATCATCTATTAAGTATGAAATTATCCCTAATTTATGCATAAATATCAACTTTAGTGAAATGACATGCCAATGGAGAAAATTCCTAAAAAGTATGATAACATGCATCATATTCACATAAAATAAGCATGAATATGAGTTAATTAGGATAAGAATTCAAGTTATAAATGCATGTTATCACCTAGCATAGTCACTACGACATTTCCTGGCATTTCCCTCGTCGTTGTGGTTCATTTCTATTGGTTCAGTTGGATCTACGTTTGAATCAATTTCTGTAGTGTCGGTCTCGGTGGTATCGAGAGATTGCGAGGATTGTTCAAAGAGGTCTATTTGTAGGGGATTATTCCGTACTCTCCAAGCTTTTCGTCTTCTCATGAAGAGTGGGTCGGCTACTTAGATGGATAATAGCTTATAAATGCTTATAACATAGTAGAAATTGAAATCAATCGTACCTGAATGTTGGTATCTCGTGAGAGTGACACGTTCTTAACACGATTTTTAAGAAGTGATAGCCAATAATCCTTAGAAAAGGCACGAAATCACTTAATCTTATCAAATTAGGGATCTCGAAGATTGATTTCAACTTCGGATCACTCAAAATACGATTGAATTGCGTGAATTTCAAGAGAAAAATCCGAGTTGACCAAGTCAAAATTGACTAATTTGATTAAAAATTTGCCTAAAATCCCTGGCAGCGGCGCCATTTGACGAGACGAAACTGCGAGATCTTCGATTTCACATGGTCTCGTGTCAAAAATAATTCCAATATTACCAATTTCATGAAATTGACTCAAATTGAGGGGCATAATGGTAAATAAGGGTCGAATCCACAAGAAAATAAGGAAATTTATGATGATCTCTTCGAAATTGATGAAATCAGACGATGAATCGATGGTAATTTATGAAAGAGAACTTCAAATTGTTTCCACGGAATCAAAAATCATCGAATTTGACTATGAGTTCATGGAGAAATTGAAGATCGAAGTAGAGAGAGATTTTCGAAATTGTGAATCGCGAAATTAACAAAAATTAAGCAAAAAAATTGAACTTTAAATCCTAATATAAATAGAGATTGAAATGTGAATGGATGATAGATTAGCAAAAACCAACTCCACTAACCCAAGATTGCGATCGAATGAACACGATTAATCACCTCAATCGTCGAAAATGTGAAGAACACGTTCATGCAGTTCAAGCTTCGATTTGTCCTTCGTCTCTCAACCAAATCTCGATTTGAAACCCTTCGTGGATGCGGAAATGAGATGTAGAAGAGGATGGAATTGACACATTCAAGAAGGGAGGTGTCTAATCAGATCAATTTGATTGATTTCAAGAACATATCTTTTTATAGGGTATTTGGGCGTAACCGTCCGATCCAAACGATCGATGGTTATGATGGAACGGTCCATGGTGGACCGTTTTGGTTAAGTAGCAGCCGTCGTATCTTGACAGAGGGTCAGGATGAGGCAGTTTGAGATGCGCTATAAAATGCATGAGATTGTGCCCCTTGGATCGTGATCTGACGGTCGAGATGCGCTCCTCGCCCGTTTCATCAGAGCCATTATAATTCTCTTTAAAAAGCACGTGCGTGTGATGCGATACAGTGGACCGCGAGCCCAGTCGATCGACACGCTTCGATCGCGCTTCATCTGATCCAGCGCTCCTCATTCAGCCACGTGTCCTGCGATTTAAAATTCTGTGTGGAACTTAGTTCCACAAGGAGAAAATTAAAGAAAACAAATGGGTTTATAAGACGCGATAGAAATAGGGGGATAGCGTAATTTCGATAATCTGAATGCTTATATGTACTATAACCCTATATTACAAATAAATATAAATATGCACACGTGTCACATCACGCCACGCAAGCTCTCGCGTGGGTCCACGTGGCTCTACCACATGGCCTTGCATGCCACGTCGCATCCACGTGGGACCTGCGCGAAAATATACCCCTTTTTTTGCTTATTTAAAATTATTTTTAACAGTAAAAATCGCAAAATACATTTGGAAAAATCCAAAAAAATCCCTAAAAATTAGAAAATTCATAACTTTCAAAATATAACTCCAAATTAATCCAAATTTCTTTCATTTGATCTGAATTTCAATTATCTATCATTCTAAAAAGTTAAAATTGATAAATAATGAGAGTTTTAATTTCTATTTCAATAATACATTTATTCTTTAAAGTTTTTAACTTAGAAAAATGTAAATAAATGTCTATAAAATGATTTCTCTCATTCTTTTGAACTTAAAAACCTCTATAATCTCATGTAAAATATGGGTTATTAATTATTTATCTTCAGATCATCCTATTTACGCATAATTTAAAGTATTTTCGAGATTATAATGACTTTTCATGGAATGATAGAAAAATACACATAAATATGATAACATGCATGAAAATGAAATCATTTATGCCTTCATATGCATCAATAATCATGTTTTATCATGTTAATTTAGCATGTTATCAGTTATTGATAACATGCAATTTCATGCATTAATATCATGCCTTTTATGTATTTATTCTTTGAAATATAATCATAAATGCATGTTATCATGAATTAAAATGATTGAAATGATAATTTTATGTTTAATAGAATGTTCTTGATTTTCCATAAATTAACACCATTTTAAGATCATTTATTCTCAAATAAAAAAAGAAAGGAAGGAAGCCTCTCTCTCCCCTCTATCTCTCTCTCTCTCTCTCTCTCCTTCTTTCTTTCTCTCCATTTTCCTCTTCTCCCGCAATCTCTCTCATCAGCTGTCTTTTTTTCTCTCCTCGCGTCTACTCTTTCTCCTCCCTTCCTCTCTCTTTCTTCTCCTCTCTCTAGCGATTTCTCTCTCTCTCTCTCGCGACGGAAAATTCCGTCGCGAGAAGAGATTTATTTCTCTCTCTTCCCCTCGTTCTCTCTCTCTCTCTCTCTCTCTCCCGCTCTATCTCCACTTTTCCTCCTCTTCTTCCTTCTTCTCTCTCCTTCTCCTCCTCTCTCCCTCCGGATTCCGTTTCTCCTCTCTCTCTCGCACGCGCGCGCGATTCCTCTCGCGACGGAAATTGTTTCCGTCGCGAGAGGAGTTCCTCCAGTTCTTCTCTCCCTCTTCCTACATTTCTTCTCTCTTCCTCCTTTCCGCGTTCTCTCCCCCTTGCTCTCCCGCACGCGCGCGTGCGTAACAGGAATAGGGGGAGATTTCTCCTCCCTCTCCTTTCCTTTCCCCTCTCCTCCTTCTTCCTATCCTCCTTCTTCCGCTTTCTTCTCTTCCTTTCTTTCTTCTTTCTCTCTCATAATCTCTCTCCTTCTCTTCCTCTCGCGTGCGCGATTCCTTTCTCGCGACGGAAAATTTTCCGTCGTGAGAAGATCTCACAAATTCATCCTCTCTCTATTTCTCACCTCTCTCTGTCTCTTTTCTCTCCCTCTTCACTCTCCCGCGCTCTTCTCTCTCGCTGACTGAAAATTCTCCGTCGCGAGGAGAGGCGCGAGGAGGGAATTCGTCCTCCTTTCTCTCTCTCTCCTCCGTCGCACCTCTCTTCCTCTCTCTCCCCGAGACACTCTTTCCTTCCCTTCGTCTTCTCCTCCCATCTCCGAACTCTTCCACGCGCCTCTCCACTTCTTCCGGGCCATCTTCCCTCTTTCTCGGCACGAAAAATTGACTCCCGCCTCGCCCTCTCTCGCGCACGTCCTTCTGCAGATTTCGCTGTAGCGTGTAGTGAGAGAGGAGATAGGAGAAAAAGAGAGAAGAGAGAGGGGCATTTTAATGTAATTTTATTATGTTTTAGAGAAGTTTGACCGGAGCAGTTTTTACGGGAGCGGGTTGACCTGCGCCATCTGAGGAGAGAGAGACGAAATCAACGACCCAAATTCATCTAAATTAAAAGCTTGATATCCGATGATCCTGATGGAGTTAGAGGCTGAAATTTCGTTGGCATGATCCTCATTTCAAGCTCCACGAATCTGCTGGGGTCGATTTAGGCTCATGACAAAAAAATTAGGGTTATCAATGTTTTTTGTTGTTTGCTTCTAGCATTGGCTAGCCAGAAGGAAAGAATGCGACAATGGATCATTGTTCATGTGTTGAACTTCATTCTCAGTGAGTTTCTTCCCTTTTCTATTCATTCTTCGTGTTGGATGCAAGACGCCAAGTCCGGGCGAAATATACGGCTCTCGAAGGTATGTTTGATTAGGGAACATCACTAGATCGTATTTTCATCACGAATCTTTAGATTAGGATCGGTTTCTATCCATTTCTTCCATTTTCCTCATCTGTTCATCCATATTTTCACATTTATAAACCCTAAAAATGACATTTCCACCATCGATCAAAGGTTTTCAATCTTCGCAAGAAGTTTGGAAGCACTTGTTCGATTCATTTCATCTCCGTGCTCATTTTCTTCCTTTCACCATCCATTTCCGCTTTCTAAATCTAAAAATACCAAAAATAATCTTCTGATTTCAATCGCTTAACCTTCCTCTCTGTGGATTCGACCTCGACTTGCCAGTGTTCTAATTTAAAAATCAGATTTGAAGAGTTGAGTTATAAATTTTATTTGATACGTAAAAGTGCGCATTCAACGACCGTGTTTTTACGCTTATCAGTTATCTTTACACGGTCTTAGTTTACACACATCCAGTGGACAGGAGCATCTCATCCATTGAGACAAGGAGTCTAGACTCCGGGAGCGGGAAGACTGAGTGAATCCAGAAGACGAGGTCTCGATTTACCGGTGTTCGACAACATTAGTGGAAGAGGCACGACAAGGCATGAAGGGGACGAGCAATTGTGTGGAGATTTGCTTGAGGGAGTCAGGGTGTCCGGGAGCCAAGGAGTTCGAGGCCTAGTGGGTAGTGTCGTAGGGAAGGTAAAGGTGAGTGTTAGGTTTGCCGTAGGGGGCAAATCTAAATACCTTGTATTTGAACATTTTCCTTCACCCATTTGAGGGGTGAGAGGATTAGGTTTCATTTGGTGAGGAGGAGGCTCCGAGTCTATAGTACTCGGGACGGGATTAGGAGACATTAGGGCCCCAACCAGTATAATAATATTTCGTGCATCGAGAGGACAAGAAGTGAGTGATTAACCAACGAATATTAGTAAACAAAAGGAAATATAGATTAACAAATTAAAATAACACATAAACCTAATTCAGCCCCCGCTCTTAGGTTAAACAACCACCCTTTAAGAGACTTTTATTTGGTATTAGAGCGTGACTTGTGTTAACGATTGTAACCAATCGACAAGTTGGTCTGTTATGGGTGGGGACATTAGACTATTCCCTCCATGATGGCACTAACTATGCCGTTTGGAAGGTAAGGATAGAGGCCTACACCATGGGAAAGAAGCATGAGGTTTCAAGTATGATGGTCAACAGAGTTGACAAGGAGTATGAGAAGTTTACTAAGGAAGAGTTGGAGTTCAATGGAAGCGCGAAGAACATTATTTTCGCATCAATTAGTGACAACTTGTTTCATCAAGTGTCAAGTTGCAGCAAAGCTAAGGAAATGTGGGACAAACTAAAGACCACACACGAGGGCACACAACAACAGAAGGATAATCAAGTGGGGATATTAGTGAACGACTTTGAGTTGTTCAAACAGAAGAGCGGAGAGCCCATTCGTGATCTGGTAGGACGTATGAACGCATTGATAAATGCATTGAAGAACATGGGAAAAGAATATTCGACACTTGAGTTAAATAGGAAGCTACTGAATGCATTATCAAGTGAATGTAAGATCAAAGTCATAGCCATTGAAGAGGCTAAGAAGCTTACTACGATACCACTAGATGAGATAGTAGGATCACTCCTTACTCATGAGATGAATGAGGCGAGAAGGAATGAAGGAACCAAAGAAGAAGGACAAATCCATTGCCCTTCAAGCACAAGAATCCTCCTCAGATGATGATGAGGATATCACATTGTTATCTAGAAAGATAGTTTGAATGCTAGAAGGTAGAAGAAAGTTTGGAAACACATCTAAAGTGTGCTATGAGTGCAGGAAACCAGGTCACTTCAAGGACGAATGTCCCACCCTGAAGAAGGAGGAGAACGAAAAGATGATGAAGAAATCAACCTGGAAAGGGGACAAAAGAAGAAAGCGTTTAAGGCAACCTGGAGTGATTCAAGTGAAGGTGAAGACAACAGAGGAGAAGGAGAAGAAGCAAGCGAGGAGGTCAATCTATGCTTAATGACAAAATCTAGTGAAGGTGAGGTAAGTATTGATGATGTCTCTAATGAAGAATTAAGTAATGCTTTAGCCGATTTGTTATGTACATTTAGAATTACTAGAAGAGAACTAAGGAAGAGTAAACAGGAGAATCTCAAACTAGTTGAGACAATCTCTTTCCTAAATGAGAGGTTGGAGAAAGCATCGAGTTCTCCAATTAAAGAAGATGAGTACATTAGGAAATTAGGAGAGGAGAACACTAAGTTAGAAAGGGAAAATATCATGCTTAAAGGAAAATTAAATTCCTTAGAAAGTAGTGTCTCACATATGGAAGAGAAGATATCGCCTCCGGATGAATATTGTCGACTCAAACAGCTATACGATCCATTATTAGGAAGTCAAAAATCTTTAGAGATGCTCCTAGGAAGTCAGAGATCTGTCTTGAGAAGAGAAGGTTAGATTACGAATCAAATGATAAAATTAAGACAAAAGAAGGAACGAAATGGGTAAAGGAGGGAACTGATGATGTTGTTGAATTCTTAGAACCAAAAAATATATCAATAAGTGTTGATGGTGAGGAGAAAGGAAAAGGATTTAGGAACTACCTTATGGATGAGACGATTTGAAGGGATCCAAGATATAGATATTCACACAGTTACGGTATGTCAGGAATGTTAGATCTAATCTCATTAAGTGGACATAGTTATGTATTATTGTGGATTAGGTATCATTATAATCCCATTAAGTGATTCAGTTATGTTTAATCTGGGGATAACGACATTCATTTATGCGTGTGGAGGTTAATTATGTGTAGAGGTAGTAAATCAGTCATTAGTCATTAATGGGCTGTCTAATGATTGATTAGAGGCTTAAGCTTTCCTCTATCTCTATAAATAGGAGGCCATAGTCCACTTGGATAACCTGATGTTCATAACCCTCAAGAGAGAATCCCATTTCCTCTAGAGATCAGGAGGTTACATCAGGGATATTCAAGAAGACTATTCTCCACTACAGTAATCTACTTTGGATGAAGATTGATCCAGTGAATCCAGGTACGTGTTTAATTACGTGTTTTCAATGTGATTATTCTAATGAATCATGATGCATAATTCTAGTTTCCAACAAGGAAATCATAGGACAATAGATAAGTTGATCGACCCTATAGTGAGTAATATTAGAGAACCATCCAGAGTAGAAACCAATAGAATAAGCTCAAGTCAATCCTCATCAACTGGGGATAGGCTAAAACCGTTAAGTAGGATCAAGAACTCTTCACATCGTAGAGGAGTTCCTAGGGCATCCATCCCACCTGATAGATTTCATGGATTAGACCCATACATGATGAATTTTAGAGATCATGTACATTATCAATAGTCAGTTAAACATCCATTGTTTCTCCTTCCACACATCACTCCACCGTATCACATACCTTCGGTACCTTTGGAGACAGTTAACAGCAATCCAAGATTTAGATTACCTCAGTTCCCTCCTTGGGCTCCCATGGGATGGAACTAAATGGTCCAAAATTTTAGTGCAGGTAATCACCGGTCATCGTCTCAGTGGTACTTAGAAAGCGGATGTTCAAGACACATGACAGGGGATATGAAATGGTTAAATAACGTTAAATAGATGGACGAAGGCACATTTATATTTGGGGATAGTAATAAAGGAAAGATTAAAGGTATTGGGGAGATTTCTATTGATGATGATGTTTTAGTTACAAATATTTTATTCGTAGAGGGTCTTCATCACAATCTGATCAGCATAAGTCAATTGTGCGACAATCAAATGATCGTAGCATTTCATAGGATAGGATGTAACATATTAGATGAGGAGACTAGAGAACTATTGTTTGTAGGTCATAGAGTCAAGAATATCTATGTAGTTGATTTGGATGAAGTGAGAAGTTCGCGCATGTGCCTAGTAGCTCAATATGAGGAGAACAATGTAGAGCTGTGGCATCATCGACTTGGACATCTTTGCCATCGCAACATTAGAACCTTAGAAGCCTTAGGTTTGGTGCGAGGACTACCATCACAGCTAGGAGACACCCCAGAGATCTGTGAAGCCTGTGTAAAGTCTAAGCAAGTAAAATCTATTTGACGAGGAGACTAGAGAACTATTGTTTGTAGGTCATAGAGTCAAGAATATCTATGTAGCTGATTTGGATGAAGTGAGGAGTTCGCGCATGTACCTAGTAGCATAATATGAGGAGAACAATGTAGAGCTGTGGCATCATCGACTGGGACATCTTTGCCATCGCAACATTAGAACCTTAGAAGCCATCGGTTTGGTGCGAGGACTACCATCACAGCTAGGAGACACCCCAGAGATCTAAGCCTGTGTAAAGTCTAAGCAAATAAAATCTACCTTCAACAAGAAGAAGGAGATTTTGACAAAGAGGCCGTTAGAACTCCTTCATATGGACCTCTTCGGTCCAAAATGGATAGCTAGCTTAAGTGGAAAATATTTATGCTTAGTCATCGTCGACGATTACTCACGTTACTCTTGGGTATTCTTCTTGTCACAGAAAAATGACACCTTTGACACATTTAGGATCTTCGCCATGAAGATTCAAAATGAGTTGGAACTGAAGATCAAAATCATTTCAGAGCGACCACGGAGGAGAATTTGATAATCTTGACTTTGGAAATTTGTGTGATGAATTGGGAATAGCCCACCAATTCTCTGCACCCCGGACTCCCACAGCAGAATGGAGTAGCTGAGCACAAGAATTGTACCATGATAGATATGTCAAGAACAATGCTTGCTGAAAATAGCCTACTAGGCTATTTTTGGGCTGAAGTAGTTAGTACAGCATGCTATTTAGCAAATAGAGCATTGGTACGACGCATAACAAAGAAGACTCCTTATGAGCTTCTTAAGGGACGAAAACCAAACGTAGCCTATTTTCTCACATTTGGTTGTCAATGCTACATTTTGATCAACGGGAAGAGCAACATTGGAAAATTTGATTCTCGGAGTGACAAGGGAATTTTCTTAGGTTACTAAGATCAGTCTAAAGCATATCGAGTCTTCAACAAACGCACTCTAGTGGTTGAAGAATCAATTCATGTCAAATTTTTAAAACGTCGTGTACCTTGTGAGGATCGTAACCCTATCACACATAAGAGTGATGAGCCAATCGTCCAACAAGTAGTAAATAAAGAGAGGAATGATGAACTAAGCTTGTCAGATGATGAAAAGAAAGTTCAAGATGCTGATGATACAGACCACTTGACTTTACCTCGTCCATGGAGATTCAAAAAGGACCACCCACCTACCAACATTCTAGGCACCGTCGATGAAGGAGTTCAAACTCGCTCCCGACTCAGAGAAGACATGAATGTAGCATTTACATCTCAAGTTGAGCCAAGGAAAGTTGATGACGCATTCCTTGAGGTAGAATGGGTAGATGCTATGCATGAAGAGTTGGAGCAATTTGAGCGGAATGAAGTGTTGAAACTAGTTCCACGACCAGCGCATTTGAATGTCATTGAGACAAAGTGGATATTTTAAAAAAAATTGAATGAAGAAGGAAAGATCATTGGTAACAAAGCGCGACTAGTAGCTCAAGGGTATGTTCAAGAAGAGGGGATCGACTACGAAGAAACATACGCGCCGGTGGCACGATTGGATGCCATCAGCTTATTACTTTCAATTGCATGTGCAACTAACTTTTGATTATTTCAAATGGACGTCAAGAGTGCATTTTTAAATGGAATAATTAAAGAGGAAGTATATGTTGAACAACCCACATGATTTGAAGATGACAAGCATCCGGACTGGGTTTTTAGACTGCACAAAGCACTGTACGGATTAAAGCAGGCTCCTAGAGCATGGTATGAAAAACTCAGTAGCTTTCTCATTGCTCATGGATACAATCGCGGTAATGTAGATACAACTCTGTTCTTTAAGAGGGTGAACAAAGGGATGATAGTAGTCCAAATTTATGTAGACAATATCATCTTTGGATCGAGCACTCAGAATCTTTGCGATGAATTTGCTGAATTGATGCAAAAGGAGTTCGAAATGAGTTTGATGGGGGAACTTACTTACTTTTTAGGCCTACAGGTTAAACAAACTGCCACTGGATTATTTGTATCACAAGAAAAGTATACTTGAGAATTATTAACTAAATATAACCTTAAAGATCTCAAAGGGAAGGCCACCCCAATGGCAAATGGAGTCAAAGTTAACGCTGATGAGAAGGGACGTTAGTGTAAATTAGAAGCAGTATAGAGGTATGATAGGATCACTTCTATATCTTACAGCTAGTAGGCCAGACATACTGTTTTAGCGTATGTTTGTGAGCTCATTTCGAGAGCAATCCTAAGGAATCACATTTGACTGCAGTCAAACGCATTTTTCGATATCTTATTGGAACTGAAAATCTTGGCCTCTAGTATCCCAAGGGTCAAGAGCTGAATGTATTAGGATATTGCGATGCTGATTTTGCAGGATATCATGTAGAAAGAAAAAGTACATGTGGATCATGTATTTTTCTTGGAGGGTGTCTCATCTCGTGGAATTCCAAGAAACAGAATTCCATTGCCTTATCAACGGCCGACGCGGAATATGTTGCTAGTGGAACTTGTATAGCACAGATTCTCTGGATCAAGAGTCAATAGGAAGATTATGGCATATCTCTTGAGAAGATCCCAGTTATGTGTGATAATACAAGTGCAATTAATATTGCCAATAATCCTATAGTGCATTCTCGTACAAAACACATTGAAATTAGACATCATTTTAATCGAGATCATATCACGAAAGGCGACATCGAGTTCAAAATTCATAGAAACCTCTCATCAGTTAGCTGACATTTTCACCAAACCCTTGGGAACAGATAGCTTTCATTCCGTAGTAAGAGAATTAGGCATGATTAGAGCTAGTGACTTCGGCATTGATCAAAATTGTGTTAAGACCTAGATTTATCGCTATCAGTTTCTCGCTCAACAATTTTGTTTATTTTCGTTTATTTTTTATTTTTTATTTTTTATGTTTTTCGATAGTTTTGTGGGTGATGAGCAACCGAACAAGGGGTCATTGAATGATGAGTACCTAGCCTACAAATCATAGTTTTATCACTTGTTCATTTTTGATATGCTCCCTTCCATATACTAACTTTTCTTCCTCAGCTTCTCCTCCTATCCTTTATGTGATTTTTGTGCTCACGTTTTACTCATTCTCGAATTACTTCTCATATACGCTTATCACTAGTGTTAGTATCCCTGCTTTGACACTTATTCAGAACCACTGGATGGATTTACTTACTAGTGTGGATTTTTCTTCTGACGTGTCCCCTCGCTCATCACTGATTTACGTATCGAATTTCATCTTGTTCCATTCCCCTTGTTTTATGTAATTACCTTCTAGTTCTCAATTAGTGTTTCTAGCGGTTCACACTATCAGGAGTTTTTCGAACCATTACACAAAGGGGAGGTCCTTATCAGTTCATCGGTTCAGGGGGAGTAGTTTCTATATTTTTGTCTTTGAAACACGTTAGGGAATTCTCTTTTTGAATTATTACAAAAAGGGGGAGACAATTAATAACTCGTAGACTGAGGGGGATCTTGCAAGCTGTCAATTGAAGATTTTGTAATACATCAAAAAGGGGGAGATTATTAGAGAGATAGTTTTGATATACACATCTATTTTGAATTGCCATTGAGCTTATTACGTTTAATCACTAATCTTTTATTTCCTTTTAATCGTTATTTCTACCTTACATGATTACTCAATATGACGTGTTACTATTTTATATTTTCCACTAATACTTGGACCATGAGACTAACGATTGTGACTATTTCAGGAAAAGCAGTCTTTATAATTCACATCTTATCATCTCTCCTATAGTCTAACTTATCATCTCCCATTGGCTAACATTAATATACTGAGGGTACTATCGTAAATTGTTTTTCAACTAACCAAATATAAGGAGATTAGGGTTTCTTGTTTAGTTCTTAACACAATAGAAATTAAAAAAATGAAAAGCGCGAGCATCTGACCACGGCAACGAAACCCTCTTCGACGGACGTGGAATCTAGGTCTTCAGGTCATCTTCACGGTGGGAGACGAACCCCATTAACTGCAGATCTCTGAAGCACTTTTGGAAATCCGTAGAAGCTTTTTCTAAATTTGTCGAGTAGAACCTGGTTTTGGTTTTTTGTTCATTTTTTTGGTTCTTGGTCCCCTTCAAATTTAACGTTGTCTTACCTAATTTTCGGGTATATTGTTTTTCTCTTTATTTTCGTATTATTCAATGTTTTTCATTAGTCTGTTCCATTCCGATCAGTTAGTATTCTATCGTGGTTCTTACTGTTACCTTGTTGAATCTAAGTGTCCAACTCGAATTTCTAAAGTTTTAATCTACTTAAATTTAGTTTATTTTTTGGGCTTGAATTCTGTTTCTTGTGTCTCGAATCTGCAGTCATCCGAATCAGCTTTCGTGTGTTGTCTAATTTAGTGTCTCATTGATTTCTTAGACACATAGAAACCCTCTTGGTACCTTAATTTCAGATTCCTCAGTCAACAGGTAGTTATCAATCTAATTCTCGTTGATCTCATTTATTCATTTCATATATCAATCTAATTAATTTGAGTTAAAATAGTACTCTATTTGCTGTAGTAAATTTTGTGTTGTGGACTGATATTGTTTACAGACTGACTTGGTGCTTGAACTTAGATTACTTACAGATTGGTGAGTTTATTTAATTAGATTTGGAATATACATAATGATTTGGTTGCAGCCATAGCATTGTACTTGTAGAATCGGGAACTTGAAAAAGGGTATTTCTATTTACGACTTCTATTTTCTTGTTTTAACTATCTTGTTCATCATCGGGCTGTCCTACATAAATACTAATTATAGTTGCAGGTATCATCGAATTGGAGTTTGTCAATAAGTATACTATTGTCATTTTCATTCTTATTTGCAGTATTACATATTGCTTATCTTTTATTGATTCTACTCCTGTGATATTATTAATTGTATACCATAGTGATTCTATCTCTGTGAGTCTATTAACTGTATACCTCTGTGCTTTTATTCGTGTGATAGTATTAAT
This sequence comes from Lemna minuta, assembly GCA_024174645.1. Lineage (NCBI taxonomy): Eukaryota > Viridiplantae > Streptophyta > Magnoliopsida > Alismatales > Araceae > Lemna > Lemna minuta. Next base: position 5,927,493 of record CM044118.1, on the reverse strand, counting down.
TAAATTTTCCTTTACAATCTAACCTTTCAGTCTTATAATTGGTGTTAGTACAGATTAGTTAACAAGTCTAGAAAGTTAACATTTATCAAAGGTCAACCCTGAGTAGAAAAGTCAACCCTGAGTGTTCAATATTAGAAAAGTCAACTTTAGTTCAAGGGTCAACTCGGAGTCAACAGATATCAGAAAAGTCAACTATAGTTCAAGGGTCAACTCAGAGTCGATAGAAATCAGAAAAGTCAACTCTAGGTCAAAAATCAACCAAGAGTCAACTAGACTCAGAAAGTCAACCTGTTTCAGAACGAAAGTCAACTTTAGCAGAAAAGGTCAATTTTAACATAAGGTCAACTTAGAGTGAGTAGATATCATAAAAGTCAACTCTAGGTCAAAAGTCAACCCAAAGTCAACTAAACTCATAAAAAAGTCAACCTGTGTTAGAAAGAAGGTCAATTTTAGTATAAAGGTCAATATCGATAGAAAGTCAACTTTAGCAGAAAGGTCAACTTCAACAGAAGGTCAATTCTAGCAGAAATGTCAACTTCAAAGAAAAAGTCAACCTTATCAAAAAAGTCAAACTTAGTAGAAAGTCAACCCTAGCTAAAGCCATCCTTAATCAGAGGGTTTATCTGTTATGTCGTAGGAGTTACATTTACACGGTCTTAGTTTACACACATCCAGTGGACAGGAGCGTCTCATCCGTTGAGACAAGGAGTCTAGACTCCGGGAGCGGGAAGACTAAGTGAATCCAGAAGACCAAGTCTCAATTTACCGGTGTTCGACGGCATTAGCGGAAGAGGCACGACAAGGCATGAAGGGGACGAGCAATCGTGTGGAGATTGGCCTGAGGGAGTCAGGGCGTCCGGGAGCCAAGGAGGTCGAGGCCTAGTGGGTAGTGTCGTAGGGAAGGTAAAGGTGAGTGTTAGGTTTGCCGTAGGGGGCAAATCTAAATACCTTGTATTTGAACATTGTCCTTCACCCATTTGAGGGGTGAGAGGATTAGGTTTCATTTGGTAAGGAGGAGGCTCCAGGTTTATCGTACTCGGGACTGGATTAAGGGACATTAGGTCCCCCAACCAGTATAATCATATTTCGTGCATCGAGAGGACAAGAAGTGAGTGATTAACCAATGAATATTGGTAAACAAAATAAAATACAGATTAACAAATTAAAATAACACATAAACCTAATTCACCCCCCCACTTAGGTTAAACAACCACCCTTTAAGGGACTTTCACAATGGTACCATCAGGATGATATCTAATCGTGGTTACCCACTTGCATGTGACAATGTCGGTAACTGTTGGACTGGAAACCAAGGTCCAATTCCTATGAGAAATTAAGGCCTCTACCTCCAAGTCCATAGGCTCTTTCTACACAGGTACCTATGCTGCCTCAACATGCGATCATGGAATCGACTCGGAGGCTACCGAAAGTGCACAGGCACGAAAAGAGGGAGAGAGTCGATCATTGGAAACAAATTGAGAAATAAGAGGATGCGTACAAGCTTGTGTACCCTTGCGTAGGGCCATGGGAAGGTGAAGATCATCAAGTAGGACATGAGGGGCGGCATCTGGGGATGGGGAGCTCACAATGGAGGAGGGGGACAACAGATTTTTATCCGGAGTGGAGGAAATAGGTGGAACTGAGAAGACACGAGGAGAAGGAGAGGAGAGAGAAGGTGGAGGAGAGGAAACAAAGGAGAGGGGATCAGGAAAGACCACAAGGGGAGAGAAGCTAGGTGGAGAAGATGCATCAGGATGGGCCAGAGAAAGCGAGGGAGAGGAGAAGAAGGGAGAGTTCTCATGGAAGATGACATCAGCAGAAGTCACATGATAACGGGTGTCAGGAAAGTATACTTGGTAGCCTTTATGTGTCCTGGAGTAGCCAACAAATATGCCTTTGAGAGCGCGAGCAGCGAGCTTGGACAAGGAAGGAGAGTGATCCTCGACAAAGGCTGTACATCCATAGACTCAAGGAGGAAGGGAGAAGAGGGGCGAGGTAGGGAGTAGATGGTGAAGGGGAATAGCACCACGAAGGGGAGCAGAAGGGGAGTTGATTTTGGAGATATGTTGCAGTCATGAGGGCGTCAGACCAACGGTGTTTCTGTCTAGCAACACTATTTTGCTGCAAGGTGTGAGGACAAGTGGTCTGATTGATAATGCCACGATCATCATAAAAGGTTTGAAGAGAGTTTTGGGGAAACTCAAGAGCATTATCCGAATGAAGAATCTTAGGCGTAGTAGAATATTGAGTGACAACCTCCGTGATGAAGTGGGTGACTATAGTGACAACCTTAGAGTAGTCGTAGAAAAAGTAGACCTAACTCACACGAGTGTAATCATCAATAAACATAATGTAGTAACGATGACCTGAAATAGAGGGGGTACGAGAGGGACCCCAAACATCACGGTGAAGAAGATCATGCGGCGGAGGGGATGCCATCACGATTAGAGTAAGAAGATCGATGATGTTTGCCCAATTGACATGACTTACACACAAATTTAGTATATTCTAGGTGACTATTGGGGAATTGTACTTTCCTAGGAGGGTAAGGAATGGAGTCTTATTGAGTCTATTGTAGATTGAGGATGAGCCTAGGGAGTTGACTTGAAAATCAGCTTAGATTATTGTATACTCTCTACCTTTTACGATCATGTGGGATTGAGGTGGAAGGACCTACTTTGAGTGTGTGTGAACCATTGACAAGGCTCAAGGACTTCTTAGAGACAAGTGGATGCGAATAGAAGTAGGGCCAGCAAGAAAAGCTCTAGAAGCCAGCCCGTGCAACTATTGCATCGACTTAGCTTTGCCTGTCAAGTTATTGAGGCTCTCCAAGCAGTCATGAGCATCATACGAAAAAGGTTTCATCAGATTGAAATCACACTTGAGTGTTCGTGCGCATCTGATTGGAAGTTAGTGTGTGAAATTTGATCTAAATGTAACCCAATCAGTTAGTATTGCTCTTGCTCTTGGGGAACTAGGAAGGAGAGGAGTGACTCTAGAAGGATTGTCTCCTGCAGGGACTAATGCGGAGGTTTTGAATACATTTTTTGGTTAAAAGGATCTAATGAATGAGTGATGTGAGGCTTCAAATTATTTGGTGTGAGAGAAATGTATCGATCGATGGGATGTGATAAGAATTTCATGATCAACCACCTACACACCTGATCATTATTTGTTTATCTTAAGTAGAGCGCAACACTTTTCAATTCACCATTGATTTGAATCAACAACCAATTGGGATCTTCTTTTCAAGACCTTTATCCCAGCATCTCATATCCCCGTTCAAAACTTGGTTATCCTTTGATTTTAGAATATCTGAATAAAAATATACTACACAATCATGATGAACAAAATGGAAACATACTTTTCAAGTGTTACACCCGCCGTTTAAGCAGAACAAACCAACAGCAGCCCAATAGCCCTTTAAATTTATTTTTATTGTTTAAAAATTGGTTCAAATGTGTCAATGTACGCCAAACTCAGCGATTCTACTCGGCACTTATACGTAGAATCAATCGTATCCCTTTATATGCACGTGGAGGATCTCTATCGTGCAGATGGAGCCATATCTTGCTGTGAATAGTACGGAGTTGTTCGCAGCAAATCTGCGGAATCTTCTTCAACAGTTTGACACTCCTTCAACAGCATAGCCACATCGCCTATCGTCGGTCTGTGGTCAGAGTGCTGCGATGTGCATGACATCGCGATCTCTAATACCTTCCATACGGAGCCATTATCATACTGCCCCTGCATTCTTCCGTCCACAATCTCAGATATGTCTCCTCTGTCCACTCCGGCCTTCACGTACTTTGTTATATGAGTTCTACTGATGTCATTGCTGATGGGACGCTTTCCTGTCACTAGCTCCAAAAGGACGACCCCGAAGCTGTACACGTCACTCTTCTCATTCAACCTGTTCGTCTGGTAGTACCTGCCCAAGATCGATCCATAAAATTGAGAAAGTTTTCAAGCAAAAATGGAAAAAAAGGTTCTTCTAGGGTTCTAAGGTATGGCTCACTCTGGATCAAGGTATCCAGGAGTGCCTGCGACCACAGTTGATATGTGGGTGTTCTCCTCGTTGAAGGATCTAGACAACCCAAAATCTCCTATCTTGACTTCAAAATTTTCGGTTAATAGGATATTCGAACTCTTCACATCTCTGTGAATGATCGACGGTCGGCAACCGTTGTGGAGATAATCGAGCCCTGCGAACAAATATATGATCAATGGAGGTTGAAGTCAACGGTCAAACGTAAATCACGATTTTACCTTGCGCCGCCTCCAATGCTATTTGAACTCTCCTGTTCCACGTCATCTGTCTTCCAGCAGCGGTATCCCCTGTATTCGAAGCATTACAAATCAGGGCTTGCTTGAAGTTGACTAATTTTCGACTTAAAGAAAACCTGTGAGATGATCTGCGAGAGAGCCCAGAGGCACGAATTCGTAGACCAGTGCAAGCTTTTCGTTGCAGTAACCCAATAAAGATACCAGATATTTGTGATGCACTCGGGTCAGCAACTGAGCCTGAATCCATAGACGGGTGCAGATTTTAAAAGGGATTTTAGGGTTGTTGATCAGTGATCTTTAGCTTTTACCTCAGTCATGAACTGTTTCTCTCCTTGAGCGGATGAAACAGTTAGTACTTTGACCGCAACCTCAATACCGTCTTTTAGGGTGCCGTGATAGACCACTCCAAATCCTCCTTTTCCGATTTGTCGCTTAAAATTATCAGTGATATTCGCGATATCAGATGACGAGAATTCGTGGCTTTTCAGAGGTGAACAGTGATCCTGTTATTTTTTTGCGGGAATGGACTGGTTCCTTTTCTTCCTTGTTCCGTCATTTGAGACGCTTCTAGATAGGAAAATGTTGGGATTGAAGGACATTTTGGTTATTTCCGAATAAGGTATTTTTCATCGTAGAGTAAACAAGTGATTAAAATACCCTTATACCTTGCGTATTGTTCCGGTTCGCCTTTCTTCTTCTCAGTATACATACTGTAACGATAATGGCGACGAGGAGAAGAACAAACACTGAAACAGCTATCGCAACGGGAAGAACAATATTCTTTTTCGTAGAAGATGAATTGCAGAGATCTACACTGCTGCATAATATCGGATTCTTGTCGATCCTAAAATTTAAAAATCACTGGTGTCACCGAATTTTTCCTGTTTTTATACAACATATCATGGAAAACTGACCTTAAAACAAGGGACCCATCTTTCAGTCTCTTGTTAAGAGAGTCCGGAATAGTTCCGTTCAGATTATTGCCTTCGAGGTTCCTGGACAGAATAACGAGACGTTAAATTTTCTGAAGAAAGAACTTGATTGCAAGAAAAATTGCAGAAACTTACAATAGTGTGAGCAAGGGTAGTTCTCCCATGAATGAAGGTATTTCTCCCGTAAAATTGTTGTAGGATAGATCCCTGAAACCGGTAGGCAGGGGAGTTTTCAGAACTAGAAAACCTATTTTTCTTTTTGTATATATGAACTAAAAAAAAATCAGAAAACACTATTTAATTAAATCATTGAATTAATTAGTATATATTTTTTATGGATATTAAATGATATATTATACTGCATTCATAAATGACCCTGTTCTCTCTCATCGCCTCCGCGAACGACAAAAGACCTGATGGGTCTTTCTCTCTCCTCAGTGCGGCCGCGTTCATAATTGTTAAGCGGAGGAGGAAAGGAGATTCAATGATCGAGTATGAACTTACAAGGACGTCAATTTTGCTAAGTTGGCTATTGAGGGAGGAATTTGGCCGCTTAATCCGCTGCTAGACAAGTCTCTGCGAGAGACAAAGAATCGTCATTTTTGCCGCAAAGGTCAAGCAGTTAGCTTTCTCTGAAAGCTCACACTGAAGCGATACTGGAGTATTTAGAAGCATTTATGCTGCATTTTAGGCCCTGCCAGATGAAGGCTTCGGGAACGCACGGGTCGCCCTGCCAGTTCCTGCTCACTCCATATGATCTCTTGAGATCGGATATGGCTTTGACTGAGAAAGCCAACAAAGAAATAAGCTCAAATAAAAAAGAAATCGAACAGAGATCTGGAACTTCACCTTCGGTCTGGTCCGTCGGCAACGAAAGTATCTCCTGCACAATGAGCGCCTCAAGGCCGTTGACCAAGGGAGGCAGAGTGGAGTTCGCGGTCGGTCGAATGTAATAAGTCAAACCCCCGGATAAGCCTGGAGGCTCCGTGTAGAGAACTTCTCCTTGAAGGTATTCGGGCCTGTAATTTGGAAAGAACAGCTGCTTCCCGGCATATACGGTGAACTCTCTGGTCTCGTTGCTAGCTAGCTGCTGTAGCTCCGCGACGTAAATGTGCACGTAGGACTTTTGCTCGGAGGTCCCGCTAACGGTGAAATTTATGCTGTCCGAAGGGGACGACGCCGTTACTGCTGTATTTAAGACATTCGACGGCACAGGAAATTCATTGCTTCTGGCCTCAGCGACAGTAGAGGTAGTACTTATGTTTGTCCCTGTCGTATCATCACTCCAGAAGCGGTCGTAGGGGTCATCAGGGAACCTACATCATCGTTCAATCTACTTCATGAGGCATAGAGAAATTGACAGATACGTTAGGAGATAAATAAATAGATCGGTAGGCAGATCAATCATAGATATATAGATAAAGAGATCAGTCATATGTAGCTAGGAATATAGAGGGAGAGAGAGAGAGACGGACGATATCTGGCTCCCGCCGAAGTTCCACCGGTTGCCGTTGATGACGAGAGACTGCGCGGAGTTGACCTGGGTATACATGAAAAAGGGTAGTGGCCGGAGATCGAGCTCGGATATGAATGGAATGCCTAGCCCAGTATTCACAAGGCAGACGTCCACGCTATCCGCTACAGCCAAAGCGATAATCTCCGTCCGAGCAAATTCCCCCGCAGCTACCGTCGTCCACCGGTTGACGTCAAGATAAATATCGAACGTCGGTGGTCGCTGAAGCCCGTCATAGTTCCCGTAGAAAAACTGCGCGTGCACTCTGTACTTAGCGCCGATATTCACCGGCCCCAACGTGTAGCAATTGCGAGTTCCCTCCGGAAAACTCCGGAGGTGAATGTAGTAGGGCTTCAGGCCAGTCACGTTGGCTTCCCGAGATATTTCTCTATTCACTCCCGCGCTGGTGTATGGCGCGTCAGGTGAGAAGGATAATCCGCTATCGGTATCATTGTAGGGATTTGTGCTATACTGTCCGCAGTCTATGCTGATGAACCCTGCAACAGGAAGGAGTTTCAGAGGTATTGTTTTTAGGGCTTCTGCAGTGAGAGGGTTGATTACCAGCCGTGGAGGGTCTCTGCGCCGAGGCCGCTGTCGCCAGTAGACATAGTAACAGCGCCGAGACCAGCATCTCTCTCTCTCTCTCTCTCTCTCTCTCCTCTCCTTCTGTAAAGAGGGTCCAAATGGAGCCTAGCGCAGCGTTTGACTGGGTAAGAGAAGTGGAATAATTTTATTGAGATGTCCCGACGGTGGAAAGTTCCTATGAAAGGTTCCAGGGGAGGCACTTACGCGAGCATTGACTATAAAACTGCTCTGCTGTCATCCAGTCGCCTGCGCGGACTGGAAGATTCCGTCTGATTGGCCTTCAATAAACGACAACTTACGTCATTTTCGATATAATTGACGTTTATTTAGGACTCCAAATTTTAAATAAAAAATATAATATAAATTATTCAAAGTGATAACAGTCATAAACACAGACTGCAAATGATTCCTAACATCCGATTCATGATATTTCGTAATGATCTTCAACTCTCTCTCTCGTGAGAGCCGGGACAAGCATCTCTCTCTCTCCTCTCCTCTCCTCTCCTCTCATTCAGTAAAGAGTAACCAATGGAGCCTAAGGCGGCGTTTGACTGCGTAAGAGATGTGGAATAATTTGTTGAGATGTCACGGCTGTGGAAAACTCCAGGGAAAGGTTCCGGGGAGAGCATTGACGTTGAAAAGAAGCATTAAGTAATTTAAAAAACACATCTATCTGCTGAGGGAATCTTAACTACTCCCTCCCGCAAGGAAATAAATCAATGAGAACAAGATTAATACTGAAGAAAATGCCAATTCAATGCAAGAGCACAACATGAAATGAACCCGAACTATTTTAATCAAATTTAGTTCTTCCTCGCTTTATTTTCTGGCGTGTAGGGATTTATTTTTGGGCCCAACTTATGAGGTAGATTGGTGGTATAAATGTTTAGTGAAATATCATGATGGAATGAAGCAAATATCAGAGAAGGAAGAGTCCAATTAGGCTTCTAAAAATTGCCTAAATTATGCCCCAAATTGGGCATGAAAAGGGGGCATTTCTAGACAAGGGTGTAAGGAAATTAATAACACGCAAATTAATGCATTAATATATACATTGTATGCATTTATTTACATACAAATGATCATATATGCATCTTATCGTGATTTAAAAAGACCATTTCTATGTTTGAAAAGATATTTTGCCTTTTTCAAGAATAATTAGCATTTTTGAAAATTTGGTTAGATGTAATCATCAACGAAATCATTTATTAAGTTAGAAAATGATTTTTCTATATATTTCTAATTAAAAATTCACTTATTTAAATGAATATATTTATGAATGCATGTTATCATGGTTTAAAATGATTAATTTAATTTTCAAAAGAAGTTTTAGTTTTTCCTGATGTTATGGTATCTTTTGGGATTTTTGATATCAAAATCCTTAAAAATTAGTTTTAAAATATAAATAATAATTTATTTGATTAGAACTATTTTTCTTGCCTATTTTACACGACCACCCTGGGTGATGTGATCGCTATTGCAGGTTTTTATCCTCTTTTTTAATGCATAATTGTTGTCATGGCAAGCAATAATTGTTTGACGCACTTTAATAAGTGATGTCAGCAAATCAAGTGACACGACGGTCTCTTCTTGGCTACCAGAGTTCTAAACAATGATTGACTAATGTGATGGCCTTTAATTGGCTTATGATTTCTTATCTCTCTGCTATTTCAGTGCAGCACTTTGTTGATTCTAAAGTTGGTTTTTTTCTTTTTTTGATATCAAAAAAAGCTCACCATACATGATTTCTTTTTTTTCTTTTGTCCATTTGTTGATTCCAAAGCTGGTTTTTCTTCTTTTTTCCCATTTTTTTATTCAATTTATTAGACCTCGATTTCCATTGTCAAGGATGTCACCAAATTCTATGCCAATAGAATCTATGTATTTTGGATCCAACTGCGCTGTTGAAAATGAGATTGATTCAACGCCACTAAGAAGGAAAGAGAAATAGAATTACAACCATGATGGCTCCATTTGCAAGGCTTGGGATCTTGTGACCTAGAGAGATTTTGTACAAGAAAATTTTATGCATAGATTTATCTTTTCACCCTCTAGCCATCCATTTCCTTTTATCTTGCATAATGTCATAAAATTAGGGTTTTCAATTTTTTTTGTAATACTCCTAGAACTAGATAGCCAATAAGAACAATGATAGATTGTCATTTTGTAATCACATCATCATTTTCAATGACTTTCTTCCTTGTTCTTTTCCACTAGATGGAAAGTGCCTAGTCCAAGAAAAATGTAGTCGTAAACAAGTAATTGAAATAGGCGCATTGCTAGAGGGAGTTCTTGATTGTGCTTTAATTAGATATAGATATAGATGTTTTTCATGTCAATCTAGACTCTTATTTTTGTATTAAAGACATTAAAAAAAGTCTTTTACATCCCTAATTCTGAATATTTTGATCTTCAAAGGGATATTTGGATATATTTTTTATTGCTTCACATCCATCTTGCTTCTCTCATAGATCTCACCCATTATTCTCCAAAAAAATCATTATATTTTCATTTAAATCTAGTGATCTCTATTTTGTGGTTTGACCCCTTATTCACTATGTAAATTTTTATTTGCAATTAAGGATAAATGTTAAAAATATTATTCCATGTCTCATTTGCCAAAAGTGATGTATTCAAACCCTGAAATTTGACCGATCTAGAATCGTTGCCTATAAATTAAGGTCCAAAGCCTCACACATGGATACAAATAATCAAGATCTTAGCAAACAGAGGCCTCTTGATCCACCTTACTCTAGAGGAGTTTCATTTAGATATTTCCTTTGCTTCCTTCGTTCTTCCACTTCGTCTATTTTCTTGTTCTAAAAAGTACTTTTCCATTTGTCGTCATTTAGAAAACACTTTTCATTCTAAACTAGGAGTCTAACCAAATTTTTATGGGGACCAATACATTCAATATGATCCACATGGTAAATTTGAGGGTTTTGGCAAAAAGTTCACATATCCAATATTTATAAACAAGTCTAGAACAACCACACCCAAAAGTGCTAATGCAAACCTTGTTGGAAACTCTCGTATTCTTCTCTTTCTCTCTTGGTGAAGAGCATTGAAGAGGAGATCTAGTGATCCTATGGATATAGTTAGAGCCTAGACACTTGAAAGGCTTTAAGAAATCCTTTAATGAACCCTGTAACTATGGATTTTAATTTAACAATGTGATAGGACCATCACTTCTTAGTTTCCCAATGTTTTGAATGTCTAATTTAATATCTTTCATTGCATTTGATGTTTTTATTAGAATTTGAGAGTTTATGAGGAATTGAGTACCAATTCAGGTTTTATGCTTGATAAACTTTTCAATGAGCCCATGAACATAAGATTGCACCGTCATTGTAGTAGTCATTGGTGGCATTTCCACCATTGCTAGATCACAACGGGCAATGCCACTTCAGGGCATGGGTATCACACTTTGTAAGCTCGGTCAAACCAGCCCCCACTCGGCCACATGGGGCCATTGAAATCATCTAGATGGTAGACAAGGTCAACTTGGGAACCACATGACATGGAATGCCATTTAGGCATGCTACGCAGTGGTTGACGGAATGAATTGATGTGATCATTGAATACACACCAATTCGTGTCAAAACTGGTACCAAACTTACCAATTTTATTGAATAATCACGAATGAAGGAGTATAGTGGTGAATAAGGGTCGATTCCACAGAGAATTAGAGTATTTCATATAATATTTTGAATTCAATCAAATAGGACGATGAATCATTGTGAGACATTAGGAAAATTGATAGTTATGGAAAGAGACTAGAAAACAAATCTACGGAATGAAAAATCACAGAATTTGTTGGTGGAGAAATCATCAAGTGAATAAGAGAGAAATTTTTAAAATTAAAAATCGCAAAAATCAAAATTGAAATTGACTAAAATTACGATTCAAAATTAAAATCTAAAGCTTTACGAAGGAAGATTATGATGAAACACAATCTCGAACCCAAGATTGCACTCGAATTGATCCAATTATTGGCTGGATCAATGGCTTTTTGATGGAGAATTATTTCAAAACATGAACACAAGGGTTCCAAGTGAACCTATACTCCTCTTTACTCATGAGTTTGAGAAATTATCCATTCATTAAATGGATGAAGAAGAACTTTCTAAATAATTGAAAGAGAGTGTAGATCTTAAGGGAATTATCTTCCCTCCTTCCCCTATTTTACACTGATCCAAAGATTTACTTGGTCAAAGAAAATAAACCTTCTATCTTTAGAAACCTAGAATTCCTTGAGTGGACCAAGTCAACTACCTTCTACCTTGATATAGGTTCCTAATTGCCAAACCATATCCACTATATCATAGGTACCTTGTATAGTAATAAAATATTGGTCTCAAGAAACATCAATAGGAACATCCTTGTTATCTCATTCCTTCTCTCTTTGAAACTACCCTTAGTTAGAATTTTAAGAGAGATCTAGTTACTGATTACTTATTGAAGAAACTATCTTCTCAACCTATTCAAGACAAGACTTTTGCATGAGTAAAACCATGCATCTACATATTCAACATGGAAGATTGAACATTAAAGAAGCTAGTCAAGAAAATCGTTCTCCCCACTATCTTCTATTCATGCAAGACCTTCACAATTAAAGATGAAGATGAAGAAGTGTCCTCAACCGTCATGGGAACAATGAATATTAATCAAGCTCTTATGAAAGTTGTGAAGTCTTCGACTGAGTTTCAGCAACCAATCAAGCATTTATCATGTAGTCCCACATGAGAGGAGCTTTACAAGTGAAAATCACTTCCCATTTACATAAGACATCCACGACTACTGAAGAGGAAGATAAGAAGGATATAATTGACATTTATAATCCACGGTCAACCCTCTACAGTACGTAGCAGTGAGAAGACCTACATAGAACTTACGAAGGACTCCATCGAGAAGCCACTGTCCATCGAGAAACCCAAGGACTTCACGAGAACTTGGAGACAACGAAGAGATAAAAGGGTGATATGCCTGAATATGATAAGCAAGTCAGAGGTCGACGACGAATTACATGATGCTACAGTCCATCTGTGAGGAAATCGGTGACTTCTAGCAAGGATTAAGAAATCATCGACGAAACGAAGCAGAAAGCGGCAATACAAGAATTTATAACGATGAGACACGAAGATCCCACAAAGAGAATCGGTCTTCGTAAGATCCGGACAAGGGCGTCTATTACGATGAAATCCATAAGATCAAGATGTGCGGGCACAAAGTGAGCATGCAAGGGTTCAAAGTTTGTCGATATAAGTCTGTCGAGGCAACAGCGACCCGCTCTAGGGGCGAGCGATACTCACGAAGATCGTCTAAGGCCACTACCAAAGGTTGCAGAACTTTAAGGAGTTTCACAGTTTGTCACGATCATGGAGGCTCTTATTGACGATGAGAATCGTCCTATTGCTTTTGTGAACTTCCTCACAATGGAAATCTATCCTAATGGCGACGCTCAATAGCACACCAACAAGCTACGGAAAGTTCCAACGGATACATTCCTAGAGAATTACACTAGCCACGTCAATGCTAAACTCTATATCCCCACTTTCTTCTTTGTGGTCAATGGAAATTACGCAGGTAGCATGTCTGAGAATAAATGCGATATCTTTTGGGATTTGCAATTCTAGAAGATGGTACAACAACGGGAATACTACGTGGACCTGGTCATCACCGTCGTCTGCCACTCCACCCGTAGCATGATTAAGTCTAGCACCCTTAAGAATAACCGAATGAAGATCAACTGATCCAGGTCCAAGATTGATGCAGTTCCAATTGCAGGCAACACGTAACAGTCATCGAAAAGACGCAAGAAAGCATCTCAGAAGGCAATAACTGCCTATTTAACTTTCCTTCTCTCTAATTTTCTATAAAACACACGATTGTAAGCAAAAGAATCATGATGTTTTTGATAAAAATTTGGTTACTTGGGTTCGTTTTATCCTTGTGTTCATCGTTCTTCCCGTGAATCTCCCGCAACCTTTCTCTAAGTTTCTATCTCCTTTTCCTTTTCTCCCCCCATTCTATCCGCTTTCATCCATCTTCAGTCAGAAATTCATCGAGGAAACCACTACCGCTTGAAGTATTCCGGACATCACTTTCCCATCTCAAACAGGTATCATCCTAACTCTCGCCATGAATAATATTTTGTCTCATATATCGTAAGTCCACATTAGGTATCCCATCTCTCTATTCCACTCCATCTCTCTTTCTAAATTCATCACTCTTCATTCTCTCTCTATCCTCTCGTATATATCTCCTCTCTATTATCACCAATAACTAAACTACATCCTTCTTATCTCCCTGTCATCATCCATTATCCTCCCTCATAGACTGACCATTCTCATTATCTATACATCCTCCTATCTTAATTCTTCCTCTACCCTTATTCACTGATATATATAAATATATTTTCCAATTTTTCCAAATTTCCATCTTCTATCCTTATTCTTCTTTACATAAACCAACATATTATCTTGTTCCTACATTCATTCGTCTAAACCTTAAACTTAATAAAATTAATCCTAAATATTCTCTATATTAATCTTCCTTATCATATATTCCTTAAATACTAGTCTTTCATAGTGATATCATTCATAGATCCTTCATTCATTTGTGGGATTATTTCTTAAATATATCATCATCTTACATATTATCGCAATTTGAAATATCCTACATCACTTTTCATTCCTGAATTCGAAAAATAATCATTGATGTTCAAGAGCCAATTTCTTCCTATTCTCTCAATGAAATCTCACTTTCAAGCACTCCGTGGACGAGTAAATGAGTCTAGAAGCGATTCAAAGCAAGACATTCAAGGGATTTGGTGTCTAAAGATTTTGATTACTCGAGTTGCCCTGGAATGCTTTATACTGTCGAAGAACATCTCTATTATAAGGGAAATTAGGTGTAACCGTCTGAGTGAGCATTTAATCTTCATTCAATAGCTTTGATGAAATGCAGAGATGCGGATTGTTACGGTTAAGTCGTGGCCATTGGGTCTTAGATGGAGCGTCGAGATGAAGCGATGTAACGTCGAGATGAAGCAATGTCACATGCTTTATGAGTAATGCATCGAACGATTGCCGTTTGATCTTGATCCGATGCTCCAGATGCATTTCGTTTGTTTTAATCTTAGTTGTTATAACTCCTCAGATCGATGTCTGAGATTAAATCATTTTAAAACTATTGATCAGCCAATAGGATTACGCCATGTACCCC
>CM044118.1:5884026-5912449 GCA_024174645.1 Lemna minuta | reverse complement strand
GATTTGCCATCCCATTGATGTGGTACTATGCGACCATACTCTACTTCTGCAATTACTACCATAGAGATCCCCGGGAAAGATCTGGTCTCGCTGCCTCTGCAACGGCTGTCAGTCTCCCTCTCTCTCTAAATAAATCTCTCGCCTGTTACTTAGTATCTCTTTGTTCTCTCCTCAACAAATCTGTCTCTCTATCTGATTATTTCTTCTCTCTCCATCTAAATATCTCGTTCTCTCTCTAGCCAAATACCTTTACGCTCATTCCTGATTACATTCCTTCCCTATCTGAATATCTCTTCTTTCTCCATCTGAATATCTCTTCTCTCTATCTCCAACGAAACATCTCGTTTTAATAACTGAATGTCTCTCCTGTTCTCACAATTTCTTTTTCTCTTTACCCGAATATCTTTTCTCTGTGACTGTATTTCTCTTCTCTTATTAAATATCTCTCCAACTCCTCTCTCTCTCTCTCTAACTCTCTCTCATCCTGTACGGTTTCCAGGCCTTGATCTTCTCCATTTCTCTGGTGGTCACGCTGGCCATTATTTTCCTCTAGACCCTCAGAGAGTGGGAGCTTCACCCCGACTTGTTGTTGACCCATGCAGTGGGCCCGTTCTTACTAGAAATCGCCGTCCGATGAGATTTCCACGGCTGAGCTGGCGTAAGCACGGGTTTCCGTGCAATCCTCGTTTTACAAAGCCCTGTAAATTTACCCATTTTCAGTTTGATCCCTGTTATGTCTATAATTTTCTTTTTCCCCCCCATAGAATTCTCTTGATTGTCCAGTAAAGATCGCAGTCGGCCGACTGTTGAGTCTAAGGCGAATTTTGAAATCGGCTTATATATTATTTTATTGTACAAATACCCTTGTCGTATGGTTAGTAATAAGATAACTTTTAGGGACTTTAACACAAATTACGCACGTCAGTAGATTTCAAAGGATTATTTAGAATTAAAAATATGTAGAGCGAAGGGGAAAGGAGACGATGGAGTCGTCTTCTTCATCTATCTACTTCCTCCGACCTCAATTCGATCGTATCTCCGGCTATGGACGTTGGCGGAAGCGCGGGAGCGCCGGCGCCGTTCCTCGTGAAAACTTACGAAATGGTGGACGACGCCACCACCGACGGGATCGTTTCGTGGAATGAGAGCGGGGACAGCTTCGTCGTCTGGAATCCCCCCGAGTTCGCCACCGTTCTTCTTCCCGTGTACTTCAAGCACAATAACTTCTCCAGCTTCATTCGCCAGCTGAACACCTACGTATTTCTCTTTTTGCCTCTTGAATTTTGATCGATCTTTTAGCAGATTCTTCGAAAGTTCTAACGCTTTTTGATTTTGACTTCAGATCTCTCTCTCCTCTCCTCTTTGTTTCTCTCTCTCTCAATATCCGATTTTGATTTTTTCATCTGTCGGAGCAGGGATTCAGGAAGATCGACGCGGAGAGATGGGAGTTCGGGAACGAGAATTTCGCGCGCGGGAAGAAACATCTCCTGAAGAAGATCCACCGCAAGAAACCGGTCTACAGCCACAGCCAACCGCCTCCCGGCGAAAACTCCGAGAGATCTGCATTAGAAGAAGAAATCCAGCGCCTCACGAGAGAAAAATCCAGCCTCGAATCCTCTCTCTCCCGGCTCAAGCTCCAGAAATCGCGGACTAAACACCAGATCAATGATCTCGACCTCCGCCTCCAGAACATGGAGCAGCGGCAGGGGAAGATGATCTCCTTCGTGTCCAGAGCCATCCAGAACCCTAATTTCGTTGATCATCTCATCCGGTTGTCGAGCGCCACGGCCGAGGATTTTTCAGAGATTCACAGGAAGAGGAGATTATCGGGAGAAGACCAGAACCCTGGCGAGTTTTCTGGGAAATTGAGACTCGGATTATCGTCCACTGGCTCCGATTCTGCGGAGACAGTTGAATTTTCGGATTCCGGGGGTCTATTTGCACTAGGAACGAGGAAGAAGGAGATCGGCATATATCCTGTCTTCTGAATCTCACCCTCTCGTCTGCTCCCATTCAACAGACAAAGAGTTCTACGAAAGTCAACGAAGAGGGGAAGATTAGAGCTAATGATAAATTCTGGGAGCAGTTCTTGACTGAGAGGCCGGGGTCTTCTGATACAGAGGAGGCGAATTCTGCGCTGAAAGTCAACTCTCTGGCCGAGGAGGATCACGAAAGGCAGACGGTGTTCCGGCGGAATAGGAAAGATATCGATCGGCTATCTCTTTTGAATGATGTAAGTTTTTATTAATTACTGCCCGCTCTTATAAATTATATGTGGAATGAGTAAATTGGGCTCCTTGATCAATTTTCTCAAACCTCCCCGTCATTGTCTGCTCTTTTTATATGGACCCAGAGACGAACAAATTGTAAATAAACTCCTCTAGAAGAGGATCTCTGAGAGTTATCATTGAAACAGTTACCAAAAACAGGGAACAGACACTGGTAGATTGGAGAAACTCGGACTAGAAAGGCAGAGGGGGAGACGGGCTTAAGCAAAAAAATCAAAGAACAGGGAAGTGGTAGAGATGAAGGGCGGCGGCGGCAGCGGCGGCGTGGGATTGTGCTCAGTACCTATAGTGGGTTGGCTTGTAAGGACCTTCCACGGGCACGCTGATGTACTCGGCCTGAGAAGGCGTGAGCTTGGTGAGCTTGGCTCCCCAACTTGTCCAGGTGGAGGGCCGCCACTTTCTCGTCAAGGTGCTTCGGTAGCACGTACACTTTCTTCTCGTATTTGCCGCTGGCCCTCTCGTTCCACAGCTCCAGCTGGGCTATGACCCTGACAGGAAAGAAAGTTTACCTCATCATCATCCTAGTCAACATCGTCATCATCATCATTCTCCGCCTAATGACTGCAATTAAGAGAAGGATCGCCCATCCCTGGTCAGGATAAGTGAAGAAAGTGGCAGTACCTGGTTGGTGAAGGAGCAGGACATGACGAAGCTGGGGTGGCTGGTGGCACAGCCGAGGTTCATGAGACGGCCCTCGGCGAGGATAATGACGCCGCTTTTTGGTGTCGGGGAAGACCCAGCGGTCAGTCTGAGGCTTGATGGTGATTCGCTTGACCCCAGGGAATGTCTCGAGGCCAAGCATGTCGATCTCGTTGTCAAAGTGGCCGATGTTGCAGACGATGGCATTGTTCTTCATCTTCCTCATGTGGTCGACCATGATGATGTCCTTGTTGCCGGTCGTGGTGACGAAGATGTCAGCCTCGCCGAGCACGTCCTCAAGGGTCTGCACGGGGATGCCCTCCATCAGGGCCTGCAGGGCGCAGATGGGGTCGATCTCGGTGACGATCACACGGCAGCCCGCTTGCTTCAGGGCGGCGGCGCAGCCCTTGCCCACGTCACCATAACCGCACACCACCCCGACCTTCCCGGCGATCATCACGTCCGTGGCCCTCATCAGGCCGTCAGGGAGGGAGTGCCGGCATCCGTACAGGTTGTCGAACTGGAATCCAAAATAAGATGACGACGATAAGAGATTAATGAAATCTAGATCTAGATCTGATGTCCGAGGGATCGAATTTATTCCTTCCTTTGCCATAGATTTAGATGCGAACGATCTAAATCTCGAGCAAAGTACTCTAATACATGCTTTAGGTAAAATGCTAAACATACGATTTAGTATTGAAATTCAGTCAAACTAAGAATTTTATAAGAAACTGAAAACAAATCTGAGACAACTGGAAAACCCCGAGGATGTAAGAATTTACGTCAATGAGATGTAGATCCGTACGATGATATATCTGAACTTATAGAGAAAGAATGCCACAAGCAACTGCAGATCGAGGACAAGAAATCTACCGACCATTTCCAAATTAACTGAATAAAAAAAAGATGATACCTTGCTCTTGGTGACGGCATCGTTGACGTTAATGGCGGGGAACAACAGCGTGCCGCTGGCTTCCATTTGGTAAAGTCTCTTGACTCCGGTAGTCGTCTCCTCCGACACTCCCACGAGCCTTTCCTTCATCTTACGGTACCTGCGGGGATCCACCTTAAGCCCGTCCCTGATCAGACCCAGCACGATCTGGAACTCGGTGTTGTCCGTCGAGCTCGGATCCGGCACCTTCCCCGTCTTCTCGAACTCCTCCTCGGCCTTCACTCCCTCGTGGATCAACAGCGTGGCGTCCCCACCGTCGTCCACGATCAGATCCGGACCGCCGCCTGGCCCCCAGTCGAGCGCGCGCTCAGTGCACCACCAGTACTCCTGCAGCGTCTCCCCCTTCCAGGCAAACACGGCGGCGCTGTCGCGCGCGATCGCGGAAGCGGCGTGATCTTGAGTGGAGAAGATGTTGCAGGAGCACCAGCGAACTTCGGCGCCGAGAGCCGTGAGAGTCTCGATCAGGACCGCGGTCTGGATTGTCATGTGGAGAGATCCGGTGATCCTCGCGCCTTTGAGAGGCTGCGAGGGGCCGAACTCGGTGCGGCACGCGATGAGACCAGGCATCTCCACCTCCGCGAGTTCGATCTCCAGGCGGCCGAAGTCCGCCTGGGACATATCCTTCACCTTGTACTCCCTTCCGGAGGACGTCTTCTCCACCGACAGAGCCATTTCTGCGACGGATCTGGGAAACCTAATTTCTCGCGCTTACGGTGAAGAAGATCGGGCACAGGCGAGTGGTGTTAGAAAATGTGGAGGGATATTTATAGACTCGGATCTGGAAATGAACGGCGGGGATCTTTCGACGGGATTACCACCAACTCTTGTTCACGAGAGGGTAGATCGGATATTTCGTCGGTGCGGTGAAGATCACCGTTTGCTTTAGGACACAAGATTTACGCTTTCCAGAATTCAAATCCGGATGATGCGGAGGCAGCTCCCGCACGTGCCCGAACGTTTACCCTCTCTTTACGAAACTAACCTTATATTCTCTCTTATTTCGCAATTCGCTGGAATAATTGCGGAGTAAAAAAATTTCGCATTTTTCAATAGAACCTCGAGAATTGCGATATTTCTCCTGAATTCCAAGTGGGTGAATCAGCGTCGGCCACTGTGCCGTCTCACAGGCTCCAATGAGAGGAGTCGACGTGTCTGTGGGCTCCACGACAGTGGGTGAGTCAGCGATAGTCGGTGAGAGTCAAAGCCCTCTCTTAACCGTCACCAAACACTCCTTACCAACCATGGAGAGTCGACGTGTCTCTGTGAGAGAGAATAAGTTAAGTGGGCCCACAATCAAGTACGGAGCCAACCAATCGTGATAGAGACTTCAGAAGTATTTGTCAACATGCTCGACTGGTAAATTTCCAATTTCGGGGAATCTAGGGTGGGTTAGTGAATCCTAGTGGTTTCAGACGTCTTAATCAATATTCAACTGTCAGATCGCGGATCCGTCGGTGAATCGGAGGATTCGGAGGCTTCTATTAGAATATATCGCAGAATCCATCTGCACGCCGAGCTTTTTCACTTTACTCCCCTAAAAAATAAGCAATAGCAATTTTTTAGATTGATTATATACTATTAGGAAATGGATTAAAGCGGTCACGTGCCAGATCCAAGACAGCCACTGACCCCCCGTGGCGCGCTCCTTCACCGCAAATGCAAAATTTGCAACTGACTGGAGGGCACAAAGGTAATCTCCAACGTTATCCACCTTATAAATAACACAGCCTGATCCTCCTCGTCGGCACCGTCATTTCTCTCACCAGATCTCGCCGCCGACTATGGATACCGTCGCCGTCTGGGGGAACGAGCCTCTGGTCTCCGTCGATCCGGAAATCCACGACCTGATCGAGAAGGAGAAGCGGCGGCAATGCCGGGGGATCGAACTGATCGCCTCGGAGAATTTCACCTCCTTTGCTGTGATCCAAGCCCTGGGCACCGCCCTCACCAACAAATACTCCGAAGGTATGCCGGGAAATCGTTACTACGGCGGCAACGAATTCATTGACCAAATCGAGAATCTCTGCCGCGATCGTGCCCTGACCGCTTTTCACCTCGATCCCGCCGCCTGGGGCGTCAATGTGCAGCCCTACTCCGGCAGTCCGGCGAATTTCGCCGCTTACACGGCTCTCCTCAACCCCCACGATCGCATCATGGGGCTCGATCTGCCGTCCGGCGGTCACTTGACTCACGGATATTATACTTCCGGCGGGAAGAAGATATCCGCCACGTCTATTTATTTCGAGAGTTTGCCGTACAAGGTGAACGGCGAGACCGGGTACATCGATTATGATAAGCTCGAGGAGAAGGCTCTGGATTTCCGCCCGAAATTGCTCATCTGCGGAGGTAGTGCTTACCCCAGGGATTGGGATTATGCTCGTTTCCGCGCTATTGCGGATAAGTGCGGTGCGCTGCTTCTTTGCGACATGGCTCACATTAGCGGTCTCGTTGCCGCACAGGTGCGATTCGGTTCGCTTATTGTATTTACCGAGTTTTCCGTGCATTTTTACTGCGGATATTGGGTTTTGCGCGTTTTAGATCTGAGAATCTGAGATCGAAAAAGTGAATATAAAATTTTTTTGGGGGTTGTTGAAATGATTTATCGGTGCCTAGATCTGACTTTTTTTTTGCTCCAGCTGACTGATGCTCAATTTTGCGCTAGAAAGCTAGTCTGATCCGATTAAATATATTTTTTAACGTATAAAAACCTTATTTTATCATTTGATTCATGGAATTGAGTTTTTTTTTTAATTGTAGAAATTAAGAGCATCCGCGTATGCATTTTTAATTGAAGAAAATGGACGATTGTAGAATATCTGTAATGCCTAAGTTGCGTGTCATTAGATATTTTATCTAGTCTTGTCTAAAAATTTCAGGAAGCTTCTTTGATCTGCATTTCAATTTACTCATGCTTACTTTCGGGCTTGAAATTTATTCAGTTCTGGTTCAAACCCTCTTTTTTGATGTCAATGAACCTTATTTTACTCTCTGATACATCAAATTTAGTTATTTTAATTTATAGCAATTAAGAAAATCTGCGTATGCATTTCCAATGAAGCCAATAGACAATGGTAAATTATCAATGATACCAAAGATGACCGTAATTAAAACCTTTGCCTGCCCTTTTCTTAAAACTTCAGGAAGCTGCGAATCCATTTGAATACTGCGATGTAGTAACAACCACCACTCACAAGAGTTTGAGGGGTCCACGATCTGGGATGATCTTCTACAGGAAAGGCCCAAAGCCGCCAAAGAAGGGGCAGCCCGAGGGCGCAATGTACGATTTTGAGGATAAAATCAACTTTGCAGTTTTCCCTTCTCTTCAAGGAGGCCCCCACAACAACACCATTGCGGCTCTTGCAGTGGCTTTGAAGCAGGCCTCCACTCCTGCTTTCAAGGCTTATGCCAAACAGGTGAAGGCCAACGCCGTGGCGTTGGGTAAATATCTGACGAATAAGGGGTACAAATTGGTCACTGGCGGAACAGAGAACCATCTTGTCCTCTGGGATCTCAGGCCCCTTGGTTTGACTGGTAAGAACTGAAGCCAGATCCATTACTCTAAGAACACTTGATTTTGAAACTCGGAATCATTGCAGGCAACAAGGTGGAGAAGGTTTGTGATCTCTGCAACATCACTCTGAACAAGAACGCCGTCTTTGGGGACAGTAGTGCCCTTGCCCCTGGTGGCGTCAGAATTGGTAATACACCTACTTATCCATCTATCGACTTGTTTGCTTGTTAGCCTGTTTGTCTAAATCCATGGCTTGATAACTTCAGGCGCTCCGGCAATGACATCAAGAGGTCTGCTGGAGAAGGACTTTGAGCAGATCGCTGAGTTCCTGCACCAGGCGATCACCGTCACGCTGAACATTCAGAAGGAGCACGGGAAGCTCCTCAAGGACTTCAACAAGGGCCTGGCGAACAACAAGGAGATTGAGGCCCTCAAGGCAGCTGTCGAAAAATTTTCTGCCTCCTACGACATGCCTGGCTTCCTCACGTCCGAGTTAAAGTACAAGGACTAGCTGAGCCCATGAGCCGTCCTTCACATTCTCCATCTCTTTAGCTATGTTATTGTCTTCCCCCCGGGTCTTTTCATTTCAAAATTATCTGTTGAATTGGTGTAGAATTGTGGTAGAACAATTGGGCTTGATTATTCATGGGTGGGCTTGGGGCTGTTTCGGCCTCTAAGCTTGTTTTGGAGCCATTCAAGAATTTCAGGACAGAGAGAGAGAGAGAGAGAGAGAGGTTGTTATGAAAGTGGTCTTCTATGTCTCATACTTGAGTCTTGAATTTCTCTCATCTACTGTTTTAAAAAATTGTTTGGTCCATGTAAATTAGACATAAAAATTAAATGAATTTCCAACCACAAAGAAATCATACAAAATGATTTCAAAAGTGTCCAGGATAGCTATTTGTAGCATTTAAGGCAAAATGTAATACAATTAGCCACATAAATATATCATCTTAGCCAAGATAGAAAGTGATTTAAAGTTTTTTAAAAGTCAAGTTAAATGATATTCAAAGAGAATAAATAATGTCACATAATGAGCCTGAATCAGACTTGACATGGGCCTTTGGTTCCTAATTTCAGGCATTGAAGCCTGAATTGCGGCCTCAGTATGCTCTAAAATTACTACTAAGATTTGCAAAAATTTTGAATATTATGTAGAGATTTGCGCGTGTCTATAGATCTCTTACATTTTGGTTAATAGAAATCATCTTCCTTATTGGGCATACCTAGGTCAGCCCATTTATTTTCTCTTAGACAGGGCTCTCCCCTAGTGGGGTTAGACCCTCATTTTTTTTCTTCTCATTCTCTCTTTTCACATGCTATCAAAGCAATAGGTATCTTGACGGCTCATTTTTTTTCCTTCCACCTTTACACTATTTTATCATGATCTTTGCAATCCTTTTTTAGAGCTCATTTGATCATTCTTTTGCTCTTTTAAGGGTTTTGTGCCCTCATTAGTTTAATTATTTTAAGTTCTTACTTGGGATCTACACATCATGCTTTTATTGAAAATCCTTATTTTCTATGACAATAAGGGGGGCATGTTGGTGGTCAAAATCACCTTTATGACAATAAATTTGTATTGGTTCTTTATTCTAGAATGAGAAGATGTTCCCTCAAATCTGATTGGCTTATTTTGTGATTGCTAAAGCCATTTTGCTAAAGAATTCTAAGTAATCTCTTTTTTCCCTTGATCTCCTTTCTTGAGATCACTTTTTAGAGCTTGATAACATTAATTTTTTAGTGTTTAATTCATTATTTTTTGATGACTTTAAATCATAATTCATGTGATTATTATGCATGTTATTATGTTTTGATGAAATTTTTGTACATATCATATCATATCGTTCATAAGCCAAATTTGCGTTAAATTGCTTTTACTTATATATATATATTTGATGTTTTACCTTTTACTAGGTCAAAAAAAGATGATTTAATTGTGTGTGCATGAGTTTTGTGATTGTACGCATGAACAAGGTGATGGATATTATGTGGCTTAAAAGCCAATCACACTTTCATGTATCTTGTTTATGTTCGTTGGAATAAAATTTATTCATTGTCATTCTAGTATGATATTTGCAATGAAATACATGAGCATATGTAATGATGAAATCATAATATAGTGAATTATGATGAGATCACAATTTAATGATCACTAGTCTTTAAACATATGTTCTAAACATTCCTATTTGTGGGATATTTGAAGAGGACATTGAATTATCCAGAAAGAATAACACTATCTAATCCAACTCATATGATGAGTATGGCTGATCTTGTAGCCATCGGTTTAGAGACACTAAGGATAGATAGTAGGTGCTCTTTGGAGAAAGAGTTCACTGAATTGATCCGTATGAATCCCTAAATGATAATTATATCTAACTATTAATTTGGTTGATTCATGTCATGGTTATGTATATGGTCCTTTGACTTGAGATACCAAAGACATCTTGTGGATGGATGATCGTGGTTTGATTATAACTTACGAATCCCTAGACACGGGATCTCTAAAACATCATATATTAAATACGACAGGAAGTCCACGAAGAGAAAGGGCTTCACGAATGGGATCCCGAAAAGGGAAGAACCCACCCAGAAGCCTAAAAAGGAGAGGGAAATAAGCGAGGACCCGCTTAAACACGTGTGGGGCAAAAGTTCATAATAAGGAAATAAAGATAAGCAGATAGATCCACGTGCGCGAAAGGGCTCCTCCAACGCCGTGATATCGTGTCTTGGTGGCGACGGAGGTCGTACGCCACCATTAGGATCATTTTCTATCCATATTTTCTATTTTCTCATCTTCCTATCCACATTTTCATGTATAGAAACCCTAAAAATCACTTTTTTACCATCAATCAAGGGTTTTCATTATTCTCAAGGATTTTAGAAGCACTTGCTTGGTTCATTTAAACTCCGCGCCCATTTTCTTCCTTTCATCATTCATCTCCGCTTACTAAATCTTAAAATACCCAAAAAAATCTCTTGATTTGATTCTTATACCTTCCTCCATGTGGATTCAACCTTGACTTGCTAGTGTGCTAATTTTAAAATCAGATTTGAAGAGTTGAGCATATTTTCTTTGATACGTAAATTTGCTCATTCAACGACTGTATTCTTACGAGTATCAAAAGCCATGAAGAAATATATTTGAATTTGAGATATATTAGGATTAGGTAAAAGTTGACAATGAAATAGAATGAAAATTTTAAAAAAAAATAATTAGAAAGATAACTCACAGATCTTTCAAATAAATAAAAAGCCACACAAGTTAGAGTTGGATCAAAGTAGAAGTCAAAGAGAGAAGCTAGAGAGAGAAAACTGCAAGTGAAGTAAGAGAAAATGAGGAAAATTAATGAAATTCTAAATCGACAATTCTAAAATGGATGAAAATCTAATGCCAAAAGATAATAGACGGGGAAAATATGACCCAACGCACATATGCTTATGGAACTCATTATAAACATCCCAAAAGAATGACAATGAATCAGTTTCATTTCAGTGAATATAAACAAGGTAGATGCAAGTGTGATTTGGCTTTTACGACATAAAATAACTATCAACTATTTGAGGAGATTTACTTAAAGAATGATATGCAAATAAATCATAAGCCAAGATAGTGGAAGTATCAAAGATGTTCTCAATGATTTCCTTCACACATTAGTACTAACTTGGGTGATCGATTAAGGTTTGATATTTAACCATACCCTAGGTCATTCACGAGTCTCGCATGGATAAAGGATTGTTCATGAGCCTCATATCCCAACACTCTTTTCCTCTCCCATCGTTCACCTAGGTCAGATGCTATCGCGTTAATAAATGTTGTAAGTCAGACTTGTTTTCCCCCATAGGTCTCTACGAGCCTATCACCCTCATGCATTTTGATCTCATCTTGCAACAATAGAGTGTCTTTTTATTTGAGAAAAAGGTCTTGCATGGCCAAATATACTCTATATACTCCTACTTTAGAACATCTAGAAAATCCCTTCACCGAAGGTTTGATGGAAAAGTATTATAATTTACTTGGCGGCTAGCAAGAAATTGATGAAATATATGTAGCGTGCAAGCCAATCACACTTTCATCTTTCATTCATGTTCATTGAAATTATATTTTATTCATTTTCATTCTTGTGTGATATTTGCAATGAAGTCGATGAGCATATGCAATGACTAACTGAATTACGATGAGATCATAATACATTGACCACTAATCTTTAAACATATGGTCTAAACATTCTTATTCGTGAGACATTCGAGAAGGACATCAAATTATCCATAAAGAATAGTACTATCTAATATGACTCTTAGGATGAGTATGATTGATATTGTGGCCATCGATATAGAGATACCAAGGATAGATAATGGGTGCTCTTTGGAGAAAGACTTCACTAGATTGATCTGTATGAATCTCTTAATGATATTATACCTAATTTTCAATGAGGTTGATTCATGTCATAGTTGTGTATGTGGTCCTTTGACTTGGAACACGAAAGATATCTTGTGGCTGGATGGTAGTATTTTATTATGACTTACAAATCCCTAGCCACAGGTTTTCTAAAACGTCATATATTGGATATGGCATGAAGTCCTCAAATGTGATTTTGTTGTCAAGATGGGATCATCTGCCCTCGGTAGTTGAGGAGATTGACTCAAGGAATAAGATGCAATTAAATCCTTGCCCAATGTAGTGGAAAATATCAGAGCAGGTGTTTGATAACACACAATATTATGATTTTAAATTCTACATATCACATGAATACCTAGCTTAAAAAAGAACATACTTGTGTGTTATCATGATTAAATTGCTTAAATTTGCCTTCAATATAATTCGGTGATAATTCCTAATTTTTGTAATAATGGTACAATTCTTTTAGATTATAAAGTCTCATAGGAATGAGTCTCTTCAGGCAAAAGATAATTATCTAGATTTTATATGGGGTTTAAATGAATTTTGGAGCATTTTTTTATATATCTCAAATTACCTTAAGGTTTTTCTGCATATTTATCAATAACAGGGGCATAAATGCAATTTCGGGTCAAAGGTAAGTCAGACATCCGCCACCAGATCGCGACACGTGTCGCGATCTGGAAGCCCCGCGGTTACTAAGTTTCATTTTTTTTATTTGCTGACTTACTTGTGCAGATGACGTGGAGCCTGTGGATCGCGCGCTG
This sequence comes from Lemna minuta, assembly GCA_024174645.1. Lineage (NCBI taxonomy): Eukaryota > Viridiplantae > Streptophyta > Magnoliopsida > Alismatales > Araceae > Lemna > Lemna minuta. Next base: position 5,899,890 of record CM044118.1, on the reverse strand, counting down.
TCATGTTTGACGGTAAGGAGGAAGGAGAGAGTGACATGGCGCTCTCTCATTCACTCACAAAAGAGAATCTACGGTGAATTAATCGCCGCAGACAGTTAGCTTGCCTCTTTTGTCATTTTTTTCTACTTTCTTCTTTTTTGTCATTTTGCTTCATCGTGACCTCTATTTCTATTTCATCGTTTCTTGTTTCTTTTTTTCGTTTAGCATCTAAAGCAAATAAGAGAGCGACTTGGCGCTCTCTTATTTGTGCTAAAGGAAGAAACACTGCGGCAAAACTAATCGCCGCAGATTCCTCTTACCTAACCATTCGGAGATTAAAATAATATTTATTTTTTTACTTACTTGTGCAGGAAATATCGAGCCCCTCTCTCTCGCCATCATGTTTGACCGGGAAAGGAATGAGAGAGCGACGTGGCGCTCTCTCACTCGCGCGAAGATGAAGCTCGTAACTCACCTAATGGTTTTGTCGTTTTGTCACTTACTTGTGCAGGTGACCTGGCAAAAATCCGACGGTTAGTTTTGAGGTGACGTGGCGCGATCACGGAAGCTTATCGATTTAGGGCTGCTGACGCAAGAGATCATCAAATCAACGGCCATAAACGATCGAGGAAGAAACGTTGATATCTTCTGATCTGATCGTCAGATTGGGCTGAAATTTTGATGACAAGCTCGTCTCACTGTGCTCTTCCCATCTGCACGGTTGCATTTTCCATCGGACGCCTGAGCGTCCCAAAAATAAATCTCGTCCGTCGGTTTGGGTGAAAGCCCTAATTCCTAAAGTTCTCCTCCTCCACTCTGAATTCTTTTATCTTTTGTCTCTCTCTTGACACCAGGTCACCAGCAGGAAGAGGGGAGAAGCTTAGGCCCAAGCTAGGTGTCGTGGAATGCCCGAGTTTGCTCTGGAGAAGGGAAGCAAGTGGAGCTCGACATCATAGCAGATCAAGCACCACCGGGCCTTGGATTGGCATCGAAAAACGGGGTTTGTGTGAAGATCCTGATGAGAGATTTGCTTGTAGACCTTCCCATGGATAATATATTTCATTGTAGTTTGCTTAGATCATAAGATATTCCATTTGTCTTCATAAACCCTACCCAAATCTTCATTTTTCTCTATACTATTATACCTCTAGTCCCTCCCCATCATCTTTTCTTCCATCTTCATTCAATCTCTATCTATCTAGTCATCTTTTCTTCTCCTCTAATTAGAACTACAGAAACCTAATCTATCCAATTACATCCACTATTTCTACAAAATCTCTCTTCTTTACTCCTAATATCCTCCACTATAGGAATCCCCCTTTTCTTTTACCATCGCCTCAACCCTCAATACCTAGATTCCCTGAGGATCAACCCTTGCTTACTACTATTTTAAGTGAGGTATTATAAATGTATTGTATGAATTAAACCACACAACAACGATATTAAGCATCTCAAGTTTTAGTTTATCAGTGTTCTCAATGATCTTTGATAACTTGTCATTGATGCATTCATTTTCATCATTATTAATGGATTTTAACGCATAATTCCTTCTAATAGGATGCACGTTATCATGTTTTTATGATATTTTTGCATTCATCATTTCATTCTACTCATATGCTCAACTTGCATCTATTTAGTGCTAATTTTGTGAAAAATATGAATATGCATAATTCTTTTCAATTATTTATATCATGAGACTAACCCCATTTGACTCCTTGAAATTCAAGTGGTTGAATTCTCACACTTTCTATGATTTATATAAATGCAAGGACGTAGGCATGCGAGTAGGAAAGCTTGGATATGAACGGCGATGAGAGAGGAGGAAATAAATGTGTAGAAAATTTATACACCAACTCAAATTTATTTTCATGAAAGCAGTGATAAATGAGGTTTGATTTCATTGAGGGATCAACCTAAGCTTTTTAGGATGATCCACATGTATTCGGAAAGTGAAATTTGGGTCAATTTCCATGTTTTTAAAGAGGTTGGACCAAACTTAATTTTTAATAAATTATGGTTTAATTATTTTCATGATTTTTAGAAATTTACAATGAAAAGATAAATAATTCAGTTCTTAAGTCAATGGATAGAATTTCATCGAAAAAGGAAATGTATTTTGTAAGATATTGAATTTCTGATTTTAGGGATTTTTCTAGAAATTTTAGGGATTCTTTTAATTTTTAAGAGCATTTTTAAAGAAAAACCAATTCAATTTTTGAAGAAAAATTTTATAAAAAAGCCCCTTAACATCTCATAAAGGCTGACACATCTTTTTTTGGTATAATAAGTGCATGACATGTGGTGTGCTCTGATGGATTCTTTCAATCAACTAGCTAAGATTTCTCTAAATGAAAATCAAAATATCTCATAAACTAATTCAATTCAATTTTATGGCTAGATTCATCTTTGAACCCTCCATCCATCCATACACTTGAATGGAAGCATCGAGCGACAAAAAATGATTTCAATGATTAGACTCTTTTACCCCTCTTTACACTCAAACCCTAGGAACCCTCCTATAAAAACCTTCATTTTCTCTCTCGTCACATTTTTGGATCTCTCTTAGTATTGGGCTACCAGAAGAAAAAGGAGAGGAGGTCAAGGCCCAAAGAGGAGTATTTTTGCTGCTCAATCTTGTCGTGGAGTGATAACATGCTAATTAGACATGATAATAGATGATTATTTAAGCATATTAAGACATACGAGATTCCATTCCTATGCATGTTATCATATTTTTTAGTGTTTATCTATCATTCTATGAAAAAAATCATTATAATATCAAAATACATTAACTTAGGGTTGATAATGATGAATTAAAGGTTAATAATTTCATAACCCATCTTTACTTGAGAATATTATTAGTTTTTCAGGTTAAATGATCAGATCCAATCAGATCCAATGAGTATCATTTTATATACACTCATATAATTTTCTAAGTTTTAAAATCTAAGAGAAATGAGTATGTTTTTTAGATAGAAATTAAATCTCTTGTTATTTATTAAATTCGACTTTTTAGCGTCTCATCGCGCGTCTTATCATGACCGTTGATCGTCACTTAAGGCGATGGGTACGTGACGCATTTCTATTCGTCGGCAAATCATTTTAAAATGATTTAATCTCAGCCATTGATCTGAGGAGTTATAATGGCTGAGATTAAAACCGACAGAAATGTATCTGAGCGTTCGATCAAAGATCGAACGGCGGGCGTTTTGATGTGTTACTTATAACCCGCGCGACATGGAAAAATCTTGATGGTCCATTGGAGATCCAACGGCTATGACTTAATCGTAACGATTCGCAATCGTGCGTCTCATAAGAGCCATTGATCAAAGATTAATTGATGATCAGACAGTTACACCCAATTCGCCCTATAAATTGAAATGTTCTTCGACATTGTAAACCATTCTAGGGAAATTGAAGTAATCAAACTATTTAAACACAAAATCCCTTGAATCTCTTGCTTCCAATCACTTTTAGACTCATTTTGATGGAGAATTATTTTTAAACATGAACACAAGGGTTCTAAGTGAACCTATCCTCCTCCTCCTCCTCCTTCTCCTCCTTATCCACCAACTTGAGAAATTATCCATTCATCAAATGGGTGAAGAAGACCTCTCTAAATAATTAAAAGAGAGTGTAGATCTTAAGAGAATTATTTTCCCTACTTCCCCTATTTTACACTGATCTAAAGATTGACTTGGTCAAAGAGTGAACCTTCTATCCTTAGAAACCTAGAATTCCTTGAATGGACCAACTCAACCACCTTCTACCTTGATATAGGTTCCTAATTTTCCAACCTTATCCACCATATCATAGGTACCTTATATAATTTTAGTTAATGATCTCCAAAAGAAAATCAATAGGAATCCTTTTTGTTATTAAATTCTTTTTCCTTTGAATACCACCTATAGCGAGAATTTTATAAGAGATCTATATATTATTACTGTTAGAAGAAGTTAACTTCGGTGGCAGCTCACGTCCAAGCCCAAGAAGACGGTGATGATTAATAACAAAGAAGCCTCACAATTGAAGAAGAAATTACACTTATCCTCTTATCAACACAAGATCAACGAATATATATGACCTAACTATGAGCAGCACAAGTGAGATTTCACATTGACGACTTTCTCCCACGTGATCCACCCCCTAAAGAAGATAAAGAAAGCTTGGATTCCCCACTACTAATCAAGCAAAGAAGATGACTAAAAAGTCCACCAGGAAGAGCTCACAAAGCCCTCACGGCTAAGACAAAAAAGACAGTCAGCGCAATGTTGTTTTTGAAGGTACCCTCCCCGATGAATTAAGGAAGAATTCATACCTCCTCTGAGGTCAATCCGCGTAACTTCCCACACGATGAATCACGACAAGAAAGAAGCGTGGAAGTCAGTCAATATCTACTCCTTAAGCATTTCCAGACAACCTCCTCGCTATGGGCCAAGAAAAGTAGAACCGGGCAACGGTAGAGACAAATATAAATTGCGAAGAAGCTCCAAAAGAGACAAATATAAATCCACGTCTCGTCGCTCGCCTGACTGACTATCTCGATGTGGACGGCCTTCACCCCTACCACCCTATTAACGAGCTTATGCATTTCATCCTCGGCCACTGTGGAGCGTGGAGCATACATGAAGCATCACCACGATCATTCTACGGAATGCTACTTCTCATGGATTCCGGATAAGCAACACGACCTCCAGTCACGCCTATGAAAGAAGCTCCCATTTTGTCAGTGCGGACGACAATCTCTCCAAGAGGCGTTGACTCACAAGAAGTTACCGCGGGCGTTGACCTGCAAAGGAAAAAACGAAAATGACGGAACAGATAATTAAAGAAATAATCGACAAGATTCCTCAACGACATTCTCAACAACGAATCTCTACAATCGGAACGTAATCCCAACGCCATCCGAAGGAAGCCCCATCATTTCGCCAACTCCACAACCGATTATTTCCTCATCAATACTTCGGCGGACGGTGTGACTGTTCATACACGAAAATTGAAGCGATACGTCGTCTCATTACGCTCCTCCTCTCCGTCTTCTATAAAGGAAAGATTGTAAGGGAAGAAACGCGATGTTTTTTATTGATAAAAGTTTGGTTACTTGGTTACCTTTGGGTATGCTTACCCTTTGTGCTTGTGTTTCCCCGTATCTCCCTCATTTCTCTTCCTCGCCTCTTCTTCTTCATCTCCGCGTTCTATCTCCCTTCCTCTTCTCCCCCATTTCTGTCCCTTTCAATCACTTTACGTCAGAGATTCGCCAAGGACATTCTCTCTCGTGAGGAGAAAAATCCCGAGCATCATCTTCGCCGTCCTGATCAGGTAATGATCCTCATCTATTTTAACGGTGAATAGAAGTTCAGTTCCAAAATCTAAAAGTCCCACATTAGATTCCTCGTCCTCTCCTTTTCGCACCCTATCCGTTTTCTTCCTGTCGCAATCTATATCTTCGCCGTCATTCTCTGTCATACCTAATATATCTCTGCTCATACTCTCTCCCGATCTCTTCTCTTTCCTATCACTACTCCCCAGATCGTCTTATAATTAATACCCTCTATACTGACTTTCCCTCCTCATCGTTCACCTTCATTATCTTAATCTCACACTCTTCTATCCGATTTATTTATCCTATATAATCATTAATCTATACCCATAATCCATCACACTATTAAATTTCCCATCATCTTCGCATATAAAATCATCATCTTAATCAACTTCCTTATTATTAAATATTTCATATTCTCTTCTCTTATTATTCATCTTATCCTCTTTACTAACATCATCATATCTTTTCCTATTTCTGAATTATTCTACAATACATCCTTGCTGAATTGTAAATTCATTTCATAGTGATATTACTTCATAGGTCCTCCCTAATTTGTAGGAATATTATCTACTTAGAAATATACTACATCACATTTCCACGTCCACAAAGTGCTTGAGAGTGAGATTTCATTGAGAGAATAGGAAGAAATCGATGCTTGAACATCAACGATCGTGTTTTCGAATTCGGGATGAAAAGCCTTTGATCGGGTCACTAATGGGATCTATTCGAGCGCAATCTTGCATTAGGGATCATGTTCATCCTAATCTTCCTTTGTATAGCTTTAGATTTCATTTTCAAATCGCAATTTGAATTAATTTTACTTTCAATTTCAATTTTTTGTGATTTTATTTTTGAGAAATTTCTCTCTTGTTCATTCGATGATTTCTCCGCAAATCTTGATCCAAATTCAGTGATTTTTGATTCCATGGATTTGTCTTCGAGTCTTCTTTCCAAAAATATCAAAACCCTAGTTTCTATCCACATTTCATTGTCCAATTTGACTGAATTTCCAAAGATCATCCGAAATTACCTTAATTCTCTATGGATTCGACCCTTATTCACCACTATACCCCCCAATTCGTGATTATTTGATAAAACTGGTGAGTTTGCTATTAATTTTGACTCGTGAACGTGTGTTTTTAATGACCTCGCAATCTCGATTCGTTATGGAGAAGGAAGCAAGGGAAGATCATGGTCAGAGCGGATCACGCGGCCTATGACGGACACACTAACGGGGTTTGTGTGACAATTTAGATTGAGTTTTGGCTAGTGAATATCTCCATAAAAAGTAGATGTCTTTTTTGTAATATAGTAGATTTGACATCATTACACACGTGCCCATCAATCCATCACTCTCACCAATCATATTTTATCTCCTTGCCATTTTGTCATTCCCATTTCATCTATCTGATAACATGTAATTTATACTTGAGATTACCTGATTATTTTTACATTTTAAGGCATAATTCATACCATTGATATGCATGTTACCGTACTTTGAGTATATATTCATCATTTTATAAAAAAATTATCAAAAATCTCAAAATACAATATTTTAAGGATTAATCATGCATAAATCAAGAGTTTATAAATAAATTATCCTAATTTTAGTTTGGACTTTATTTGGGTTATAAATATAAAATAATAAGAGAAAAATATTTTTGAATGCGCTCTAAAATTATTTAGTTTTATTTTCTGAAGGAACTTGAATGTAGTTTGGATTTAAAAATATGTTGTCTTGTTATTTCTTAAATTAAAATGTATAGAATGATAAATTATTTAATTTGTGGTCAAACAAAATAATTTAGATTAAAAAGGAGTTGGATTTTGAAAGATATGAATTTTCTAATTTTTATGGATTTTTTGAAGAATTTTTTAAATTTGATTTAAAAATATTTAGTTTTATTTTAATTCAAAATGATAAAAAATATTTGTATTAGTTCAGGATCACACTGCACGTGCACCTTCATGGATGTCTCATGATGATGTGTGAGGCTGCCACGCGTCGCACATGTGACACATGTTTAAGGAGTGATGATTGTGTTTAGTGTCCTTAATTGACCAAAATTACTAAAACCACTACCCTATTTATATTTGATAAATACTTTAATATTTTCAATGCAAGACTATTTTTTATGTGCAAGTGATGTGGTAGTATCAAGAGCATCAGATCAACGTGAAAGGAAGAGATCTAATCCAAATTGATGCCGGACGGGTTGATAAACCCGACCGTGCCACGGGGACTGACAGGGAATCTAAGGATGGAAGACCTAGGGCAAACTACTATGATGAAGATGATCACTCCATGAGTACGAAACAGGCTTCCTCCTGGCACATCTTCGCTGAAGCTCCATGGGTGCATCGAGTAGAGTCAACCCGGGAAACCTCCAGGTCCACCTCCACACGAGCGTTGGGCCTCAAGCTGTCAAGGGTAGCTCGAGGATCAACGAGACGGATTGGACCACGGTCTCAATTTCCTCCTATCACCCTACTGTCTAACCTAGTCTACGTCCCGACGCCAGTGGAAGTAAGTAGGGGAAGTATTGTAAGAAGTAAAAAGGACTTCAAATTAAGAAGGGATGAGGGCCTAACTGATAACATGCAATCTTAACATGCAAAAACATGATATTTAACGCAAATATAGGCATAAAACATTCCATTCTCATACATGTTATCATACTTTGAGTGCATTTCTATCATTTCATACAATTTTAAGTTATAATTTCAATATGCTTTAATTAGGGTTAATTATGATGAATTAAAGATAAATGATTTTAGAACCCATCTTTACTTGAGATTAGAAGTGGTTTTTAAAGTTAAAGAATGAGAGAAATCATTTTTATAAACATTCATTTAATTTTCTAAAGTGAAAATCTTAAAGAAATGAATGTATTTTTGAAATAATAATTTATAATCTTATTATTTAAATATTTTGATTTTTTATTATGATAGATAATTGAATTTCAGATCCAATCAAAAAAATCTAGATTAATTTGAATTTCTTGGATGATTTCGTTAAATTGATCTATCTACACCCTTCCATCCTTGAATCTCTTGCTTCTAATCTCTTCTAGACTCGTTTCTGCATCCACGAGTTAATTAAAAGTGAGATTTCGTCGTTTTTGATCGTTTTTGATCGCGGAATGAAAAGCCTTGAATGTGACGATTAATTGGATCATTTTGATCGCTATCTCAGGTTAGAATACGTGTTTTCCCTCTAATATATCGTCATGTATCATCAACTTCTAATTTAGGATTGTAATTTCGTTTAATTTAGTCTTTAATTTTGGTTTTTTATTCTTCTGATTTTTGGAAATTTCTCTCCACTTCGCTCTTTGATTTCTCCACGAATACTAATCCAAATCGAGTGATTTTTGATTCCGTGGATTCGTCTTTGAGTTATCTTCCTAAATCTACCATTTTCCTTACTTACTATCACCAATTCATTGTCTGATTTGATCAAATTCCAAAAGATCTCTCGAAAATCCCTTATTTCTCTGTGGATTTGATCCTTATTTACCATTCATAATTAAATCATACCCCTCAATTCGTAATTAAATCACTAAATTGGTAAGTTTGGCTTTATTGTTGACATGAATCAGTGTGCAATTAACGGACCACATTGATTTTTCCATCACTAACCTGCAGGGCACGAGCCAAGTCGGTCATGACAAGGGAGGTCGTTCGTACATGGCACAGACGGTTGGCGAAAGTGGAGCCGGATCTAGGCATGAGCACTCAAGAGCAGCCAAGTGGCAGGGCGCGGGGTAGTTGAGCACGATGCGTAGGACGCTACTTGTGCGGTGAGGTCGTATAGGCGTGGACAGGGGCAGGGCAAGGGCACAGCTTTGGGTAGTGCACGAGCGCGATGTGGGGCAGGGACGCGGGCGCGGCTGGGCTAGGCGTAGACGTGGCTTGGGCTGGGGGTGAATGCGGCATAAGAAATGGTCTCGTGTCAAAATAAAGTCCAAACTTACCAATATTAAGAATAATTCACCACTTGAGGGGTATAATGGTAAATATGTGTTGAATCCACAAGGAATTAGGGAAATTTATGATGCTCCCTTTGAATTTGATCAAATCAGACAATGAATGGATGATAAAATTGGGGAAAAGAGGACTTGAAGACGAATCCACGGAATCAAAAATCAATGAATTTGACTTTGATTTCGAGGAGAAATTGAAAATTGAAGAGAGGGTCTTTTTTCAAAAAGAGAAATCGCGAAATAACCGAAAATAAGAACAAATGAACTTGAAATTACGACTCTCAAACAAAACACTAAACAAAGATAGATTAGGATAAAACGCAATCACTAACCCACAATTGTGATGGAGTTGATCCAAATAATCGCCGGAATCAAGGCTATTCATCAAAAAATCCTAAAATCGCGAATGTGGAGTTCAAGCGTCCATTTCTTCCTCGTCAATCGTCAAAATCTTGATCTTAAGCACTCGGTGGACGTGGAAATGAGTCTACAAGCAATTGGGATCAAAAGATTTAAGAGATTTGGTGCCTAAACAGATCAATTTGATTGAATTGTTCTCGAATACTTAAGAAATACGAAGAACATCTCAATTTATAAGCGATTTGGGCGTAACCGTCTGATGAAACGCATCAACGGCTGTGATAAAATGCATGATTGCGAATCGTTACTATTAAGTCATTGCCGTTGGATTGCGATCGGACACTTGAGATGAATCCATGTCGCATGCATTTTAAAATGCATTCAGAAACGCACACCGTTGGATCGCGATTGAACGCATCAGGGTGCGTTTTAGTCGATTTAATCTCGACCGTTATAACTCCTTGCGATCAAGGGTCGAGATTAAACGCGATCTAGTGAACCCGATTTTGCCACTTGCCCCCATTGCTTAAGTGAAGATCAATGGCTGAGATTTCACATGCGATCGGACATCCCACAATGTGCCACGTCGCATCACGCTCTTGATCATCGATTGCGATTGATCGGACGCTCCAGACTGCGCCATATAACCTGCGCGCTTTAAATAATCTGAAAATTCAATTTTAAATTAAAAAAATCAATTTTAATTCCAGAAAATCCTTAGAAATTTATTAAAAATTCAGAAAAATTCAGGAAAAATTCCTAAAAATTAGAATATCCATAACTTATAAAATATAACTCCAAATTAATCAAAATTTCTTTCATTTGTTCAGAAATTTTATTATCTATCATTCTAAAAAGTCAAATTTAATAAATCACTAGAGATTTAGTTTCTATTTCAAAAATACATTCATTTATTTAAGATTTAAACTTTAGAAAATTAAATGAATGTTTATACAAAATGATTTCTCTCATTATTTAACTTTAAAAACCATTTATAATCTCAAGTAAAGATGGGTTACAAAATTATTTATCTTTAATTCATCATAATTAACCCTAAATTAGTGTATTTTGAGATTATAATGAGTTTTTCATAGAATGATAGATAAATACTCATAAATATGATAACATGCATAGGAATGAAATCTTTTATGCCTTACTATCCATTAATATTCATGTATTATCATGCCTAATTAGCATATTATCACACGGCGGGGCCACTGGTAGGGGTGGTGGAGTCGCGTCCGAGCACGGCGGGGTCACCGGTAGAACGTGCGCAAGGTGCGCGGGGCGCACCAAGGAGCTTCAGGGCGCATCAGAGGCATGTGGGGCGCACTCGGGAAGTGTAGGGCGCACTGGGGGCACGCAGAACACACCTCAGCCGTGCGGGACACACCGGGATGGTGCGCGGGGCGCACAGGGGAGTTGGTGTGGCGATTCGAAGGTGGGTGGAGGGGCGTTTTGGACAAGTCGGGATGGCCGACTGGAATGGGCTGGGTGACATCCTAGAGATGGTGGCACATTGAAAGGGGGGGGGGTGAGGCGGTGAGTTGTGTTCCGCGGAGTGATGAATTGAATTTTGTGAAAAGCGGCGGATTGAATTCAGCACGGCCAAGGGAAGGGGGGCGACTGAGCAACTGAGGGGAATTGGGGGGGAAAGGACGACGGGAAGGGGAAGATTGCAGGGGCGACCGGGGGGTTCGGCAAGTCGAGAAGGGGAATTCAGCAAGCGGGCAAAGGAGTAGGTGAAATGGATGGACGTCGAGTTGAGGGAGGTGACACGATGGGTGGAGGAGGGAATCGTGATGAGCGACTGGGTGAATTCAGCAGGGCGATGCGTGAATTCACTGGGCGATGGGTGACTTCGACTAGGCGACGGACGACAAGGGCAGGGCGTGGGGGAGAGAGTTTGGCAGGGGTGAGGGAGGGGATGCAGCTGGTTGTGAGGACGAATTTTGGTAGGGACGTGGGAGAGAAATCGGCAGGTGGTGGAGAAAATGGTTGGCAAGGACGAGGGGTGGAGACGATGGGGCACCGGGGAGGAGGATGAGCGCAGTCACGGACGGAAAGGGTAGGAGAGAGAGTAGTGGGTGACAGGCGGAGAAGGGGGTAGGAGGGGATCGAGTGAGGGAGAGAGAGAGCGAGGACATGGGCATGAGGGGATTGCCGGAGAGGGGCTGGTGGGGAAGTCGAGGGGGAGGCCAGGGTAGGGAGATGGTGAGAGAACGGCGGCGACACTTGGTCGTGCGGCGGTGGTGATGGCGGCGGAGGTGGCGGTTGGTCTTCTTCCTCGATCTTCCTTGAGCAGCCACTTGAGAAGAAGTTCACTCCTTTCGATTGCAGGACCAAGCGGTGAACTCGAGTCTGCCCTGTTTTACTAAAGGATGGAACTTGGGCAAGATGTCCTAGAGGGAGCTAAGATGACGTGATGACCTACAAGCAGACAACCGTCCCGCACGTCAATCAGGATCGCAAGGGATGTGTCGAGTAGTGTTAGTCGGGAGCCCTCCCGGTTCCATCTAAGCAGGGGAGAGGACAGCCTCGAGTCGTCGGTAAGGAGCTCGACCGTCAACCTGGCGGTTGGGTCCACGAGCCCAATCCCGTGTCGCAAGATCGCTCGACCTAAACTAGGCCCGATGGCGGTGGAAGCAAGTGCGGAAGGTACTGAAGAAATAACGCGCCTTCAAAATAAAGAGGAGGGGATGCGCGCCTAACCTGCGGGGCCCGAGCCCGGTCGGTCGTGAAGTGGAAGGCCGTTCGGACGCAGAAACGGCGGCCGGCACTGAGGCGAGTCGGCGTGGGCGATTGGGGGGCCGAGATGGCGGCGGCTGAACTGATGACGGTCGGTTGAGGCAGGTCATGGCGACGGGGCAGCGTCCATTGTAACCGCAAGGGCGGGAGGGCGCGGGTTAGGAGAATAGGCCGCAAGAGCAGGGCAAGCCGTGGCGGCCGGTCGGGTCGCGGCGAGCGTTGCTCGCCGCGGCGAACCGGACTGGCGGCGTCGGGCGAGATCGGGGTGGCAGCTCCGAGGCAACCCCGTGGAACCGGGTGGGGGGGGGCTCAGGGCAGCGTCCTGGGCGACGGCCTGGGCGGCGGCCTGGGGCGGCGGCTCTGGGCGGCGGCCTGGGGCAGCGGCTTTGGGCGGCGGCTTTGGGCGGCGACTCTAGGCGGCAACTCTAGGCGGCGACCTAGGGCGGCGGCTATGAGCGGTAACCTGGGGCGGCGGCTCTGGGCGGCGGCCTGGGACGGCGGCTCTGGGCGGCGATCGGGGTGATTTGCGACCAAGGCAAGGGATGCGGCGGGCACGGCGGCGGCACGTGGTGGCGCAGCGGCGGTGGCGGCGGCGGAGGCGGTGGTTGGTCTCCTTCCTTGATCTTCCTTGAGCAGCCACTTGAGAGGGAGGACACTCCTTTCTTTTCAAATGACGGCTAGGGTTTGTGGGGGGGTCCCTTCCCCTCTTATAGAGCCCATAATGGGCCGAGAGGGGAAAGGGCCCACTTGAGGCCCACAACCCACACCTAACATGCTCATAGAAAGAAATAAAGTTCACAGAGAAATAGGGGCTTCACGAATGGGATCCCGATAAGAGAATAACCCACCCGGAAGCCTAAAAGAAGGAGAAGAGATAACGAGGACCCGCTTAACATGTGCGGGTCTAATAAAAGTTTGCAATAAAAGGAAAAATGGATATGTCTGCGCGTGTGAACCTAGAATGTAAAGCGTCGTGGCGAGACGAGGTCCTCACGCCGTGTAGCGGAAGTCAGCAGCCTTCATCTTTGCCTGTCGAGGGGGTTGAACACGCGTGGGTGTAGGCTCCTCCGCCTCCATCGTGTCGCGCTTTGGTGGCGACGGGGGTCGTACGCCACCACTTTCTTTCTTCAAATGACGGCTAGGGTTTGTGGTGGGGGGGCACCTTACCCTCTTATAGAGCCCAAGATGGGCCGAGAGGGGAAAGGGCCTACTAGAGGCCCACGACCCGAAAGCCTAAAATGATTATAAAAATAATAAGGGATCCACAAAGAGGGGAGATGGAGATAAAAGAGGGCTCACTAAGCACATGCGGGCCGATAAAGTTCAAAACCACGAAATAAAATAGATCCACACGCGCGAGCTTGGAGCGGGGCGAGACGAGGTCCTCAAGCGGTGTAGCCAAACTCGGCATCCTTCGTCTTTGCCTGTCGTGCGGGCTGGATGCGCGTGGGTGTCGGCTCCTCCGGTGCCGTTGTGTCGTGCCTTGGTGGCAAAGAGGGTCGTACGACACCAAGGGTGGTGTGAGGGCGGCGGCCAGGTAGGCAAAGCGACGGCGCAATAGTGATGATGCGTGGACGACGGCTGGACGGCGAGAGGGCAGCGGCTGGATGGTGGCGCGGCAGTAGGTCGGTGGCGCGATGATGGGATGGTGGCGCAGCGGTAGGACGGCGGCACGGCAGAGGACAGCGGCGCGATTCTAGGACGGCGGCGTGGCAGATACGGCAGCGGCGTAGTGCGGTGGCATGGGGCATGCGGCGACGGTGGCGACAACGATTGCAGCGGCGACAATGGCGTGATCGCGGCAAGTGGAGGCAGTGGCAGCAGCAGCGACACGTAGGTGTGTGATGGCGGCGGCGGCGGTAGCGATGGCGGTTGGTCTCCATCCTCGATCTTCCTCGAGCAGTCACTCAAGCGAAAGAACACTCCTTCTTTTCTCAAATGACGGCTAGGGTTTGTCGGGGGGTCCCTTCCCTTGTTGTAGAACCCAATATGGGCTGAGAGGGTAAAGGGCCCTCTTGAAGTCCACAAACCTAATAGCCTAACTTAAAATAGAATAAAAGGTCCACAAGGGTGGGCTTCTTAAGTGGGCCCCGAAAGGAAGGGCCCACTAAGAAACCCAAAGGAAAAGAGAGAGATAAACGCGGATCCACTAAACATGTGCGGTCCGAAAATTTCATAAGCAACATAAGGAAAGATAAGCCGACACGTGCGAGATTAGATGTGGCAAGAAGAATTCCTCAAGCAATGTAGTAAAAGTCGGCATCCCTCATCTTTGCTTGTCGTGGGGCTGGACGTGCATGGTTTTCGGCTCCTCCTACACCATGGTGCCGTGCCTTGGTGGTGATGGGGGTTGTACGCCACCACAAACCCTTGATTTTCACTTAAGTACAAGGGGTATGTGGCGTGAGAAGATTTGACGATGGTTCCAAGTTATAACTCTTGGCAAATCATGAACGTTAATCATGAAAGTTATGATAGTTGAGATTTAAAGTGACCAATGGACTCTTGTGAATGCAAGTCATCATCCCTAGCATTCGATGATGATCATACTATAGTAGCTACATGACACTTTGTATACACATAATTACGTTTCGATCAAACGGCTGGGACTTAATGACATTGATTTGTCTCTTCTAAATGAATCTGAAATGTTGATTGCATCTGAAGAGGCAGTTTGACGGTTACGCTAAATTGTCTCTCTATTTATCTTCTCTCTCTTTGGCGAAAGATATATTCTTGAATGTTTTGATTAATTGAACCTTTTGCACATCTCAATTCTTGAATCTCCTGCTTCAATCATTTTCTAAACTCATTTCTACATCCGAGGAGTGCTTGAAGTCGAAATTTCATCAAAATAATAGGGAGAGTTCAATGCTTGAACTCTGAAGATTCATTTTTTTAAATGCAGAACAAATAGCCATGATACAATGATAAATTGGATCATTTCAAGCATGATTTTGGGTTAGCTATTATGTTTTCCTCCTAATATTTCATCATTTAGCATTAGATTTTACTTTTCAAGCTTAGGTTAGGGTAATTTATATAACATTTATTATTTTCTCTCTTTAAGAACTATTTTCTTCCTCTTACTTTGCTATTTGATTTCTTTGTAGCTGTGGATACAAGTCCCAATTGATTGATTTTTTTTTATCTTTGAGTCTTATTTCCAAATATGCAGTTTTTCCTAATTTCTCATCCAATTCTTTGTCCAATTTGATTGAATTCAAAAGCATTGCAAGAAAGAACACATTCTTTGTGGAGTCAACCCTTATTCAGCACTATTCTAGTTAAATCCTAATTAAACCTAAAATTAAGTGAATTTGGTATTTATTTTGATGTGTGGACGTGTGTTTTCAATGACCGCTTGTTCATGCTTCGTCACTCTCTTTATATGAATTTCCATTGTAGATTCCGATTTCTACCTTGACTTTGAAGAAACTCAAAATTATCGCTCACACTCACCTCCAC
>CM044118.1:5847873-5883526 GCA_024174645.1 Lemna minuta | reverse complement strand
TCTCGGGAGGAGGAGACATCGGTGATACATTTCCAGACAAGCATCTCAGAACAGCAAGTATATTTCTATATAAGAAAGTCAGACAAGGGTTAGACGAAAAATGTGATGTCCAAATGAATATACGTCACTCTACTCCACCAAAAGATAGATCAAGCTAAACACTATCAAAAATCAAACCACTCAAGATAATAATACTAATAAGTCACTGATAACAAAGAATAAATCTAAGTTATATCAATATTCTCGTCTCAAATAAGTGAAAAACACAAAACAGACTACCAAATTTGCACCAAAAATGTCAAATAATAAGCAAAATTTGGTAATCTTACCTCGCTATACCTTTTTCACCACTCAGAGGGTCTGATAAATTCTCTACAGGTCAGTTAACAACAGAAGACAGAAACCTAAATATAACCTCAAAATCAAGCAATAAAATCAATAACGCATGCTCCCCGGCAACATCGCCATTTTGACGAAGCGAGTCATCATCCCGAGTATTCGATGATGATCACAGTATAGTAGCTACATGACACTTTGTATACACATAATTACGTGTCGATCAAACAGCTGGGACTTAGTGACATTGATTTGTCTCTTCTAAATGAATCTGAAATGTTGATTACATCTGAATAGGCAGTTTGACGGTTACGCTGAATTGTCTCTCTATTTATCTTCTCTCTCTTTGGCGAAAGATATATTCTTGAATGTTTTGATTAATTGAACCTTTTGCACATCTCAATTCTTGAATCCCTTGGTTCAATCATTTTCTAAACTCATTTCTATATCCGAGGAGTGCTTGAAGTCAACATTTCATAAAAATAATAGGGAGAATTCAATGCTTGAACTCTGAAGATTCATTTTTTTAAATGCAGAACAAATAGTCGTGATACAATGATAAATTGGATCATTTCAAGCATGATTTTGGGTTGGCTATTATGTTTTCCTCCTAATATTTCATCATTTAGCATTAGATTTTACTTTTCAAGCTTAGATTAGGGTAATTTATATAACATTTATTATTTTCTCTCTTTAAGAACTATTTTCTTCCTCTTACTTTGCTATTTGATTTCTTTGTAGCTGTGGATACAAGTCAAAATTGAATTGATTTTTATCTTTGAGTCTTATTTCCAAATATGTAGTTTTTCCTAATTTCTCATCTAATTCTTTGTCCAATTTGATCGAATTGAAAAGCATCTCAAGAAAGAACACTAATTCTTTGTGGAGTCAACCCTTATTCAGCACTATTCTAGTTCACTCCTAATTAAACCTAAAATAAGTGAATTTGGTATTTATTTTGATGTGTGGACGTGTGTTTTCAATGATCGCTTGATCATGCTTCGTCACTCTCTTTATATGAATTTCCATTGTAGATTCCAATTTCTGCCTTGACTTTGCAGGAACTCAAAATCATCGCTCACACTCACCTCCACATGCTCTATTCTCACTCGCACATATTCCCCCGCCCTCATCTTTCGTTTGAACGCTCAACCTCATTACCTCAGCTCCCTATGGAATCGAAACTTATTCACACTGTTGACGAAGTGTTTTCGTGCATTCGTTAAAGCACGCAAACGTCGATCAAACAAAATTTATAATACCGAACTCACAACGACAAAGATATAAAATCAAGTAAAGTGTAAGTATAGGGTCGATCCACAGAGAACAAGGTTGACTTTTATTGCAGAGTTGACTTGGTAAAACATAGGTTTAAAAGAGGTTTTAAAGAAGTAGAAATGATATTTTATGAATATAAATGATATAAATATACTCGATAGAGAATTTTAAGATTTAAGATCTCGGATTTGACATAGAAAAGTCAAAAGTCAAGTCAAAGCATTGATTTTGACCAACAATCGAATTTCTATAAAATCAGAGAATCAAAAGATGTCAGAAGATTACAAAAATTATATATTTGGAAAGAAGAGAGAAAATGACATTTATTGATATATATTTCGTGATTTTTTGATAAGAAATGGATTTACAATGAATTATTGAAAATTAAAGACCAGAAAAATCCCGAAATGAACACTTCGGAGAAAATCTTCAAATTGACTTATCAAATGATATCTATATCTTATAATTTATATATCAATAGAAAGCTAAGAACCAAAGGATTCCAGGAAGACCAAAATTTTCAAATCTGATTTATATTTTGAAAGTAATTGACCTCAAAAGTAAATGTTCAAATTCGGATTGAAAATGAACAGTGCTCGATCAAATGTTAAATTGAGGGATCAAATGATCTCGGAATTGGATGAATTTGCTATCCACGGAAATCTGTTGAAGTAAGAAATCCAATGAAACTAAAATCAGTTGATTTGAAGTTATAATCGGATAGATATCCTTTTTTCAAAATCAGCAAAATTTTGGACTAAAATTAGGCAAAATTGAAGAAAACTAAGAATGAAAATTCAAAATTAACGATCTAAAACTAATAAAAACTCAAATTACCACCTGATAATCGATCAAATCTCACTACTAACCCGATTGCCGCAAGGATGGGGCTTCAATTTACGCGGATTGAAGCGGATTGAAGCGGATTTTGCTTGATTTCTGCCTCGTGGACGTTCCAAATTCAAGGGGAAAATTCGATAAAATCCATTGGAAATTCGTGATCAATCCCGCTCCGATTGGTTCGCAATCGGGTCTAAACATGGGGGGATCACAAAGAAATTAAGATCTTGCTTTAAAATTGCTTATATCCTTCACGATTCAATCAAGAGTTAAGTTTACAAAGGGAGAGAACATCTATTTATAAAGAAGTTTGTGTGAAATTGGTGGATCGTGGCCCACGAAGCGGATTTCACTCCGTGTGATTTCAGTCGTCAGATTGCGCGAAATTGGTGGGATCGTGGCTCATGACGCGGATTTCACTCCCTGTAATTTCAGCCGTCGGATCACACGTAATTCGTGGGATCCTTGCCCATGACGCGAATTCCACTCCGTGTGATTTCAGCTATTCAATCGCGCGATTTAATCTCGACCGTCCGATATCACTTTTCACGCCATGTAGGTAGCACGTAGGCATCCATGTGGGCTTGCATGGCACTGCCATGTGTCCGCATCGCGCCACGTCACCTCCTTGGGTCCCGCGCGATTAAATAAATCCTAAAAAATCAAAATAAAATCTAGAAAATTCTGAAAAATTAAGAAATTCATTAATTCATTTATATAACTCCTTTCTAACTCAAATTTTCTCTATTGGATCACAAAGTCCTTCATCTTTAATATTATGCCATCTAAAAATACAAATTAAAAGAATCATGTAGGATGAATTTCAAATAAACATAGATAATTTGTTAAGAATTCTATTTTATATTATCCAACATTCTCTTCTTGAAATTAAATCTTCGAATCATCTACTAAAGTCAAAGTAAATTAAGAAAAATACTTAATTCCTATTAATTTAACCTTGCAAAAAGATTGATCATCAAGAAAGCACATAATTAACCCTAATTTATGCATAAATATGAACTTTAGTAGAATGGCATACCAATGGAGAAAATTCATATTCACATAAAATAAGCATGAATATGAGTTAAATAGGATAAGAATTTAAGTTATAAATGCATGTTAGCATAAAATAATTTCCTGTGGATTCGAACCTTATTGACATTGTACTAATTGTGTTGCATGAAATCGATGCCAATGAATGACAAAAAACACATGAGATCGAGTTCATAAATTTCCTACTCGCATTAGTACTAAATTGAATGACCAAATCCCTAAGTCATACATAAATCTTGTGCATATGAAGAATTATATATACATGATAGTTGATGACACCAAGGTCTTTTGAAGGAGCACTAATATACTTCATATGTCCCACAACATGTGGTGTAGTTTGGCACCCACCGAGCTAGCGACTAAACCTTTTGATTGGGTTAAATTGATCTTTAGTTAATTAATCAATATGTTGATATATTTAATTGATAAGGAAGACTAATAAGCATTATTGGCTTGCTGGAGTCATTAACTAGCGAGATATTTGGTTGTAGAGGGTCACACACAAAATTTAAATGGGCCTTGGTGGATAAGTATAAAGGTTTTTGTGAAAATTTAATATTCCCAAAATCTATAAATAGGGGGCGAACGATCATAACAAAGAGTCTTATGCAAGCTTAGTAGAAAACTCTCCCCTCTCTTCTATTCCTCTTGTTGTGATGAGTGTTCTAGATGAGATCCAATCTTTCGACAACAATGTTGATACCGCTATAGGCCAAACACTTGAATGGCTTTAAGAACTCCTTCAGATGATCCTTTTAAGTATAAATTTTATTCTATACTAGATGATAAGATCATCTAGAATAGATGATGGGATCATCTATTCTTGGTGCTTTGATAACATGCATATTTAACTTAAATTCTCATCTTATTTAACTAGTATTCATCCGTTTTTATGTGATCATGATGCATGTTGTCATAGTTTTTATGAATTTTCTCCATTGGTATGTCATTTTACTATAGTCCATATTTATGCATTATTTAGGGTTAATTATGTGCTTTATGGATGTTTAATCTTTTATAAATTAAATAAATAGAAATTAATTACTTTCCTTGATTTACTTTGACTTTAGTAGATGATTAGAAGATTTAATTTTAAGAAGAGAATGTTTGGATGATATTAAATACACTTCTTAAAGGATTATTTAAGTTTATTTTTGAATTCATCTTATATTCTTCTTTTAATTTATTTTAGATGGCATGATATTAAAAATGAATAAATTTTTGAGCCAATGGATAAAAAATTTGAGTCAAAAAATAGTTGTATTTTTTAGGATATTAATTTCTGAATTTTTTGGATTTTTCTAGATTTAGGAATTTTTTGGAATTTATTTCATTAAAAAAATAGCAAAAAGGGGTGTATTTCTTGCGCAAGACATGTGGAGCTGACATGGCACAACACAGACATGTGGCGAGCCCACGCGAACGCCTAGGTGGCGCCTATGTGGTAGGGCCACGCGAGCCCATGTGGACGCTAGTGTGGCGCCTACGTAGCGCGAGAATGTCTTCGGGCTAGCAGGTGATGGGCCCACGGGTTAGTCGGCCCAGGTAAGTAGTTTGGGGCGGTAATGCAAATGCTTGAAAGGATTCCACATTATATACACGTTATTTTCCTTCCTTTTCCTCCGTGTGGGACTATGTTCCCTGTATTTTTTTATTTGAAAGACACGTGGCGTCGCGATGCGCGTCAGATGAAATCGCGTGGATTCAGATGCATCAATCGTGTGAACTCTGGTCCACCTAATCAGCATCAAGGCACCTGTGCAAGTGGGAGCCGTTGATTGCGTAAGTGAAATCGAACGCTCGAGATTAGTCGGGTACTCGGCTGATCGTGGGGTGACACGTGGACTCACTTGGACGCTTCGATGAAGATCATGAGGGGGAAGAGCAATTTTTGCGGGATCATGGGATCGTGGCCCAGATCATACGCGACTGTGGCCATCAATTGGTCTTCACCAAATCGGATGGTCCGCAATATTCGTGGCGATTTCTTCTATTAAACGGTGTTCTTCCTCTTTGTATCTTACCTCTTGATTGAATCGTGAAGGAATTAAGTGGTTTTTTAGCAAAATCTTGAGTTTTTTATGATCCCCCGCACTCTAGACTTGATTGCGATTCAATCAAGGCGAGATTGATCACGAATCATCATAAGATTTCATCAAATTCTCCTCTTAAACGTCGAACGTATGCCGAGGAAGAAACCGATCAAATTCACTTCAATCGATGCCATTTGGAGCCCAATCATCGCGTCAATCGGGTTAGTACTGTGAATCAATCATTCATCTTGTGATAATTGTAATTTAGATTAGATTCAGGTAATCAATTTCAGTTTTTAAGTCGATTTGTTCTTCATTTTTGCCCAAATTGGGCATGGATTTTTGCTGATTTTGAAACAAGGATTTCTCCTTGATCTTAAGTTCAAATTACTTGTTTTTTTCTTCATTGGATTCCTTGTTTCATCAGCTTTCTATGGGTAGCAAAATTATAAAATTTTATCATCATTTGACCCTTCAATTTGACCTTTGACCATCAACTGTTCATTTTAAATACGAATTTGGGCGTTGACTTGCGGGATCAATTAATCTTAAATTACAAAGTGAAATTTGACAATTTTGGTCTCTTTGGAATCCTCTAGTTGTTAGATTTCTATTCATATGGAATTTCAAGATTTGGATATCATTTTTTTAGTCAATTTGACCATTTACACCGAAATGTTCATTTTGGGATTTTTTAGATCTTTGATTTTCAATAATTCATAATAAATCCAATTCTTCTCTAAAAATCACGAATTATATATCAAAAATCTCCATTTTCTCTCTAGTTTTTATAGAAAGTCAATTGTTGGTAAAAGTCAATGCTTTGACCTTGACTTTTGACATTTTTTCATAAAATCAGTTTCTTAAGTCTTAAAACATCTTATTTAGTATATTTATATCATTACCATTAATAAAATATTTCATTTCTTAAAAGCCCTAATTAAACCTAAGTTTGACCAAGTCAACTCTGCAATCAAAGTCAACCGTGTTCTTTGTGGATCGACCCAATCTTTACACTATACTTGATTTGATATCTTTGTTATTGTGAGTTCAGAATTATAAATTTTGTTTGACCGACATTTGGGTGTTTTCAACGACTGCATAAAACGCTTCGTCATGCTTTACATTTGTTGAATGTTTGATTTGGTGTCTTTCGTTGTGTTTGATGTTTTGATTAAAAAAATTGGAGAGCTTTTCAAGCTCTAGATCCAAGAAAAAATGATGAACATCTATTGTATGACTTGGGTGGAAGTGTGATTAGATACCTCTGTCTCTTTATCTCTTGTATTTTAGCTATTGGACCTTATTCTTATACCCTTGTTGGGACTACTTAGTTGCGTGATAACATGCTACATTAACCTAATAAAATGTGATTTTGATGCATATTAAGATATAAATGGTTTCATTTACATGCATGTTATCATACTTATGTGCATTTTTCTATCATTCTATAATAATTCATTATCATCTCAAAAATACTTTAAATAGGGTTTAATATGATGAATAAAATTAATAACCCATCTTTACTTGAGATTATGAATGACTTTCAGAATGAAAATAATGAGAGAAAATGTTTATAAACATTTATTTACATTTTCTTAAAGTTTCAAATCCTTAAAAATAAATGTGTTTTTGAAATAAAATTTAAAACTCTCATTATTTATCAATTTTTATCTTTTAAAATGATAGATAATTAAATTTTGGATCAAATAAAAGAAATTTGGATTAATTTGGAGTTATATTTTAAAAGTTATGAATTTTCTAATTTTTAGGGATTTTTTTCGGATTTTTCTGAATTTATTTCTATTTTTAAATAATAAAAATGAATTAAAAAAGGGGCAAAAGCGGGTTTATTGCGCTCGGGACCCACATGGATGCGACGTGGCACTTAGGGCCACATGGCAGCGCCACGCGGGCCCACGCGGCGCCTACGCGGCGCGATATTTATTTACATATATATTTTATATACTATATAGTGCATAAGGTTCAGCCTTCCGTATATCGGAAGGGTATTCAACATCTAAAACCGTCGCTGCTTTTAAACCCAATCAATTCCCTTAATTTTTCCCGTGTGGGACTACGTTCCACACGGGTTTTATATGCAGGACACGTGGCGCAGAGAGGAGCGTCGGATCGACGGCACCTTGGAAATCCATGTGTTGATCGCGTGGACGCGCGGACCATTCATCACGATCAGAGCACGTGCGTTAAAAGGAGGGATTATAACGGCTCAGATTAAAACACGCGGGAGAAATCAAGACCGTCAGATCGCGATCCAAGGAGCGAAATTGCGTGCGTTTTATAACGCATCTCATCAGATCGCATCCAGACCATCGATCGAGATCCGACGGCAATGAATTATTTGAAATGGTCCACGATGGACCGTTCCATCGTAAGCGTCGATCGTTTCGATTGGACGGTTAGGCCCAAAATTTGTGTAAAAGGAGAGGTTCTTCCAATGTTCTAAGCATTTGAGTTGGAAATCAATCTAATTGATCTGTCTAGACACCTCCCCTCTCGTTTCTCTTGATCTCATCGTGTTCCTATCTCAATTCCGCACCACCGGAACTCTTGAAATCAAGATTTTCTTGTGTAGATCGGGAGAAATCGGCGCTTGAACTCTCTCTTTGCGTTCTTCGTGTTCTTCATGATTAAGCAACTTAATCGCGACGTTTTGATCGCTAATTGGGGTTAGTGGAAGCGGTTTTTCATAATCTACCTTCCTATCATGTTTAATTTTGATTTTGATTAGGATTTCAAGTTCAATTTGATTTAAATGTAGTCAAAATCGCGATCTCTTCGTCCGAAATTTTCTCTCCACTTCGGTGTTCGATTTCTCAACGAAATCAAGTCCAAATTTGAAGATTCTTGATTCCGTGGAATCGATTAGAAGTTATCTTTCATAATTTACCATTTTCCCCAACTTCTATCATCAATTCATCGTCCGATTTGATCAATTTTGAAGAATACATCAAGAATTTCCTTATTTCCATGTGGATTCGACCCTTATTTACCATTATACCCTTCAATTCGATAAATTTTCATCAAATTGGTAAGTTCGGAATAATTTTTGACACGAGACCATGTGAAATCAATGACCTCGTGGTCTCGTCTCGTCAAATGGCGCCGTTGCCGGGGAATTAAGGCAATTTTTTTATCAACTCGGAGTTTTCTCTTAATTTCTTGAAATTCGCGCAATTCAATCGTATTTTGTGTGATCCTAAGTAGAAATCAATCTTCGAGATCCTTAATTCGACAAGATTTAGTGATTTTCACCCCTTTTCTAAGGATTACGGGCGATCACTTCTTCAAAATCGCGTTAAGGACGCGTAACTCTCACGGAGACTGACATTCAGGTATGATTGATCTCTATTTCTAATATATTTTAAGTATTTATAATATAGTATCCATCTAAATATTCGATCCACTCTTCATGAGAAGACAAACAGCCTGGAGAGTACGGAATAATCCCCTAGAAATAGACCTCTTTGAACGATCCTCGCAAACTCCTGAAGCTACTAAGACCAACACTACCGAGACCGACTCAACTTTTGATCCAACTGAACCAGTAGAAATGGCCCGGAACGATGAGGAAAATGCTAGGAAATGCCTTAGTGACTATGCTAGGCCCGTCCTCCAGCGACCCGTCACCAGAATTCACGCACCCCTAGGAAGAGGGGCCAATTTTAGAATTGATTCCCATGTCATGAGCATGCTTCCTATCTTCCATGGTAAACCTTCCGAAGATCCCTATAGACATCTAGATGAGCTTTCCCAGGTTTGTGAAATAAATCACCTTCAAAATGTCCCCACCGATACGATGAAGATGAAACTCTTTCCCTCTACCCTTAGAGATAGAGCCAAAGACTGGTTTTTAAAATTAGGGAAAGAATTCACAAGTTGGACCGAGATGGAGGAAGAGTTTTTAAGAAAATACTATTCAGTAAGGAAAAACTACCTCCATCCGAAAAGCCATTCAAGACTTCACCCAAGGCTCCAATGAAACCTTCCACGAGGCCTGGGAATAATTAAGAGATCTTACGAGGGAGTGTCCACACCATGGTGTGTCTAACCACGAATTAACTCAATTTTTTTATGACGGGTTAGGCCCGCAAGATAGATATCTTTTGGATGCAGCTAGTGGCGGCACCTTCATGAGCAAATACGAAGACGACGCGATGGATCTCATCGAAACGTTGGTGTAAAATAGTCACCATAATGCGGCGAAACTATTTGGAAGAGGTGCAATGCCGAAAGCTCTCGACGCCAAATCAGCGGAGACGGGGATGCTCCTTGAAAGGATCGACAAAATGGTGGAAGTCCAGAACTTACTACTGGACAGACTCAACATCCGCAAGGGTTCCGAAGGACTCGCCCCCGTCTCACTCCAAGAGGCGTCACCATGCGCGACTTGCTCAAGATTCAACCACGTCAAAATATATTGCCAAGTGATGGCAATCCAAGGGCAAGGGATGTATGGACAAGGTCCATCAGGAGGACCGAGTCAACAGGGACGACCAAATTATCCAGGTAATTATTCTAATCAATATAATACCCCTGTTTTTAACAATTCTTCGCAGAATAATGGCTATAGGAGGAACAATGATCAACCCTATCCTCCACAATACAACGGTCAGCGAAATTACCCTAATCAAAGACAGCCGTCGTTCGTCCCGCCAACTCAACCACAGGCATACACGCAAGCTCCATGCCAGACCACGCCGGCATCCGACCCGATCCTCGGTGCGATGTCGCAATTAATGGAGCAAATGACGAGGATGAACTCACGCGTGGACGAAATTCAAGACTTCGTCAAGACGAACGTCCAACCGAGGACAGACAAAAAGGGTAAGCAAGTAACTTTTAGTGACCAATTACCCTCGCAGGCCACGGAAAATCCAAGGAATCAAGGAGCTTCGTCGACCCAGACTCACAATATCAACCATGTACACGTCGATGAGGAAGCCGTAGAATCAGCCCTGGCCATGTCAAGCCTTCGGAGTGGGAAAGCTCTGTCGGATCCATACAAGGATCATTCTTTCCACCAAGGCTCAAATGAAGAAAAAGAGACGCCAATTATCGTAGAGCAAGACAGTGACTCGGAGGACAAGGAAGAATAGGTTGCGGTTGAACCTAACCCTGACAAATATAAGCCCCCTGTGCCTTATCCTCAAGCCTAAAATTGACCAAAAGCCAAGAATAGTGAAGCCGATGACAACCTACTAGACGCCTTTAAAAAGGTAACGGTAACCATTCCCTTGATAGAAGCCATCAAACATATCCCTTCATACGCAAAATTCCTAAAAGGTATATGTACTCCCCATAGAAACCCTAAACAGATCCAACTTAGTGAGACGGTAAGCTCCATAATGATGAATTCCTTACCCGTAAAAAAGAGAGATCCAGGAGCACCCATGATCACGAGTGAAATAGGAGGAATGTCCTTCACTAGGTCCCTACTAGATACAGGAGCCAGTACAAACATCCTCCCTAAGGCTGTATTCGACCGTCATCATGTAGGGGGAGTTACAACCATTCATAGTAGAACTATGCTTAGCTGATGGATCTGTTAGAAAACCCCATGGAATATTAGAAGACGTCATCATAAGAATAGAGGATTGTTATTTCCCGGTAGATTTCTTAGTGGTCGACATGAAAATGACTAAGGAGCTAAGCCAAGCCCCAATTATCTTAGGATGACCCTTCCTAGCTACCGCAAAAGCCGTAACTGACTGGGGGGAAGGAGAAGTAATTCTCAAGGTGGGAGAGCACACCGTGAAGGTCAACATCAACAAATTAATGAAATACCCTTCACGAGCTTCCGAAGACTTGGGCACCATCGGCTTCGCCGATGATCAAGACATAGATGCATGCCTAGAAGAAGTGATGATGATTGACGAGGAAGCTAGATATGAGAAGCTTCCGATGGACGAGCCAACTTTGGAGCTCAAAACTCTCCCGTCTACACTCAAATATGCCTTCCTTGATGAAGAGAAAGCAAAGCCAGTAATTATTTCGTCCAAGCTGGACATGAAGCAAGAAGAGCAATTACTGGAAGTGCTAAGGAAAAATAAAGAAGCAATCGGATGGACCCTGACGGACCTAAAAGGGCTAGACCCTTCACTATGTACTCATCGCATCTTCCTAGAGGATGAGTCAAGACCCGTCAAGGAAGCCGAAAGACGACTCAACCCAAGGTATGGGAGGCCGTAAAAGAAGAGATTCTTAAATGGCTAAATGCACAAATTATCTATCCCATATCCGATAGCCAATGGGTAAGTCCAGTACATGTCGTTCCAAAAAAAGGCGGAGTAACGGTCACGACGAACGAGAAAGCGAGGAAATCCCGGACGCGCATACCAATGAAGTGGAGGGTCTGCATCGACTATCAGAAGCTGAACTCTGCAACCAAGAAGGACCACTTCCCGCTACCATTCATCGACCAAATCCTGAACCGACTGGCAGGATCAAACTACTTCTGCTTTCTCGACGGATCTTCGGGCTACAATCATATCGCTATCCACCCCGACGATCAAGAGAAGACCACGTTCACTTGTCCTTTTGGCACCTTTGCTTTCAGACGCATGCCATTCAGACTGTGCAACGCCCCCGTGACCTTCCAATGATGCATGACGGCAATACTTTCTGACTTTCTTGGCGACAGCTTAGAAGTCTTCATGGACGATTTCTCCGTCTTTGGAAACGACTTCGAAAGTTTTCTTGCTCACCTGACGAAGATACTGGAGGTATGCGTCAGGAAACGACTGGTACTCAGCTGGGAGATATCTCATTTCATGGTACGAGAGGGAGTAGTGCTCGGGCACATCGTCTCGGGCAAAGGCTTAGAAGTGGATAAGGCCAAGATCGAGGTCATCCAGAACCTTCCTCTACCATGTACCGTGAAAGATTTGAGGAGCTTTCTCGGGCACGTCGGCTTCTATCGGAGATTCATCCAGGACTTCGCGAAAATCTCCAAGCCCCTCACCACCCTTCTTTGCAAAGACAAGGACTTCATCATCGACGAAGAAGGGAAGCTCGCATTCACGACATTGAAGCAAGCACTGATCGAGGCACCGATTCTACAAAGTCCTAATTGGGACTTACCCTTTGAGATCATGTGCGACGCTTCGGACAAGAAGCCGATGGGCATCTGCTACGCAAGTAAGACCCTAATTGAAGCTCAAATCAATTACACGAATACGGAGAAAGAGCTTCTACGGTGGTCTATGCTCTTGAGAAGTTCCGGCCTTACATCTTGGGGAGCAAGATCATCATCTACACTGATCATGCAGCCCTAAAATACTTGCTCTCCAAGAAAGAGGCGAAACCATGACTCATACGATGGGTGTTGCTCCTTCAAGAATTCGACTTGGAGATAAAAGACAAGAAGGGCAGCGAAAACTCGGTGGCACACCACTTATCGCGTCTCCACATCTCGGGAGGAGAGGACATCGAAGATACATTTCCAGACAAGAATCTCCTCGCCATCTCGACTCACGCCCCCTAGTACGCACACATCATCAACTTCATCGTCACTAGATCGATCCCGGAACATTGGAACCGGCACCAAGAAGATAAGTTCTTCCACGAGCTCAAGTACTATTTTTGGGAGGAACCGCTTCTGTTCCACCTAGGATACGACCAGATCATCCGACGATGCGTACCGGAGGAGGAGCAAGGAGATATACTGGCGATGTGTCACTCATCGACGTGCGGAGGACACTTCGCGGCACGAAAGACCGCGGATAAGATCCTACAGAGCGGCTTCTACTGGCCCTTGACGTGTCATTTTCCTGCGTCGTTAAAACACAAAAATGATGGTCAACCAAAATTTATAAAACCGAACTCACAAAGATAAGATATAATAATCAAGTATTGTGTAAGTATCGGGTCGATCCAAGAGAGCAGGGTTGACTTTAATCGCAGAGTTGACTTGGTCAAACTTAGGTGTAAAAGGAGTTTTAAATAAGAGAAAATAAGATGTAAGGAATGGAAATGATATAAATAAACTAAATAAGAAGTTTTAAGAATTTAATTCTCGAGTTTGACAGAGATAAGTCAAAAGTCAAAGTCAAAGCGTTGACTTTGACCAACAGTAGGTGTTCTAAAAAATCAGAGAATCAATACCCTAACCTTGGGAACCAGGGCCTGGCCATCCCATCCCGGTCGACGTTCTAGCAAACAGAGTCAGAAGATTACGAAAATTAGATATTTAGAAACTAGAGAGAAAATGGAATTTATTGATATATAATTCGTGATTTTCGGATAAGAAATGGATTTATTATGAATTATTGAAAATCAACTATCAGAAAATCCCCGAAATTAACACCTCAGAGGAAATCTTCAAATTGAATGGTCAAATGAAATCCAAATCTTACAATTTCTATGTTAATGGAAAGCTAAGAACCAGAGAAATCTAACAAGACCAAAATTATCGAATTCGGGTTTGTAAATCAAAAGTAATTGACCCTGAAAGTCAACATTTGACTTCTGATGAAAGATGAACAGTCCTTGGTCAAACGATTTGGAATTATAATCAAAGAGATATACTATTTTCAAAATCAGCGACTTTTCGGACTAAAATTTGGGGAAAATGAAGAACACTATGCACTAATTTGCAAAATTAAACTTCTAAATCTAATTAAAACTCAAATTACCTCCTGATAATCGATCGAATCTCACTACTAACCCGATTGCCGCAAGAATGGGGCTTCCATTCTCGTGGATTGAAGCGAATTTGCTCGGATTCTTCCTCGAGGACGTTCAAAATTGAAGGGGAAAATTCGATGAAATCAAGGAGAAATTCACGATCAATCCCGCTCCAATTGCTTCGCAATCGAGTTTAAACTCGGGGGGATCACAATGAACTAGAGATCTTCCTCGAAATTCGCTTATTTCCTTCACGAATTGATCAAAAGTTGAAGAACAAGAGAGAAATACATTGGTTTTTAAAGGGAAATTTGGCCCAAAAATCGTGGGCAATTGACGCGATCGTGGGAGCGGATTTGAGGCGTCGTGGGAGCGATTCCCTTGGGTGGCTTCTTGGCTCCCGAATTGGCCGTGAATTTTGCTTCAATTTCGCTTCAAAAGACGCCAATTTTGAACTTGATCATGGTCACGATCAAGCGGCGATCGGTCCACGATTGCGAGGCGATCGGGCCTCGATCGTGGCCTCTTCTCTTGCCATCTTAGGTTGGAATCGTGCGCCGAGATCGTGGCCTTGAATCCACGACGAAAGATCCACAATCGCGGCTCGATCACGCCGCGATCGCGGTTCGATCGGACCGCGATCATGGAGTTCTTCCGCGAATCGTCCTAAACATCCGATAGAGCTTAAGTTGGAGTGCACGATCAAGCGATCCAGAGCATTCCACTTCATGCCCAGGTGAGAAGAAAATCGGGGCCATCTGATGGAAATCGTGCGGTCGCAATGTGCCCACGCTATGCCTCCAATCGCGAAGGATCGCGACCGTCCACGCCGTGTCTCCAATCGCGAAGGATCGCGACCATCTGATCAAGCTACATTTGATGAAGATCGCGCGTCACCGTGGCCGTCAGATCGCGATCTCGCGGTCTTCATTTGATGACGATCGGGCGATTCTCGTGAGGCCATGTGTCCTAAGGTAAGCTAATGCAGGACCGACGAGGGTGAAGCGGTCCGGCGCTAATATCCTCTAAGGGGGAACTATGGATGGGATGATCTACGTGTTCTAAATGATGTAATGTCTAAGATCTCCTCAAGCAGCCAACCTTCCGGCGCGTCGTCACAGCGCTCCTGGGGTACGCCGAGTAGGATGGAGCGGGAATCCTCCCAGATCCGTCAGTGCAGGAGAGAGAGCAGCCTCGGGTCGTCGGGGGGGGAGCTCGACCGTCAACCCGGCGGCCGAATCCACGGTCCCAATCCCGTACCCTGACGTCACTCATCCTAACTAGGTCCGAGGGCGGTGGAGACAAGTGCGGGAAGTACTGAAGGAAATATAGAACTTCAAAGTAAGAGAAAGGGGATGAATGCCTAACCTGCGGGGCGCGAGCCCGGTCGGTCGGGGCGAGGGAGGTCGTCGGGCGCGGCAGCGATGTCGGAAGCCGGGGTGAGTCGGCGAGGGAGCACGGAGGAGCGGTCGGCGCAGGGCGGGGCGATGACGAGTCGCAATGAGCCGAACGGGTCGCAGCGAACATGGTGAAGGCGGGAGGCGGCGTCCTGGGCCGGTTCGGGCGGTGCAGGCCGGTTCGGGGCGGTGCAGGTCGGTGCAGGCTGAGTGCAGGCCGGTTCAGTCCGGTCTTGGTCGTTTGGGCCGTGCAGGCCGCTGCGGGCCCGGTCGGGCGGTCCGGGACCGGTTACAGGCCGGTGGGGCAGCCCTGGCGGTCTGGGCCGGTCGGGATCGAGGGCCGGGTCTAGGCCGGTTTGGGCCGGAGTCGAGGCTGGGTGCGATACGGGCCGGCTTAGGCTGGGGTCGGTGCAGGCGGCTGGCACAGTCGAGGGGCTGAGCCAGGGCCGGTCGAGCTGGCTCGGGCCGAGCTGAGGGGCGGGCCCGGCGAGTCAGGCGGTCCGGGCGGTTCGGTGGAGTGAGGTGGGAAGGGGGGCGATTCCCGCTGAGTCGGCTCAGCGGGAATCGTCTAGTCTCCTCTCGGCCCAGTTAGGGGTTTCCTGCTAGGTTGGCGGGCGGCGCGCGCGAGGAAGGCGGGGCGCGGTCGGGCGGAGGAGGGCGCCGGGCGGCGGCTCGAGGGAGGGAAGCGAGGGGGCAAGGGTCCTCGTGGCGGAGCGGGGTGCGGGATCTTGCGGCGGGGTTGCGGAAGCGAGCGGACTGGCGGCGGCGTCTGCAGCCGGGCGTGGCGTCGGCAGCGGCGAGGGACGCGATGGCAGCGGCGGCCAGCGCGGCGCGCGGGCGCGGCGGCGGGAGCGCGCGGCGCGTTCGTGTCCTTGGGGCTCGACGGAAGAGAGCAGTGTAGCAGCGCGGCGATAGCGCGGCCTTGGCGGCTGTGGTGGCGGCGGGCTAGGATCGCGGCGGCGCGGCGCAGGCGCGGCGGCGGCGGATCTCTGCGGCGGCTACGACGGCGGCTTTTAAGCGGCGGCGATGGCGGCGGCGTGGGGAGGATCCGGAGCTAGGGCAGAAGTGGCGGCGGGCGGCGGCGCGCACGGCGCGGTGCGGCGGCGGCGGCGCGGCGTCGGCGGTAGGACTCCTTCCCTAACTTTCCTTGAGCAGCCACTCGAGAGGGAAAACTCTTCTTTTTCTCAAATGACGGCTAGGGTTTGTGGGGGGTCCCTTCCCCTCTTATAGAGCCCTTGGTGGGCCAAGAGAGGAAAAGGGCCCACTTGAGGCCCACAACCCACACCCATACTCATAGAAATAGAAATAAAGGTTCACAAAAGGGAAAGGGCCTTAGGCTAGGGTCCCAGAAACAAGGGAAACCCACCCAAAGGCCTAAAGAGAGAGAGAGACATGCAAAGGCCCGCTTAAACACGTGCGGGCTAATAAAGTCAAAATAGAAAACGGAAAAGATAGCTCCACGCGCGCGAGCTCTGAAACGTGTCGTGGCGAGAAGAGGGCCTCACTTGGTGTAGTGAAAGCTCGGGGATCCTTCGTCTTCGCTGTCGAGGGGCTGGGACGCGCGTAGGTGTCGGCTCCACCGGCGCCGTAGTGTCATGCCTTGGTGGCGACGGGGGTCGTACGCCACCAATCCTCCCGGGGTCGGAAGAACTCGACTCCGTCGAGTTAGCGGGTGTGTCGGGCAGCGGCTCGAGCAGGTCTGGTCGTAGGCGTGCCAAGTCGCCCTCCGTGATCCACGCGTCATCCTCTGCCGGGCGTCCCTGCCAACGCACGAAGAACCTCCGCGAAGCACCATCCCTGTGAAGTCAATTATTTCTGCAGTACCTCCTCTACCTGCTCATGCCAATCGGGTGGTAGTGCAGGGGGAGTGGACTGCGGGGGCAAACTCGCTCTGCGAGAAGGGGCTGGGTCGGAAGGCTGATCATGAGGTGGTAGAGCTGAATAAGTGGCCAAGTCCGCCACGTTGAAGGTCGAGCTGATTCCCCACGAGGGAGGAATGCCGAGCGACGTGGCGTTCTCGCCCACGCGAGACGGGGACCCAGGAACGGGCCCGCGCTACGAGCATGAAGCTTCGTAGCCGTGCTGGAGAGTATCTCTCGGGTCTCAACCGAACCATCACCTGGTCACCCACCTCGAAACTCCTGTGACGACGATGCAAGTCGGCGGCACTAGCTATGCTGTGCATTACTGCTGAGTGATCCTATCATGAATGTATGCATGCAACTCACTCACATGCTGGGCAAATGCAACGCCATCCTGCGAGGCTCTAATGTGGGGGTCTACGGCACTAGATCTAGAGGTTTGCGGGGTACTAAGCCATGGGCAACCTCGAACGGGCTCATGCCAGTGGTGCGGTTCGCCAGGGCGTTATACGCAAACTCGGCACGCGGGATAACTAGATCCCAGGTGGTGAGGTTATCCCCCACCAAGGATCGGAGCAAGTTTCCTAAAGCTCAGATTGACGACCTCCGTCGGCCGTCGATGCGAGGGTGGTACGCCAGTCGAGAACTTTAGCTTGGTCCCCAACATGCTCCACGGCGTCCGCGAAGTGGCTCGTGAAACGGACATCGCGATCCGAGACGATGGACTTGGGCAGCCCATGTAGCGAACTATCTCCGGAAATACAAGCTGGGCCACTCGCGTGGCATCAGCTGTCTTCGAACATGGCACAAAATGGGCCATCTTCGACAGGTCCACTACCACCATGATGGAATCATGGTGACGAACCGTGCGAGGTAGTCAGAGCACGAAGTCCATGCTCACGTCGTCCCATGGTCGCGTCGGGGACGGGAAGCGGTGTGTAGAGGCCAGCATTCTTCTTGACACTTGCAGCGGCGCACACCACACGCGGCGACGATGTTCCCAGACATCGCGCTTCAAAGCTCGGCCAATAGAACTGCTGTTCTACTGCCGTGATCGTCTTGTCTCGGCCGAAATGGCCGGCAAGACCTCCGGAATGGCACTCCCAAGTGAGATGATCCGGAGCGATGTGCGAGACGCACAACCTATTCTGAAGAATAGGTAACCCTCTGTCCGGGAGGTAGTCACGGTGCTCATGGCTGGGGGCCAAGCTCGAGGGCATGGACAATGGGGCCGAAATCGGGGCACGTCGAATATGAGTCCTTTACGGACTCGAACCCGGTAACCTGCACTCTCACCAAAGTGAGGAGATGCGCCTGGCGACTCAACGCGTCTGCGACCACATTATCCTTGCCCTTCTTGTGGCGGATGACGAACGTGTAGTCCTGCAGATACTCCACCCAACGTGCGTGTGCAGTCGCTGAGCTTACGCTGCGAGTGGAGGTACTTTAGGGCCTCATGGTCGAGAAAAGCACGAACTCCTTGGACGGGGAGATAGTGGCGCCGGTGTCGCAAAGCACTGAATGACGGCATAGAACTCCTTATCGTACGTAGAGTCCGGAGCTGACGTCATTCAGCTTCTCGTTGAAGAACTCCACGGGGTGGCCATCTGGCTCGGGACACCCCCGATGCCAACGCCGGAAGCGTCGCAGGCGACCTCAAACACCTTCCCGAAGTCGGGTAACCGTAGGACCGGTGCCTGGGTCATCAAGGCCTTCAATCGACTGAAGGCCAGCTCGGCTGCCTCAGTCCACTGGAATGTATCCAGCCTGAGGCAGTCCGTGATCGGTGCCGTCACGAGAACTAAAGTTACGGGACGAATCGGCGATAGAACGTCGCCCGAGTCCAATGAAGCTCCGAATGTCGTGGATGGTGGAAGGTCGCGGCCACGACGTAATGGCTCGCACCTTCTCCGGATCGGCGGACACGCCAGAGGCGACACGATGAATCCTAGAAAGAAACCTCGGTCGTGAAGAAGTAGCACTTCTTGGGGTGAGCGTAAAGCTTCTCCCGTCGAAGTGCATCGCAGACCTCGCGGAGATGGTGGAGGTGGTCCTCTCGGCTAGCGGCTGTAGATAAGTATGTCGTCGAAGTAGACGACGACAAATTTGCCAATGAATGGGCGCAAGACCTCATTCATCAGCCGCTGGAACGTACTAGGCGCGTTCGAGAGGCCGAACGGCATCACTCGCCACTCATATAGACCATCCTTTATCTTAAAGGCGGTCTTCCACTCATCTCCGGGGCGAATCCACTTTTTGATGGTATCCGCTTCTCAAATCAATCTTTGAGAAGACTACGGATCCTGCCATCATGTCGAATAAGTCTGCGGGCGCGGGAATCGGAAAACGGTACTTGGCCCAGTAATCACATTGATAGCACGGCTATCACAACACATGCGCCGAGTACCATCCTTCTTTGGCGCAAGAAGGGCAGAGTACCGCGCGGGGGGCTAAGGCTCTCTGAATGAGACCCTTCGCCAACAGCTCTGAACACTGTCGCCACGGCTCCTCGTAGCGTGCGGGCTCCATCCGGTAGTGGGGGCGAGGTTCGGGAGGGAAGCTCCGGCACGAGATCGATCGCGTCTTTGGATATGGCGCATCGGCGGCAACTCGCCGGGGCAGGTCCTCCCGGGGAATACGTCTCCGAACTCCGCTAGGATCGGCTCAGCCTCGGGGGAATGCGTAGGTGGGTCAGCTCCGGTTGGGGCGTCGAGAGCTAAGGCAAAAGCGAGGCCGGGGTGTCTGCGAGCTCGTCCGGATACTCCGCTGAAACTCCGGACCTCGAACCACCATAAGTCCAACTCGAGGGCGGTAGGCGCCGAGCAAGTGGCCGGGCGGTGTAGGGGACCCACACAACTCTACGGCCACGGTGCATGAAGGTGCAAGTGTTTGCCCTTCTGCCCGGTGGGCGTCGTGGTCGTATAACCACGGTCGCCCAAGTATGATGCTCCCGATTTTCATCGGGATAACATCCTAAAGCACTATATCGTCATAAGTGCTGATCCGCAATGGCACCCTACTCCGGAGTCTCACGGGGAAGAGACGTGGTATCGATCCAAGACACGTCGTAGGGTGTCGGGTGCGGGTGAGTCGATAGCCCAAGCCGTGGAATCATCGTGTCGACACGGCGTTGGCGCAGCTGCCGCTATCGACTATCAACTTGCACACTTGCCCATTGATCTTCACATAAGTGTAGAAGATCGACGTGCGAAATGCGCAATCGGCTACCGGATCAGGGGGTCGGTGACGAGTGCAGGCCTGATCCATCGTCGGGGAGGAGGCGCCGGGTGTCGACGTGGGTGCGGCGCGGGTCCTCGCGGATGGGGGGTCGGGCTCCGGAGATCGTGTCGGGGAGGGCTGGGGCCACTGGAGTGCCCAGCTGCTGGGGGCTCGGCACGGCGATGCGACTACAGGGGATCCATGAGGTGCCGGGGGAGTGGGAGGGAAGTAGCACGGGCGATCTGATGTAGCCAGGACGTCGAATCCGAGGCAATCCTCCTCTAGTCCGTCGGCAGCAATGTAGACGTCCTCACTGAAAGCGTCGTCGCCTCTCGTAGGATCAGAGAGGGACCGAGTCAGCGGGCCGTCGCGGGCTGGGCGTCGGCACGGCGACACGCTCACGGAGCCTCTGGTGTGCCGTCGGGAGGCGAGAGGAAAGCCGCGGGAGTGATCTCTATGGCGCCAATGACGTCGGGATCCAAGCACTCCTCCTCTAGCCCATCGTCGGCGACGTAGAGCGTCGTCTCCTACGGCGTCATCACCTACCCAGTAGTGCAGGGGCGTCGTCTTCTAACCCGATGAGCGAGGTTCGAAGACGGGCACTGGCTGGCCCGATGTCCCTTGCCACGGCACTTGAAACAAGTGATGGGCGGAGGGGAGCAACGGCGGTCGAGCGGAGGGGACGAGTCCGTCGTCACGGCTCGGGGAGCTGGGGCTGACCCCACGAAGTGGGCGGGGACAGTCCAGGCTGTTCCCGCCACTAGGTCGAGGCTGGGATGGGGTGGTAGCCGTCGTGGAGCGGGTGAAGCGGGGCACGGGTGGTCGAGGGGTCGTCGTCACCGGGGCGTCGTCTCCGAGGCCTCTCCATATGCTCCACGATGCGGTAGGCCTCGTCAACTTCGGAAGGACAGCTCTTAAGCACCTCATTCGAAGACGGGTGGTCGGCCGTGTGTGAAGAGGCCAATGACGATCCGTGGATCCTCCACAAATCGACACCTCATCAGAGCACTCCTCAAAAAGTACGTATATAATCCCGCACAGGTGACTTGCCATGTCGAAGGTCAAGCCACGATAGGAAGAGTGTCGCCTCGTCTTGCCCAGCGGAACATACTTGTTCGCGGCTCTGAACCATCTCGGCCCGAGGTAGTGATCGGGAGCCCTCGCCTCTCGGCGGCTAGATACTCGTTCTCCCGAGAAGATCTTGGCACTGTCCGCCAAGTCTCATCTCTGCGTACTCGACGCGAGAGGTCGGTGTCCATACGGTACCGGCGGAAATAGGAGTTCATGCTTGGACTCCCAATCAATGAAGTCTTTGGGTTCTCGAGAACCATCAAAGACGAGGGACCTCAACCCTCACGCTCTTACGCATACGAATGCGATGGTCCTCTCGGCGACGATCGGGGTCATCACGTCGGTCGTGGAAATCTCGATCGTCGTGCTGATGTCGTGGCGGGCTGGGGTAATGCCGGTGGTCATACTCCCGATCGTAGGGGTCGGCGTAGTCCGGGCGCGGTGGTGCGCGGCCCAGGGGAATATCACGATCATGGCGGGAATACTCCGGTCGGGGATCGTAGTCTCCGCGGCGACGCGAGTCTCCTCGGCGCCGGTGGTGTACTCGCCATCGTGATAATAATCACGGGGGCGGGGTGGATCGGCTCGGCGGTCGGGATACCCATGATCCCGAGCTCCGTATGCGGGAGACTGCGGTGCGCGATCACCTCGATAATCACAGCGATCATCGTAGGGGCGGGCACCTCTCGGGCTGACTCGTCGGGCGGTAGTCCCTCGAGTGACCACCACGAGTCGGTCGATCATCATATCGCTCTGTCTGGATGTGGGGCTG
Source organism: Lemna minuta (assembly GCA_024174645.1). Lineage (NCBI taxonomy): Eukaryota > Viridiplantae > Streptophyta > Magnoliopsida > Alismatales > Araceae > Lemna > Lemna minuta. The sequence goes on along the minus strand of CM044118.1, from coordinate 5,861,016 downwards.
CACGTAGGGGGCCCCTCAGTGGGCTGGGTCGTCGATCCAACTCGTCGAGCACTCGAACATCGCCCGTGGGGCGCTCAGGCCCAAGCGGGTGTCGCTGCGGGGCCATGCGGCCCGAAGTGGATGGGATCGGGACTCCCATCTGCTCTAGTACGGCACTCACCGTGCGGTGAAGATCTGTCGTGGGTAGGTAGGGATCGCCTACGGAAGGCGATCGAGGTCGGTCACGTCCTCCGCGTCGAGGCTGGCTGGTAGAAGGCCGATCGTCGGTAGTCATAGCTAGGGGCCTTCCGGGGCGCTGTCGTCGTGATCGAGCGAAGGGGAGTGAGCACGTGTAGATCGTCCATCGGGACGAGTGAGGAGCTAGGTAGAGTCCGGCCTCGGAGAGGGACGGGACCGCCTAACCCTGTGCGAGCTGGGAGGCGGAGGAGGAAGCGAACACCTTCCATCCCGCCGTCGGGCATCGGAATGCCGCGGGACCCCGAGGATCCGTGGTGGGGATAAAGATCCCTCTCGAACCGCGGCTCTGGCGGAGCGCGTCTCGACAACCATGGCTAGTACCCGGCTATAGGAAGAGGGGCTATCCCTAGTGTGATGTATGATGAGTGATGGATAATCTAACTAACTATATGAATGAATGATACTAAGTGCGGAATATGAAATGGAACGAGGCGGCGGCGCGGTCGAGCGACCACGGCTGTGCTCCGATACCAAGATGATGCGGGGACCGAGCGGGGTGAATCGGTCGGCGCTAATATCCTCTAAGGGGAACTATGGATGGGATGATCTACGTGTTCTAAATGATGTAATGTCTAAGATCTCCTCAAGCAGCCAACCTTCGGCGCGTCGTCACGGCGCTCTCGGGGGTGCGCCGAGTAGGATGGAGCGGGAGTCCTCCCGAGATCCGTCGATGCGGGAGAGAGAGCAGCCTCGGGTCGTCGGGGGAGCTCGATCGTCAACCGGCGGCGGATCCACGATCCCAATCCGGTACCACGACGTCACTCGGCCTAACTAGGTCAGAGGGCGGTGGAGACAAGTGCGGGAAATGCTGAAGGAAATATAGAACTTCAAAGTAAGAGAAAGGGGATGAATGCCTAACTGCGGGCGCGAGCCCGGTCGGTCGGGGCGAGGGAGGTCGTCGGGCGCGGCAGCGATGTCGGAAGCCGGGGCGAGTCGGCGAGGGAGCACGGAGGAGCGGTCGGCGCAGGGCGGGGCGATGACGAGTCGCAATGAGCCGGACGGGTCGCAGCGAACACGGTGAAGGCGGGAGGCGGCGTCCTGGGCCGGTTCGGGGCGGTCTGGGTCGGTCTGCGCCGGTCTGGACGGTTCTGGTCCGGTCTTGGTCGTTTGGGCAGGTCTGGGCCGCTCTGGACCGGTTTGGCCGGTCTGGACCGGTTCTGGACCGGTTGGGGCAGCCCTGGCGGTCTGGACCGGTCGGGATCGAGGGGGCCGGTCTGGACCGGTTTGGACCGGGTCAGGCCTGGGTGCGATCTGGACCGGCCTGGCTGGGTCGGTCTGGGCGGCCTGGCCTGGTCAGGGCTGAACCGGGCCGATTCGGGCTGGCTCGGGCCGGCCTGGGGGGCGGACCGGGGCGAGTCAGGCGGTCCGGGCGGTTCGGTGGAGTGAGGTGGGAAGGGGGGCGATTCCCGCTGAGTCGGCTCAGCGGGAATCGTCTAGTCTCCTCTCGGCCCCTGGTTAGGGTTTCCTGCCGGTTGGCGGGCGGCGCGCGGCGAGGGAAGGCGGGGCGCGGTCGGGCGGAGGAGGGGCGCGCGAGCGGCAGCTCGGGGAGGAAGCCGAGGCGGCGGTCCTCGTGGGCGGCCCTGTGGTGGCGGCGGCTGGGATCGGCGGCAGCGGCGGCAACTGGGCGCGGCGGCGGCGGCGGATCTCTGCGGCGGCTACGACGGCGGCTTTAAGCGGCGGCGATGGCGGCGGCGTGGGGAGGATCCGGAGCTAGGGCAAGAAGTGGCGGCGGAGGCGGCGGCACGAACTGGTGCGGCGGCAGCGGCGGCGGCGTCGGCGGTAGGACTCCTTCCCTAACTTTCCTTGAGCAGCCACTCGAGAGGAAAACTCTTCTTTTCTCAAATGACGGCTAGGGTTTGTGGAGGGGTCCCTTCCCCTCTTATAGAGCCCTTGGTGGGCCAAGAGAGGAAAGGGCCCACTTGAGGCCCACAACCCACACCCATACTCATAGAAATAAAATAAAGGTTCACAAAAGGGAAAGGGCCGTAGGCTAGGGTCCCGAAACAAAGGGAAACCCACCCAAAGGCCTAAAGAGAGAGAGAGAGACATGCAAAGGCCCGCTTAAACACGTGCGGGCTAATAAAGTCAAAATAGAAAACGGAAAAGATAGCTCCATGCGCGCGAGCTCTACGAAATGTGTCGTGGCGAGAAGAGGGCCTCACTTGGTGTAGTGAAACTCGGGGTCCTTCGTCTTCGCCTGTCGAGGGGGCTGGACGCGCGTAGGTGTCGGCTCCACCGGCGTCGTAGTGTCATGCCTTGGTGGCGACGGGGGTCGTACGCCACCATAAGCCCTTTGATCGCGTCACTTAAATCATCTTTTGCGCACATGCCTGATTTGATGATTGCGTGGACTCGGGTCCACGCGATCTCTGCCGTCCTGACCGAATCCAACGCCCGCTGTGCGTCCACATCACCTGCAAAAGGTAAGACATGTGTGGGACATAGTCCCACACGGAAGAAATATATAATCATTGTATGCTTAAATGTCGGGGCGCGGTAACGCATTTGCGTTACCGCCCCCAACTTCTTACGAGGGCCCACTAACCCATGGGCCCTTCACACGCTGACCTCTCCTGCCACGTGGCGCCCCACACGGGCGTCCGCGTGGACGCGCGGACACGCGTGGCCTCGTGCCACATGTCCGCGCCCTGTGCGCCTCGTGTGGGCCACCCGTGGCTCTGCCACGTGGCCTCAGCGCCGCGTTGCACCCGCGTGGTGGTCCCACGTGCCACATCAGCCCGCCAGCTGGCCCCACTTGCCACGTCACCCTGCAGGTAAGTAAAATCCCTTCTTCGTGATTTTAATAAAGAAAAATTGATTTAAAATTATATAAAAAATCAGAAAAAGGCATAAAACTTCAGAAATTCATAATTTAAAATATACAACTCCTTTTTAATCCAAATTTTCTCCATTGGATCACAAATTCTTTTCTTTTTAATATCATCTCATTTAAAATATATTTTGAAAGAAGAAAACAAGATGAATTAGAATTTACTTAAATCATTTCTCATTAAACATTCTAAATCATAAATTCATCCTGAAATTATCCTTCCAAACATTTACTAAAGTCAAAAATCATTCAATAACAGAGATTAACTTCTATTAATTTAAACTTAACAAAAGATTAATCATCTATTAAGCATGAAATTATCCCTAAGTTATACATAAATATCAACTTTAGTGAAATGACATGCCAATGGAGAAAATTCCTAAAAAGCATGATAACATGCATCATATTCACATAAAATAAGCATGAATATGAGTTAATTAGGATAAGAATACAAGTTATAAATGCATGTTATCAGCCCTCCATCTTCAAGGACGCCCACCGTTTCTACACGGAATGCCTACAATGTCAAGCGGCGATCAACATCTCGAAGCGAGATGAGATGCCGATGCGGCCGATCCTCGAGGTGGAAATTTTTGATCTTTGGGGGATAGATTTCATGGGACCTTTCCCACCTTCTGACAGGAAAGAGTACATATTGGTGGTGGTGGACTATGTGTCCAAGTGGGTCGAAGCAATCTCCACTAGGACAAACGACCATCGGGAGGTTCTGCGCTTCATCACACGATGCATCTTTGCCTGATACGGTTGTCCGAGGGCCATCATCAGCGACGGCGGCTCACACTTCAACAACTCCCACTTTCGTGCGCTGTTGAAGAAGTACGGAGTACACCACCGCATCACCACGCCATACCACCCAAGGCGAATGGGCAAGTAGAGGTTAGTAATCGAGAAGTCAAAACTATTCTTAAGAAGATAATTCGTCCAGATGGAAAGGATTGATCACACAAGCTCCCCGACGCACTATGGGCATACCGCACGGCATACAAGACACCCATCGGGATGTCTCCCTTCCGGCTCATCTTCGGGAAAGCCTGCCACCTTCCAGTTGAGCTAGAGCATCGAGCTTACTGGGCCATCGAAAAGCTCAACCTCGCACTGGATGAAGCAAGCAAAGAACGACTTCTCCAGCTCCAGGAGTTACAAGAGTTGAGGCACGACGCGTACGAGAACGCGACGATCTACAAGGAGAAGACGAAGGCCTTCCACGACCGACATATCCGACGACGATCATTCCAGGTCAATGACAAGGTCTGGCTCTACAACTCGTACCTCAAGCTCTTCCCTGGAAAGCTGCACTCCAGATGAGATGGTCCCTATGTGGTTCTAGAATTTTCGACGGCGGAGCAGTACTCATCTCCAATCCTAAGACCGGTCGACAATTCAAGGTAAACAGCCATCATCTCAAGCCGTACCTAACCTCAGAGCCACCCGCACCAGCAGATAAGGTAAATCTGCATCTTCCCGAGCACTCGAGGACGTGACGGTATCACCCTCGACCCATCAGTAGTCGTAGGTTTCATTTTGTTTAGTCTGGCTGAAGACGTTAAACTTAGCGCTCTTGGGAGGCACCCCAAGATTATCTTACCTTTTTAGTTTTATGTTTTGATTTCAGTTTCTTTTTAGACATCGAAGAACTACATTAGAGAAGGATGCACCTGCACTGGAACTCCCACGAGCATCACGGACTAATGAGCTTTTCTAAACCCATCTCACCGCACTTTTTATTGTTTTCATGTCATGATTTGATGAGTTTTTCACATGAGCATGTAGTTTTCATTGAGGGCAATGAAAGATTCTAGTTGGGGGGTGAGGATTTAGAAAAAGCTCTACCATTTTTCAAAAATTTTAAAATTCTACTTTCTAAAAACTCCTATTTTTCAAAAATTTTGATCTAATCTACCCCACCTTAGAAGTCTTTTCATCTAGAGATCTGACCTACTAGAGATGTAGAAGTGAGGACCTTATAGTCCATATGATTACATTTTGAGTAATAAAACCAAATGATCTAGAGAGACCAATGGATTAGCTTTAGTGGTTGACTTCTTTGGGGTTGGGTACCTAACAGGCACCAAGGAAAAAGAGTAATCAGAAGTGGAAATGCTATGGGATTGAAAAGGAGAGTATTTGAGAGATAATAAAATTCCATTTTACCTATTATTAGCCCAAACTGCTTAGTATAAGGAATTTCTCGATGCTAGACTTTCTCCTTTAAAAAGTGCAATGATCCATAATTTTTGTAGCACCTATCTTTCCTTATAGGCATGTAGTTTTCTCTTCCAAAGCATTCAAGTAATAACACCAATTTGTTTTAAACTTCACTTTTGATGATGAACACTCCCAAGTGAACTCACATATCCATCTCACCTTCCATTTTTTCTCCCACATGTGCTTATACCTTCACTACACTTCATTTGCTACACACTCTCTTCAGAAATCCTAAAACTCCTCCACATCGTCATTCTAGTCTTCTGAAATGCTTTAAAAAATGAAGAAGAAAATAGGAGAAAGGTCAAAAGAAAGAGAGAAATAAGAATTTACAAGAAGGAAAATAAGTGGGAACATCTTCTACCTTTATCTCTACCTCCACCATCATCTCTACCATTTACCCTATCCATCATCATCCACTACTTGGGAGTATAATCATCATAAGTGGTACCTTCTTTGATTTTATAATCCACTTTGTTTTATCAACATATTTGCTTTTATCCAAGTCATACCCTTAGAAATATTGTCTTTTATTTCCTTCAGCCTCCTCACACGATGCATCCAAAGATAGCAATCCTTTTGAATTGCACTCTTTTAAGGAGGAAAGCGAGTTGAGGGGAATTCTAAGCACTAAGTAGCCTCCATTTTGAGGGAACGAGTGATGTGTTATGGAGAGGGTAAGGAATTACATCCACTCATGAGAGAGTGAGTATATTTTCAGAACCATAGCATCATACCTTAGATAGGCTCACCTTGATTACAATCAAGAATTAGACTTGAGCATTAGCCGATGAGCACTACCCTAACATGTACTAAAAAAGTCAACCTAGAGATGGAATCTAGATCATTATGGCCTACACTATAAAGAAAACGTGATCATATATTTATATACTTCACCTTTTTAGTAGTAGGATCAAAGGATGAAAAGACTTTCTAAGGAGATCATATAGTAAATTGCTAAGAGACTAGCAATAATTTAAGTTGGGGGGTGTGATAACATGCTATATTAACATAATAAAACATGATTTTTGATACATATTAAGATATAAATTGTTTCATTTACATGCATGTTATCATACTTATGTGCATTTTTCTATCATTCTATAATAATTCATTATCATCTCAAAAATACTTTAAATAGGGTTTAATATGATGAATAAAATTAATAACCCATCTTTACTTGAGATTATGAATGATTTTTAGAATGAAAATAATGAGAGAAAATGTTTATAAACATTTATTTACATTTTCTTAAAGTTTCAAATCCTTAAAAATAAATGTGTTTTTGAAATAAAATTTAAAACTCTCATTATTTATCAATTTTTATCTTTTAAAATGATAGATAATTAAATTTTGGATCAAATAAAAGAAATTTGGATTAATTTGGAGTTATATTTTAAAAGTTATGAATTTTCTAATTTTTAGGGATTTTTTTCGGATTTTTCTGAATTTATTTCTATTTTTAAATAATAAAAATGAATTAAAAAAGGGGCAAAAAGCAGGTTTATTCTGCGCGGGACCCACATGGATGCGACGTGGCACTTAGGGCCACGTGGCAGCGCCACGCGGGCCCACGCGGCACCTACGCGGCGCGATATTTATTTACATATATATTTTATATACTATATAGTGCATAAGGTTCAGCCTTCCGTATATCGGAAGGGTATTCAACATCTAAAACCATCGCTGCTTTTAAACCCAATCAATTCCCTTAATTTTTCCCGTGTGGGACTAAGTTCCACACGATTTTTATATGCAGGACACGTGGCGCAGGGAGGAGCGTCTGATCGACGGCGCCTTGGAAATCCATGCATCGATCGCGTGGACGCGTGGACCATTCATCACAATCAGAGCACGTGGGTTAAAAGGAGGGATTATAACAGCTCAAATTAAAACGCGCGGGAGAAATCAAGACCGTCGGATCGCGATCCAAGGAGCGAAATCGCGTGCGTTTTATAACGCATCTCTTCAGATCGCATCCAGACTATCGATCGAGATCCGACGGCCATGACTTATTTGAAACGGTCCACGATGGACCGTTCCATCGTAACCGTCGATCGTTTCGATCGGACGGTTACGCCCAAAATTTGTATAAAAGGAAAGGTTCTTCCGATGTTCTAAGCATTTGAGTTGGAAATTAATCTAATTGATCCGTCTAGACACCTCCCCTCTCGTTTCTCTTGATCTCATCGTGTTCCTATCTCAATTCCGCACCACCGGAGCTCTTGAAATCAAGATTTGGTTGTGTAGATCAGGAGAAATTGATGCTTGAACTCTCTCTTCGCGTTGTTCATGATTAAGCAGCTTAATCGCGACGTTTTGATCGCTAATTGGGGTTAGTGGAAGCAATTTTTCATAATCTACCTTCCTATCATGTTTAATTTCGATTTAGATTAGGATTTCAAGTTCAATTTGATTCAAATTTAGTCAAAATCACGATCTCTTCGTCCAAAATTTTCTCTCCATTTCGATGTTCGATTTCTCCACGAAATCAAGTCCAAATTCGATGATTCTTGATTCCGTGGAATTGATTTGAAGTTATCTTTCATAATTTACCATTTTCCTCAATTTCTATCATCAATTCATCGTTCGATTTAATCAATTTTTAATAATACATCAAGAATTTCCTTATTTCCCTGTGGATTCGACCCTTATTTATCATTATACCCTTCAATTCGATAAATTTTCATCAAATTGGTAAGTTCGGAATAATTTTTGACACGAGACTGTGTGAAATCAATGACCTCGCGGTCTCGTCTTGTCATTGCGCCTAATTTTTTTTCCTGTTTCTCACAAAGGAACCCTCATTGTCTCACTTAGAGGAGTTATACCCTCATTGTCTCTCACTCTTTCTTTCCACAGGGTGGGTATTTCTTGAATAAATTGATGAATAGACATCATTGCTCTCTTTAACATGGTAAACCCATGCGATGCAAAAACACTCATAAAAAAGATAGTGTAATGACAATAATCAAGAAAATATGTAGTGCAAGAATGTCATTCAAACATCACAATGAATCAAATGAAAAGGTTCTAGCCTAGGAACTGGACTAAAACATTAATAGGCCGTCTAGTGGTGCTTCCCTGATTGAAATGAGTAACATTCAAAGGGGAAGTAGTAGTCCAAGGAAGAACTTGGTGGACATTAAAAATATAGTTAGTTTCCAAAACATTGATGCAAAAGTACATAGGATTCCTCCTCATTGATCAATGAGGTGAGTCGACACGCAAAAAACTCAAGGTAAGTTTCTACATTCTCACATGCTAAGCTCATCCTTTTCCCAATCCTTAATGGAAAGGAAAGAAGGTAATGACATCATGAGTTTAATATGTGCAACTATTTGATGCATCAAATAATTTACTATATTATTTAATGACTTGAATGAGTTCCATCATGTAAGTCACATGTCTTTCATCATTTTATCACTAGTTTTTAGATTAGTTTTGTTTGGCCTTTTTGCATTATTATACTATTTGGTTTAGCCATTGTAGCCTTACATGATTTGAAGGACAAATGAATAAGACAAGAATAAGGAGAACTGAAATCAAGTTTGATTTCCACACGGTTGTTATCTAAAAAAGTAAAAAATTGTTCCATTTCCACAAATTGCACAGGAAACTACATGATGTTTCGAAAATTATGAATTTTCTCAATTATTATGAATTTTTGGCTAAAAATAAAAGCAAGATTGTAGTAGTGCACTGTCATTTCATGCCATGGTTCTTATTAGGCTACGGGGGCTACAAGAGGCATAACATGGGCACAATTTAATCATCGGTTCTCGTTTTCACTTACTTGTAGGGGATATTTGGCATGTAGAGACTAGGTGATCAAGTTTCACTTGTGCTCCATAATGTGAGCATTTCTTGGTCATCCAATTTTTATACCCAAGGGTAAATATGGATGCGATGATTTCTTGTCCAAAGTAGGAAAAATGTGGCCTCATCTCATAGTCATGTCTTCTTAAACGCCAAATCCATCAACAACATCCAAATCAGATGATCAAAAGACAATCTCTCCTTTGGGTAGTTAACTTTGGAATCTTAGGTCGATAACTTTATAAATTTTTTTATCAAAACATCAAATACAGCAGAAAATATTGAATCGGACATTCAAAATACCAAGCCACCAAGAACAGATGATCCTATCATCTAGAATGAATGAGAAAACATACTTACAGTGTTTCCTTGAAGGAGTTCTTGAAGATCTTCAAGCGTCTAGCCTCTAGCGGTATCCACACGGTCTCTGGATGGTTGGATCTCCTCTTCAAACCTCTTCACCAAGAGAGAAAGAGAAGAATGGAGAGAATTTTCACAAGGCTTGCATGGGCACCTTGAGTTGTGGTCTTTCTCCCCCTATTTATAGACATTTGGTATGAGGTTTTTTCATAAAAACCCTCATAATTATGTCTATATCCACCAACATCCATAGGCCTTATGTGTGTGACCCTCTAAGTCCATACATCTCACTAGTTAATAGCTCTATAGACCAAATAACACCTTATTGGTCAACCTTAATTAATTATCCATATCTACATATAGATTAATTAATCAAGGATCGATTTAACCCAATCGATCGATTGAGTTGCCAGCCCATTGGTTGCCAACCTACACCACGTACATTAGGAGATGTGAAGTATGTAAGAACTCACTTATGGAACCTTCTCGTCATCGATTACCATGTATGTATAATCCTTCATCCACATTAAACTTATGAATGACTTAGGGTACAGTCAATTATCAAACCTTAATCAGTCACTCAAGTTAGTACTGATGAGTGTAGAAATCATCGAGAACTCCTCCGATATTTCTACTACCTTGGCCAAGGATTTCTTCGCATGTCATTCCTTGAGTCAATCTTCTCAAATATCGAGGGTGGATGATCCCATCTTAATCACACAATCATCTTCGTGGACTTCATGTCGTATCTAATATATGAAGTTTTAGATATCCTGTGGCTAGGGATTTGTAAGTCATAATCAAAACACGATCATCCATCCACAAGATGTCTTTGGTGTCTCAAGTCAAAGGACCACATACACAACCATGACATGAATCAACCTGATTGACTGTTAAGTATAATACCATTCAAGGATTCATACGGATCAATTCAATGAACTCTTTCTCCAAAGAGCACCCACTATCTATCCTTAGTGTCTCCATACCGATGGCTATAGGATCAGCCATACTCATCATATGAGATGGATTAGATAGTACTATTCTTTCCAGATAATTCGATGTCATTCTCGAATATCTCACGAATAGGAATGTTTAGAACATATGTTTAAAGACTAGTGATCACTATATTATGATCTCATCATAATTCACTTAGTCATTGCACATGCTCATGGACTTCATTGCCAACATCACACAAGAAAGATAAACAAGATACATGAAAGTGTGATTGGCTTATAGGCCACATAATATCCATCACTTCGGGTAAGAAATTTCTCAAAAATTATAATTGAACAAACCTTTTGCACAAATTAACCCATGTAACCTCTTGATTATTGTGTATTCTAGATGAATTTTTGTATTGGTTGAATCCAACGTTGAATATTTTGATGAGAAATTGGGGATAATCTGCCATTTGAATTTAAAATTTCTTCCTAGAAATTTTAAATAAAAACCCTTGCCTTGATAAATAATTGGATCATTTTCTTGGTAGTTTCAAGTTATTTGTCTCTTATTTTCCTAAAAAGTATTGTTTGGGCATAGATTTAGTTTTGAATTTTCAGATTAATAGAATTTCACTAATTTTAATCACTTTCTCTTCCCTAGTCTATGATTTTCTCTATCTAACATCTCCCTCAATTTTCTTAAAATTGAATTTTTGTACATAATCATTGACTTTTCTTCCAAAATATACTACTTTCCCCAAAAGATACATTGTTTTCATTGTGAATCTAGATTGTTTTCCAAGAAGTCTCAAAGTCAACCTATTTCTCTTTGGATTTTGACCCTTAATTATTATTATGCTGAATTAAACTTATTTAAATGATATAATAATATATATTGGAACCTTAATCAAGCATGTCAATTTCTACTTAATTTTGCCTTATCAACTTATAGAAGAGAATGGAAATGGGTGATTGCACTTATCATAAAGAGGATAACTGAAAGGTAGGAACATAAAGGATGTAAAAAAGTGATAAAGTGGGTATTCGATTAGTCTTTCTTTATTCTACTATAAGAGAGAGACATACAGATGCAATGAGGAGATAAGGATTATAAAAGGAAGGTACCTCTAAAAAGTAGAATGGGAGGTTATAAGAGAGGTAGTACTAGAGGTAGCAGACAAGAGATGACATTTTTGAAATTCATCCAGAAATCATACTCATCAGGGGTTATTGAACAGGAGATCTAGCTAGGCATTACCAAAATTAGGCAAATTGGAAAATTCCTTACGAAATTTCACCCAAGACTTGTGAAATTTCACTTCGAGGGTTTTGATTCCTACAATAAAAAAAACAAGATTCATGCTCGAATCGAGAAGACGAGAGAAGGAAATGAACTGAAAGATCATTCTTGACAAAAGAAGATTTTTGGGTGATTACAATAGAACTCGAATGCAAGCATTTACAGGACTAAGAGCAATGGAGCCTAAGAATAGAAGGTTCTTGGTTCGAACATCTTCAGTAATTTCATAGAGCAGTCACCATCCATAGACTTGAATTCTGTTGTGCCGACGTGGTTGTCCTTCTGGATGAGTTGGCAATTTTATTTTTTGTCTTCACGTCCAGCTCACGTCTTGAGCAGGTTCACCGCCTTCGTCTTGAGCCGGTTCGCTATCAATGGTCGTAGAGGCTTTAATATTCATGCCCCAAAACTTAGGCCTCAGCATTCATTGAATATGGACATATTTCCAGTGATCACAATATCGAGGCATGAAGAACTTTGCCAAGTTTATTTCAGTGACGTAAGCATGCAAACGGAATCTTGCGGTGAATTATGTAGCCACGCATATGGCGGTGAGTTTACTGACACGTGCCCGCGTTTGGACCATCCTGCTCACTGACACGGTGACCCAAAGGCAATGACGGAAACTCCATTCTTGGAGCGCGGTAGTATAAACTCGTCACATTCTTGGAGCGCAAGAATTTCGCCATGGCTGCTCCAGCGGTGAAGCTCATGCGCTCTGTACAGTACGACTCCTACGGCGGTGGCTCCGCTGGCCTTAAGGTGATTCGCCATTGTCCGTTTTGTTTTTATTGCTTAATTTTATCATTTTGTCTTTTGGGAGGAAAATTTATAGTTCTATAAATTTTTAATGAATGCCCCAGAAGAGGATCTCCGGAGGTTCTCGAATTAGCACGTGCTTCTTTGTTCGATTCTCCAAATTTTCTGTTTCCTTTTATTCTCCATAGTTGATTATTTAAACCACATGAATTTAATCACAAAGTAACGCCTTTTCTCATGTTTTTTCCCGTTGAAGAGATGAAGATCCACGAAAAAGATACTGAGGTTTAGATGTTATAATAACCGGGTCGTACTTTGTACTGAAGAAACCGGATCGTACTTTGTTGCTTTAGAGATATACGCATAAAATGCCTTTTTCTTTGATTTTAATTATCCTTATCAGCTTTTGAGTCTTATTTGGAGAAATTTTGTTGATTGAACATTGATGCCGAAGGACTGTAGCTTTAAATGATTATCAGCTATCAACTTTGGATCATTGGTTCTTGGGTCAATATTTATGCCTTCCCAAAATTGATGATTTCCTGTTGACTCTCTAATGCAGCAAGTTGAAGTTCCGATTCCGTCAGCAAAGAAGGATGAGGTACTGTTAAAGTTGGAAGCATCTACTATAAACCCCATTGACTGGAAGATTCAAAAAGGGTTTATACGCC
>CM044118.1:5829202-5847373 GCA_024174645.1 Lemna minuta | reverse complement strand
AGAGAGAGAGAGACATGCAAAGGCCTGCTTAAACACGTGCGGGCTAAATAAATTCATAATAAAATAGAAAACGGAAAAGATAGCTCCACGCGCGCGAGCTCGTGGCGAGAAGAGGGTCTCACTTGGTGTAGTGAAACTCGGGATCCTTCGTCTTCGCCTGTCGAGGGGGCTGGACGCGCGTAGGTGTCGGCTCCACCGGCGCCGTAGTGTCATGCCTTGGTGGCGACGGGGGTCGTACGCCACCATGTGGCGTATAAGCCAATCACACTTTCATCAATCTTGTTTATGTTCATTGAAATGAAACTTCTTCATTTTCATTCTTGTGTGATGTTTGCAATGAAGTCCATGAGCATGTGCAATGACTAAGTGAATTATGATGAGATCATAATATAGTGATCATTAGTCTTTAAACATATGTTTTAAATGTTCCTATTCGTGGGATATTCAAGAAGGACATTGAATTATCCGGAAAGAATAGCACTATCTAATACATGTCATATGATGAGTATGGCTGATCCTATAAGTATTGGTGTGGAGACACTAAGGATAGATAGTGGGTGCTCTTTGGAGAAAGAATTCACTGAATTGATCTGTATGAATCTCTGAATGGTATTATACCTAACTGTCAATCAGGTTGATTCATGTCATGGTTATGTATGTGGTCCTTTGACTTGAGACACCAAAGACATCTTGTGGATGAATGATCGTGTTTTGATTATGACTTACGAATCCCTAGTCACGGGATATCTAAAACATCATATATTGGATACTGATGAAAGCACAAAAAGTATGTATAAATACTAAGATTTACTTTTATTTAGCTCAATTAACTCGCAAACCTATCATTATATCTACTATTGCACGAGTTAACAATTTTATGCCATCAATACACCAAACAAGAAATATTATACATCATTTCTTTGTCTCCTTGTTTTCAGGAACTTATAAGCATGAAAATGGAAGCTAAATCATTTAAAATAGGTGTGGAGAAGGTTAATGGGCTGTCCAAGGCATCTTAAGTGGAGCCCAGTCAAAGGAGAATGGGTGGCTCTCTCTCCTCGGTGGCGTTTAAAAGGAAAGAGACAAAGAAAAGTGAGGCTCTCCAGTTTTTTTTCAGCGTCTTCTTCTTCCTCGTGCACTCTCTCCTAGGGTTTGGGGGCTTTTGCTTGTAGTTTTTCTGTCGGGATAATGTATTCAGTGGTAGTTTTCAAAAAGTGAAGTGTAGTTTGTTTCTCCTGCTGATTCTTCCGCTATTTTCATTTTTTCCTTCCTTCGTCATCCTCAATCTAGTCTTCTTGCCTGACTTTTTCTTCTCCTCACCTCTTTCCCTGTTCTACAATCCTCTCCCTCCTCGTGCTATCATCCTCTCTCTAATCTCTCTTTTCTATTTACTCTCTCTCGTTAACTCTTGTTTTTTTTCTTCTCTCTCCCTGGTTCCCCTGTTTGTCCTTTTCGCGTTCTTATTTGTCTCTCTTTCTCTCTTTAGTTTCCTCCCGCAATTTTGCTTATTGTTCCCTCATCTTTTCTCTCGCTCATCATCTTCTTCCATGTGAACTTCACTGAGCCTCCTGTATGAGATTCTTCTTTTGTCTTCGCATCTGTCTTTTCGTGGTTAACGCACTCCCGCAGCATCATCTTCCACTAGTTCCTGCCCTCTCTAATTTCTTTCACTCCCTCTCTAAAATATTTCTCATCGCTTCTACTTCTCTCTCTCTTTTAGATTTTCCTTTTTTTTTACTTTTGATCTTCGACGTTCTTCCGCTTCTTCTCGACCACTCTTCTTTCTCTTGTTGACTTTTTGGTTGTCTTTCGTCTTCTACGTTTCCCCATTTTCATCTTTTCGGCTCATCATTTTGGTATCTCTCTTTCCCTCCCAGTTTACCGTTTCGTCTTCCACATCTTACATATTCCATTTTCATCCGTTCTCTCCAGTCTTTTATGCTTCCTATCTACCCATTAATTTCCCCTTCTTCCGCTGTATTTTTCCGAAATCCTCTGTTCATTTTTCTCCTTCGTTCTCGTTCTCCATCTATCCGCGATTCTTATTCCCAATTTATTCTTCCTCCGTAATCTTAATCTCTCTATTTCGATGTTCATCCTCACGTCTTCTCTCTATTTGTAACCTTTTCTAAGTCTTCGCCTATTCTCCCCCGCTGAAAATCATATTCGCGCATCCCCGTCTTCCTTCGTTCCCGCTATCGGCTTCTCTCTCCGTTCCACCTCCTCTATCATCTCTCTCTCCCTCTCCCTTGATTTTCACTGCAATCGTTTCTTTTTTCCCCTAATCTTCCTCATGGTCAAGCCTCTTCCTTTCCACCCTCTCTTCCTTCCCTTGCACTTTCTTATTTCCGATTCTAAATTTCTCTCTCTAGATCCAATCCTCTCTCAACTAACCCTCTCTCCAATTATTTCCTATTCCCCTCTCGACCGATTCATCTTTCACCAGTCATTCTATTCAGCCTGTTTCTCACCCTTTCTCTCTACTCATTTCTCTTACAAAAATATCCTCTCTAACTCTTTGTTCTCTCCACTTCTCTCTTTATTTCCTCGCTTGTTTCCCTCGCTTCACTACCTTTCTTCCCTAATCTCTCAACCTTTCACTCATTCTCTCTTTATTCTTTTCTCTCTTGCTTATTTTCTTATTTTCCTAGTTTAGATTTCGTTCACTCTTCCTACCAATTAATTTTTGTAATCCGCGTTTAGAATTTGTCCATTACTCTCATTTCAACTCCCATTCTTGATATCATCATGCCCTAGAATCCCTGTGGATCGACCTAGGAATCCTATACATCCCAAGTATCCCAATTGCTTCATAGTTTCCTAGTATATAAATATTAAGTTTGTCGGGCTTAAAAATACGACGACTTTGAGCCTAACAGATATGACATGAAGTCCACAAAGATAATTGTGTGATCAAGATGGGATCATCCACCCTCGGTATTTGAGGAGGTTGACACAAGGAATGAGATGCGATGAAATCCCTGGCCAAGGTAGTAGAAATATCAAAGAAGGAGTTCTCGATGATTTCTACACCCATCAATACTAACTTGAGTGACCGGTTAGGGTTTGACAGTTGACCATACCCTACATCATTCATGAGTCTAATGTGGATGAAGGATTATACATACATGGTAATCAATGACGGGAAGGTTCCATAAGTGAGTTTTTACATACTCCATATCTCCTAGTGTGCGTGGTGTAGCTTGGCTTCGAACGAGCTGGCAACACAACCTATCGATTGGGTTAAATTGATTCTTGATTAATTAATCTATATGTGGATGTGGATAATTAATTAAGGTTGACCAATAAGGTGTTATTCGGTCTATAGAGTTATTAACTAGTGAGATATATGGACCTAGAGGGTCACCCACATAAGGTTTATGGATGTTGGTGAATATAAATATAATTATGAGGGTTTTTAATGAAAAACCTCATACCAAATGTCTAAAAATAGGGGGAGGACGACCACAACTAAAGGTGCCCATGCAAGCCTTGTGGGAATTCTCTCATTTCTTCTCTTTATCTCTTGGTGAAGAGCTTTGAAGAGGAGATCCAATCATCCGGAGACCGTGTGGATACCGCTAGAGGCTAGACACTTGAATAGCTTCAAGAACTCCTTCAAGGAAACATGTAAGTATATTTTCTCATTCATACTAGATGATAGGATCATCTGTTCTTGGTGGCTTGGTATTTTGAATGTCCGATTCAATGTTTTTCGCTGCATTTGATGTTTTGATCAAAATTTTGGAGAGTTACCGACCTCAGATCCCATCAATTTGGGTATAGTAATATGCCCTAAAATCATGGGTTCAAGTTGACTTGGTCAAAGAAGGATGTATGATGGAAATAACTTGAAATTTGTGAATCTAAAGTTGTTTCCTATAATTTAGGGAGATGATTTGACTTGGTCAAAAGGGTTCCTAAATTTTAGGAAAGTGGTTTGACTTGGTCAAAGGCTCAAACCTAAAGGTTTTAGGTCAAGAGTAGGGTTTGGCCCAGTCAAGGGAAGTATTTTAAGGATTCTAAGGATTAAAGGGTGGCACCTCTAACGTATCAAGACCGTATGGTCGTTGAAAACACACAGTCAAGAGTCAAAATAAAGTACAAACTTACAATTTTAAGATTAAATCATGAATAGAGGGGTATAATGATAAATAAGGGTCGAATCCACAGGGGAATTAGCAAAAAAATTTTTGAAGATCTCTTGGAATTTGATAAAATCGGATGATGAAATGGTGATAGAAATTATGCAATTTGATATTTCAAGAAAGAGGACTTGAAGACGACTTCATGGAATAAAAAGTCACTGAATTTGAATTTGATTTCGCTGAGAAATCATCGAATGAACAGAGGTGAAATTTCCAAAAAATAAAAATTAGGAAAACCGAAATTAAGAACAAAATTAACTCAAATTATGATCTAAAAATGAAATCTAAAGCCATACAAAGATAGATTAGGATGAAACACGATCCCAAACCCACAATTGCACTTGAATTGATCCAATTAATTGCCGGAATCAAGGATATTCATCAAAATTTAGAAGAACACAATCGTAGATTTTAACCGTCAATTTCTTCCTCATCGATCGTCAAAATCTCACTCTCAAACACTTCGTGGATGCGGAAATGAGTCTAGAGGGGATTAGGAACAAGAGATCCAAGAAATTTGGTGTCTAAATAGTTCGATTAAGTCGAATTATTCTCAAACGCTTTACATTGTCGAAGAACATCTCAATTTATAGGTTAATTTGGGCGTAACCGTCCAATCGTCATTTAATTCACGATCAACGGCTCTAATGAAACACATCAGATGTGAATCGTTAGGATTAAGTCGTGGCCATTGGATCTTTGATCGACCGCTGAGATGAAGCCACGTCGCGAGCGTTATAAATAACACATGTAACATCCGCCATTGGATCTTGATCAGACGCTCTGATGCATTTTTCGTCAGTTTAAATCTCAACCATTATAACTCTTGTTAATCAACGGCTGAGATTAAAATAATTCCTTACGAATCAAATCATGCCACGTACCCCCACGCTTTAAGTGAAGATCGACAATCGCGATTTAATCGCGCGATCAGAAGTCCCACGTTGCGCCACGTCACATCCAGCTTTTCATCATCGTTCGCGATCGATCGAACACTCCAGATTGCGCCACGTCACCTGCGCACTTATAAAATTTAGAAAATTTGATTTTAATTAGAAAATTCCTGAAAATTCATTTAAAATTCAGAAAAAAATTTAAAAAAAAATCTAAAAAAATCCCTAAAAATTAGAAAATTCATAACTTTCAAGATGTAACTCCAAATTAATTTCAATTTATTTCATTTGATTAGAAATTAAATTATTTATCATGTTAAAAGATCAAATTTAAAAAAGAACAAGAGATTTAATTTCTATTTCAAAAATACATTCATTTCTTTAAGATTTTAACTTTATAAAATTAAATGAATGTATATAAAAATGCATATAAACTACTTATAATCTCAAGTAAAGATGGGTTATAAAATTAATTATCTTTAATTCATCATAATTAACCCTAAATTCATCTATTTTGAGATTATAATGATTTTTTTTTATAGAATAGTAGATAGACACTCATAAATATGATCACATATATAGGAATAGAATGTTTTATGACTTAATATGCATAAATAATCATGTATTATCATGTCTAATTAGCATGTTATCAACCCCCATCTTCATGGGCTTGCTCCTCTTCATGTCTTTAAAGTCTTTTTATATCAAGATGTCTTCTAATGATAGATTTTTGAATTTCTTTGTCAAGATCAACATGTTGTTTACTTGATTTGGATGACCGAATCCTTGAATTTCTCCTCAAGTTATAATGCTTTGGTGCCTCTTTTGATGTTTCACTTGTTATTGAGGTGTCCCCACCACTTATACAAGAGAGAAAAAGGGAGAATATTTATAATATTACCACTTACTCGAATAGGCCCACTCACACACCATTTTGATATATATCCCTTTTCCCAAGTCGTTTTGTTTTCCTTCATCCTTCAACATAGACAGGATTATATGTTAGGTTTTTTTGGTGTGGGATTTGAGTAATCCCAATTTAGAGTCCTCTTTCTTCTCTCCTAATTTTTCTTGACGAGATTGACATAAAGGAGTATTTATCATAGGGTCTTTTAGGGTACTTCGTTTCATCCTTTCTCCTCTCTTTTGTTGCATTTATGGTGACACTGTTCTATAAATCCTCTTCAATTTTCATCCATTCCCTCCTCTACTATTCTTCCTTGAAAGATCAGATAGTGTATAGCCATTCCAACAGATTTAGCAATGAAATTGTCTAAGATGTCAAAGGAACTTCAATGCAAATTGTGCTCATGAGTATTTCTATACTACCTATCTCAATTGACGCTTGCCATTCAAATACTCATTGCATCCTCAACAATTAGAATCTTCATTCCACGACCTTTAATTTCTACAAAAATACGAGAGAAAGCTAAGTTCTATCTCACATTGTCTGGATGAATTGGGGTACCATGTCAACCTATGAAAACCACAAAAGAAAGAAGAAAAAGGATGTCAAACTTATTCCATGACTTAAAAGGGTTTTTATCCTTCTTTAAATGGGCTAATTCAACCATGGCCCAACAGCCCATTAAGCCTTTTTTTCATACATTGTTCGATTAAACGCACGAAATGAACACCACTGGAGAGATAGACTTACTTTGCCCAGTCTTCATACTGAAAGAGCTCTATCTTGCCAATGGGCGGATTTCTGGCTCAGAGTAGTGCGGAATCATATACAATGAATCAGCAGTAGCATCAGTGGGGATTTCCCTCGACGCCCCAACAGATTGACACTCCTTCAACATCATAGATACTTTGCCTATCGTCGGTCTGTGCTCTGAATTTTGCAACGTGCACGACAGCGCGATCTTTATAACCCTCCATACAGACCCATTATCATACTGCCCCTGCATTCTTCTGTCCACAATCTAAGATATGTGTCCCCTGTCCATGCTGGCCTTCACATTCTTGGTTATGTAAGTCCTGCTTGAAGAAAAACAAACCGCTTGTGGAGCGGAAGAGAACAAGAATGGGAAGGAAGAAGAAATTAATACTTTGCTTGAAGCAAAAGAGAAGTACAAGGATGATTTTTCGCGAGGAAATCCCGTTCTTTAAATAGGGAGAAATGTGAAGAGGAAAAGCTGCTACGATGGGAGTGGGCGCGTCCGTTGACAAAACGGACATCTCTTCACAATCCGGTAGAAGTCAAATCACTTCATTTTCTCGCCGCTTCAGTTCCGTGCAGCTGAAGTCACGGGAGATCATTTTCCAACATTCTCCCCTTTGATCTCTTTCCTAGTTTCGACAATCAGACATTCCAATCAAGTTCCGAAAGTAAAAAAATTTCTCTTTTCCAAGGGACTTAGTTAAAATATCTGCCCGTTGTTCTGTACTTGGAATGTGAATAGCTTCTACGTCTCCACTCTGTACGCACGTTCGTACATAATGATAACGAATTTTGATATGCTTGGATCGACTCTGAAAGACTAGATTTTTCGCTAGATGAATCCCCGATTTGCTGTCAACAAATATTCTTACTTGCTTCATGCATCTTCCAGTGAGTTCAGCGATAAGATCGGCCAACCATACTCCTTGATAGGCAGCAAGTGTGAGTGAGATATACTCGGCCTCACACGAAGAATGAGCAAGGATTCTCTGCTTCTATGACATCCAAGTTATGATGTTATTGCCGAGGAAGAAAAACGCACCCAAAGTGCTTTTCCTATCAACCGAATCTCCTCCGTAGTCACTGTCGTAGAAGCCTACAAGAGACAGCTCTCTGCCTTGCTTGTATGATAAACCAAGATTTAGAGTCCCTTTCACATACCTTAGGACTCGTTTGGCACTTGTGAAGTGCTCCTTCGATGGACTTTTCATGTACCTGCTCAAATATCCTGAGCAGAACATCAGATCGGGTCTTGTGTGCGTCAAATACCTCAAAGATCCCATCAAGCTTCTGTAGGTAGTCGAGTCCACCGAATTTTTTGAGTCGTCTTGACTGAGCATCGGTTCACTTCGAGTGGTGTTTGAGAGGAATTTCATTCAAGCAATTTGAAGTCCGAAAGGATCTTCCGAGCGTATGAACTTTGCGCACGTGTGATCTCCCCTTCAAGCTGATTTACTTGAATGCCACCGTTATCTGTTCTACGACAGATAAGCTTCAATTCCTTCTCTCTTTCAGCTTGTGCTTTGAAGCTTTTGAAAGCTTCAAATGCCTCTAATTTTTGCTTCAACAGAGAGACCCATAGCATCCTAGTGCAATCATCTACTAGTAGGAGAAAGTACTTACTCCCACAGAGATTTTCCGGAGCAAAAGGTCCACAAAGATCACCGTGGATCAGTTCTAGTGGTCTTGGAGCTCTGAACTTCGCTGATCAAGGAAATGATTTTCTTGCTTGCTTGGAGGTGATGAAACTTGAACATAGTTCTCCTCGTTTGTGAATTGTGGGTCGTCCTTTGACCAAATTCTGAGAGGAAAGGATCTTGAGAGAGGCTAAGTTCAAATGTCCATACCTCTTATGCCATAACCAAGTGCGATCTTCACTGATTTGGAGGCAATGCTCAATGATGTCTAATTTCAAAGGGTACAGTCTTCTTGAGCTCCTTTGAACGTCGTTGAGAAGAAATCCTCTGTTGTCGTAAATGTTTAGAAAGCCTTTGTGAAGGCGAATATCATATCCTTCTTCATCCAATCTGCCAAGACTGAGTATGTTGGCTTTTAAAGACGGTGTGTACAACACATTCTTCAGAGTAATGTGAGTATTGTCTTTAGAATTTAGGATGATCTTACCCTTTCTTTCAATGGAGATCTTCGACCCATCTCCGAATCGTACTGTACCTTTGTAAGAATTGTCGAGATCACAGATCAATTCTCTACCTCCTGTCATGTGTCCGCTTGCGCATGTATCAAGGTACCACATACCTTTGCTTAGATCACACTGAGAGATGCCTTGAAGCAAGACTTCGTCCAAATTTTCTATAGCCATAAGAAGAGTGGTTTCTTTCTCTTCTTTGGCTAAGTGAGCTATCTCTTGAGAATCCTTCTTCGGTTTTTCTTTCTTGGGCTTTCTGCACTCATTTGCAAAATGCCCTTTACCTTGACAATTGTAGCAGGCGACCTTCAATTTATCCTTGGGTTTCTCGTCCTCATCTTCCTCAGAAGAGGAAGAATTTTGAGGATTTTTTTGGCCGCGACCTCTGCCGCATCCTTGCCCACGGCCTCTGCCATTCGAAGGATCATGGTCCTTCTTTTTCTTCTTGATGAAAGCTTTGGCCAATAAAGCTTTTTCTTCTCTCTTGACCATGCGAGCTTTCAGCTTATTGACGTCTCGTTTTCGTGCGTCGTTACAACACAAAGTCGATAGTAAAAAAAAATTTATAAAAGCAAACTCACAAAGATAAGATATAATAATCGAGTATTGTGTAAGTATCGGGTCGATCCACTTAGAGCAGGGTTGACTTTAATCGCATAGTTGACTTGGTCAAACATAGGTTTAAAAGAAGTTTTAAATAAGAGAAAATAAGATGTAAGGAATGGAAATGATATAAATAAGCTAGATAAGAAGTTTTAAGATTTGAAATCCCAGATTTGATAGAGAAAAGTCAAAAGTCAAAGTCAAAGCATTGACTTTGACCAACAGTAGGCGCTCTGCAAAATCAGAGAATCAAATAGAGTCAGAAGATTACGAAAATTATATATTTGGAAACTAGACAGAATCAATGGAATTTATTGATATAGATTTCATAATTTTTGGATATGAAATGGATTTATAATGAATTATTGAAAATCAATTATCAGAAAATCCCCAAAATTGTCACCTCAGAGGAAATCTTCAAATTGAATGGCCAAATGAAATCCAAATATTGCAATTTCTATGTTAATGGAAAGCTAAGAACCAGAGAAATCTAGACCAAAATTATCAAATTCTTATTTGTAAATCAAAAGTAATTGACCCCGAAAGTCAACGTTTGACTGCTGATGAGAGATGAACAGTCCTTGGTCAAATGTAAAATTGGAGGGTCAAATGAACTCGGACTTTGATGAATTTGCTATCCACGGAAAGCCGATGAAAAGAGGAATCCAATGAAACCAAAATTAAGTCATTTGGAATTATAATAAAAGATATATCCTATTTTCAAAATCAGCAACTTTTTGGACCTAAAATTGGGGAAAATGAAGAACACTATGAACTAATTTGCAAAATTAAACTTCTAAATCTAAGAAAAACTCAAATTACCTCCTGATAATCGATCGAATCTCACTACTAACCCGATTTCCGCAAGAATGGGGCTTCCATTCTCGTGGATTGAAGCGAATTTGCTCGGATTCATCCTCGCGGACGTTTGGAATTCAAGGGGAAAATTTGATGAAATCAAGGAGAAATTTGCGATCAATCCCGCTCCAAATTCTTCGCAATCGAATCTAAACGCGGGGGGATCACGATGAACTAGAGATCTTCCTCAAAATTCGCTGAATTCCTTCCTGAATCGATCAAAAGTTGAAGAACAATGAAGAACTACATGGGTTTTTAAAGAGAAAATTAGCCCGGTTTCGTGGGCAATTGAAGTAGTTGTCGGGGCGGATTTGAAGCGTCGTGGGGGCAGTTTTACTTGGTGACGATGTAGCTTCCGGATCGGCCTTGACTAAGCCACGATGTTTGCTTCAAAAAGACCCACAATCGGGCCACGTTCGCGCCTTGATCGGGCCACGATCGTGATCTTGATTCTCCACTGGACGCCGTTTGATGATCGTGGAGATGGTTCTGTGATGAAAGAGCCATGATCGCGGTTGATTTTTGCCACGATCGCGTCGCGATCGAACCGCGATCGCGGTGCAATTGCACCGTGATCGTGGAATTCTTCCACAAAGCCTTTCCGCCGTATGATCGCGATCAGATAAGTGGTGGTCCCGATCATCACCGATCAAGCCTGCTGATGCCTGATTGTTGTCCGGGCGATGCAGATCCAACCGTCCAGAGGCGTCGATAAAGTCAGAGAAAGATCGGGCGCATCCTGGCCTTTTGATCGCGATCACCCCGCGATCACCTCGATGCTCTTCCGCTGCCCGTTTCGATGAAGATCTGAACGTCCCGCGCGTTTCCACGTATCATCGAGATGAGAGGAAGATCGCGGGTCCTCGTGGCCGTGTGATGAAGATCGTGCGATACCGTGCCGTCCACGCTGAGAAGAAAATCGCCGCTTATCGTGTATGTCCGATGGAGATCGTACGGCTTTCACGCTGATGAAGATAGGCAATCCCCGGGTCGCCATGTGGCGTCAGGTAAGCCCTTTGATCGTCACCACTTATCCCCTCTTTTACGCACGTGATTAATTTGCTGATCGTGTGGACTCGGGTCCACGCGATCTCTGCTGTTCTGACTGAATCCAACACCCGCCGTGTGTCCACGTCACCAGCAAAAGGTAAGACCGTGTGGGAACATAGTCCCACATGGAAGAAAAAAGCGCAATTGGTAAGTATAAATATCGGGGCGGTATAACGCGTTCGCGTTACCGCCCCCACTATCTTACCAGGGCTCCACTATACCCGTGGGCCCTCCTTGTGCAAACCCTCCTGTGCCATGTGGCGCCCCTCCTGGGCGTCCGCGTGGACCCGTCCGCGTGGCCTCCTGCCACGCGTCAGCACCACCTGCGCCTCATGCGGGCTGGTCGTGGCTCTGCCACGTGGCCTTAGTGCCACGTCGCATCCACGCACTGGTCCCGCGTGCCACATCAGCTCGCCGCCTGGGCCCGCTCACCACGTCATCACCTGCGGTAAGCTCACCCCTTTTTCGTGATTTAAATAAGGAAAAATTCATAGAAAAATCAATTAAAATTCAGAAACAGGGCCTAAACTTTATAAATTCATAACTTTAAATGTAGAACTCTTAACCATTACTAAATCACCCTCTTTAAAAATTTTGAATCTTTTATGGACATCAACAGAAAGCTTATATGATTCATATTGCAATGCAAGTTGTTTTGAGACAATTTCGTGAATGGTATGAACATGCTCAATGAATTATTCAGCTGAAAATGATTTGGGATGCTCATGAGTGATGGAATGCAAATCAATAGGTCTTTTAGGGACATGACCATAAACAACATGAAATGGACTAAGTTTAGTGGACCTAGTTGGTGAGCAATTATAAGCAAATTCAATGATAGGCAGAAGTTCATCCCAACTAGATTGATAATCTTGAATTAGACACCTTAAAAGGTTACCGATAGTTCTATTAACCACTTCGGTCTGTCTATCAGTTTGGGGATGGTAGGCAGTAGAGTACTTCAACATGGTATTTAGTTTTTGCCATAAAGTTTTCCAAAAATAAGACATGAATCTAACATCTCTATCAGATACAATGGAGGTGGGAATTCCATGAAGTCTCACAATTTCTTTAAAGAAAAGATTAGGAATGTGAGAAGCATCGGAGGTTTTAAAACATGGGATGAAATGACTCATTTAAGAAAACCTATCCACTACCACAAAGATAGAATCAAATTTTCTTAAGGTCTTGAGTAATCCTAAAATGAAATCCATACTGATGTCTTCCCGAGGTTTACTAGGAATGGGAAGAGGAATGTATAAACCGGTATTTTGCTTCACTTGTTTACCTCCAATGCAAACCTTGCAATGAGATATGACTTTGGCTATGTGTTTCTTCATTTTTGGCCAAAAGAATCTATGTTCCACATCTGTTGTTGTCTTATCTCTTCCAAAGTGACCAGCTAATCCTCCTTGATGAATTTCCCAAATAAGGAAGTCTCGAATGGAAGTGCTAGGAATGCACAACCGATTATCCTTAAATAGGTATCCATCATGAATCTGAAAATCCTTATGATTAAGAGAATTTCCAATTAGTAGTTCATTGTAGATTTTCTTGAAGTCCTTACAACTATCATATATTTCTTTTATTTTATCTAATCCTATAATTTGAGGTGATATGATACTTAGGAGATGATTTTTCCTACTAAGGGCATCAGCAACTCTATTATCTTCTCCCAGTTTATGTTTAATAACAAAATTATAAGATTGCAGAAATTCAATCCACTTAGCATGCCTAGGATTCACTTTCTTTTGAGAACTAAGCCATTTAAGGGCCTCATGATCAGAAAATAAAATGAATTCCTTACATATGAGACAGTGCCTCCAATGTTTCAAGGTTTGGACTAATGCATAGAGTTCTTTGTCATATTTAGAGTAGTTAAATTTGGAACTATCTAATTTCTCACTATAGAAAGCTATAGGGTGGCTTTCTTGGCTAAGTACTCCACCTATACCTACATTAGATGCATCACAAGCCACTTCATAGATTTTAGAAAAATCAGGAAGTCTTAAAACAGGGGCTTGAGTAATCAATTCTTTAATCTTATCCAAAGCTTCTTGAGCCGATTTAGTCCACTCAAAGTCACCCTTCTTTAAACAATTAGAAATGGGGGCTGTAATGGTGCTGAAGTTTCTAATGAATCTCCTATAGAATGAACCTAAACCATGGAAACTTCTAACCTCGCGAATATTAGTAGGAGTTTCCCACTCAAGAATTTCTTGGACCTTAATTGGATAAGCCTTGATCCCTTGAGCTGAAACTATAAATCCTAAGAATTGGATATTATTGGAGAGGAATTGACATTTCTTAAGATTGGCATATAATTGGCTTTCTCTATGTTTTTCAAACAGCAAGCTAAGATGTCCTAAATGAGCATTATGGTTCTTACTATATATTAATATATCATCAAAGTAAACTACTAAAAATTTACCCATAAAATCTTTAAGTGTATGTGTCATAAGTCTCATAAAAGTACTTGGTGCATTTGATAATCCAAATGGCATGACAAGCCATTCATATAATCCATCTTTTGTTTTAAAAGCAGTCTTCCATTCATCACCTTCTCTAATTCTCACTTGATGATATCCACTTCGTAAATCAACCTTAGAAAAGATAGATGATCCTGCTAACATATCCAATAAATCATCTAATCTTTGGATAGGGAACCTATACTTAATTGTATTCTTATTAATGGCTCTACTATCAACACACATCCTCCAAGTTCCATCTTTCTTAGGTACTAATAAGGTAGGGACAGCACATGGACTCATGCTTTCCCTCACATATCCCTTTTCCATAAGATCACCTATTTGTTTCCTTAACTCTTCATGCTCGGTTGGACTCATCCTATAATGTGGTAAGTTAGGTAGATTAGAACCGGGTATGAGGTCAATAGTATGTTGGATTTCCCTTTTAGGGGGAAGAAGAGGAGGTAATTCTTCTGGAAAAACATCCTTAAAATCAGTCATTAATGGAACTAAAGATGGAGGGATTAAATCGGGATTATCCTCAATAGGAATTTCCTTGGGAATTAGGGCATAAATAGTCGGTTTTTCTTTAAGTGCTGTTTCCCTATTGCTGCCCTTTTCAGCAAGGTTAAGAGGGGCTGAAACCTTAGTTAATTTATTAGGATGAATATTCTTCATATAGGGTTTTAAAATTATCCTTCTATTCCTAAACATGAATGAACACTCATTGGTTCTCCCTTGAATTCTAACATCATTATCATATAACCATGCTCTTCCTAATATGATGCTTCCTATGTCCATGGGAACAACATCAAGCCAAACTTTGTCTTCATAAGATAAAATTTTAATGTTCAACAAGCACCTTTTATCTACTGGTAAAGAGGAATTAATCACCCATGATACTTCATAAGGGTTTGGGTGTTTTTGAAAAGGAAGTCCTAATTGCTTTGAGGCCTTTTCAGATATGGCATTAACACTACTTCCACTATCTATGATCACTTTGTAAAATTCATTTCCCATTTTAATATAGGTGAAAAAGATAGCAGTCCTAAGAGAGGGTTCTTGGGAGGTTTGGAGGCATAATTTTCTCATTACATTAATAAATTGGTTACAATATTCACTATCATTGATCATGGCCTCATCCAATTCATAAACTTCATCTTCTAACTCAACTTCCTCATTAGTATCATTTGGAAGAGGTTCAGAAGTATCTATGACAAGGGCTAATTTTGGATAATTGGTATTGACATGCCCTAATTGTTGGCAATTAAAACACCTAACATTGGTATTAGTTCTAGGGATTGTATTTGAGAATTGGGTAGTCTTTGGAAGGCTATTTTTGGGGCTCATATTTCTACTATTATTAGGAGGTAAGTTAGGGGTGCTATTTCCTTGTCCTCTAGTGAAGGTTCGGGGCTGATTGAGATTAGTATACCTAGGGTTCTTCTTAAAGAATCCATCTAATCTTAAGGCAACTTTATAGGCTTCATCTAAGGTAGAAACTTCCCTAAGCTCTAATTCGATCTTAATATCTTCCCTAAGGCCTGTTTTAAACCTAGAAATAATGCTCAATTGATCTTCTTCTAACTCACAAGCAATCATTAATTCTTGAAATTCATTTATATAGTCTCTTACACTTCTTTGTTTTTGCTCAATCCTCTGCCATGTGTCTATAAGTTGGCTTTTATAATTCACGGGGACATATTTAGTCCTAAGTCTATTCTTCATTTCTGCCCAAGTAGTGATCCTAGCTTCATATCTATATGCACATATCTTTAGGATACTCTTCCAATAAGTCTTGGCAGATCCATCAAGTTTCAATTCAGAAAACTTTAACTTTCTCTCTTCCGAATAATCAAACCAACCAAAATAAGAGTCAAGGTGAGATTCCCGATTTAGACATTCTTTTAGGTCATCTCCTCCCTTAAACATAGGGATATCTACCCTAACTTGGTTATACTGATATTCAGTCCTATCCCTTGGATAATGATCATTAGAAGGTATAAAATTAGAGGAATTAGGATGATCATTGATAGGTTCTTTTGAATTCCTTCTTTGAGAAGAGCTAGCTTCCCAAGGATTGGATTTCTTTGGAGAGTCTTCATTCTTACTATTGTTTTCTAACTGATCTAACCTACGATTTATGGCTTGCATACTAACACTATTGGCTTGCACATTCTTTATAAGAACTCTAGCCCAAGGGGGTAAGGTGTCATCTCGGATAGGTTCAGCAGGGGTATGTGGAGGATTGACATTAGTATTCGTTTCAGCATTAGCATTAGGAACGATGGACTTAGACCTAGTATTCATGATGATTATATATGAGTTAAAAAATGATACTAATTCCCACTAAAATGATATCAAATCAAACTGGGCTCTGATACCAAATATGATGTAGGATAATTAGGGAATGAAGATATGTATGATAATGAATATGTGGAGGTTAATATGTGATTAAAGATGACTACGATGATGAGGAAATGACTGATTTAATGAGGGTAATCCTACAATTTTAGGAGGACCTATGAAATGATATTAGTGAGAATTTAGAGTTTTAAATCAGCGAAGATAATAGGGAAAATGGAGGTTATGATAATAGGAGGGGAGATTCAGTTAATTAAGTGTATGAAGCAAGTACGTTAATATAGAAAAAAAAGGAGATAATAGATATATTGTGGAGTATTAAATCACGATCGGGGTTATATAATGGTGGATAGCTTCGGTTAGGAGAAAACGCAGAGGAGTGAGAGAGGTTTTCGAAGAGAACTTAGTGTTAAGATAGAGGTGATGCGATAGCAGGTGAAATGACACTTAAATAGGGGGAGTAGTATATATTATACTGTAGAAAATAGGGAAGGGGTCGGAAAACGAGAGGATGTCGGGAGGGGATGAGAGGACGGTGGAATATTATGAGATGACGTGATATGATAGGGATGGTAGAGACTCTAACGCTGGACTTTAGATTTCGGATGGAATATTATCACTATGTTAAAATTGAGGACGAGTACCTGAGTCGGCGAAGAGGCGATGCTCCTAGAATCGTCAACTAATGTGGATTTCCTCAACGGATTTCTGACGGTACGAACTGAAACTGACAGAAGAGAGGGGGAGAATAGAGAGTAGGGTAGAACTCGAAGGATGAGGATGAGGCGGGATGGGGTTGATGGAAATACGGGATGAACGCAAACACAAAAGTAGCCAAGGTAACCAAGAACCAAATCTGTCATTCAATAAAAAACTGCCCTCATTTTTACATTTTCTCTCTTTTATAGCGTAAGAGAGGTGAGAAAAGAGAGGCTACGGATCAAAGAGTCTCGTAGTCAGGGAGGGAGAGGTTACGAGCGGTTATTGCGATAGTCGGGACGCTTTCTGGATTGTTACGATCCCACGTGGAGAAAGGTCAATGCGCGCGGTCAATTTCTGGTTGATTTTCGGAACTGTGGCATGACGTGAGTCGCTTGGCTACCATGCACGTGTTGACGGTGACAGTTGCAAGCGTCATGCTGATAGACAAATCTTCGGATGGTTGATGATGATCGTCGCGGACAGGCGCTTGCAGCTGTTGTTTGTTGTCGCCTTTCACGCTACTCCTGGATAAGTGATAGGCCCCTGATGAAATTCTCCTCGGCAGTATCTCTGACGATAATCTTGGTGACCTCTTTGTGTTTCCTTAATGGTGACAATCATTGATGGGGATGTCCGAGTGAAGTAAGGAGAGGCTGACGTTGAGAACTGCTCGGGATAAGGGAGCAACGACTGATGCGGCAGGTGGTAGTGACAATAATGCTTGCTCTATAATATCACGTCTTCGTGGTTGTCATAATCTTTCAGGGCAATATTCATGCTAGTTGTAATCGCCATTGCTGAAGCTTCAATCAGGTTTTTCACAGTCGGATTCAGATGTCGTCATTGTGTGTTTTCTTTCTTCACTTTCATCGGAAACTGCCTAAGTCTTCAGCTCTCCCTTCAGGGTAAGAGATGGTGTATGAATATGGGGATCTTTGAGACTGCTTGAGAGTAATGTGAGATAGTTGTCTTAGTATTCACTAGAGTGAATAAGGAGCTTGGTATTCTTCAAGATATCGTCTTCCTCTTGTCTTGAGAGTCCTTTAAAAGTCTTGGTGATGTTGCTTCATGTGGGTAAATGCATGATAGTGATCATGTGAAGGCTTGGTCTTGAAGTAAATAAGAAGGTAAGTTCCTCCTCTAGATCTCTCCTAAAATTTCTATCTATAGGTGGGTTTTCAATGAAGGAAGGAATATTTCACAATAGTGTTCCTATTGATGTTTCTTGAGATCATTATTCATAGCTATACAAGGTACCTATGATATGGTGGTT
>CM044118.1:5545198-5828702 GCA_024174645.1 Lemna minuta | reverse complement strand
AAGAAATAGAGAAGTAAAGATAAGCGGATAGATCCGCGCGCGCAAAAGGGCTCCTCCGGCGCCGTGGTATCGTGTCTTGGTGGCGACCGGGGTCGTACGCCACCACACCGAGTCTATAGTACTCGGGACTGCATTAAGGGACCTTAGGTCCCCGAACCGGTATAATAATATTTTGTGCATCAAGAGGACAAGAAGTGAGTGATTAACCAACGAATATTAGTAAACAAAATAAAATATAGATTAACAAAGTAAAATAACACATAAACCTAATTCACCCCCCCTCTTAGGTTAAACAACCCCCTTTTAAGAGACTTTCATTTGGTATCAGAGCCTGACTTGTGTTGACGATTGTAACCAATTGACAAGTTCGGTCCGTTACGGGTGGGGACATTAGACTATTCCACTCTTGATGCCACTAACAATGCCGTTTGGAAGGTAAGGATAGAGGCATACACCATGGGAAAGAAGCATGAGGTGTGGAGTATGATGGTCAACGGAGTTGACAAGGAGTATGAGAAGTTTACTAACGAAGAGTTGGAGTTCAATGGAAGCGCCAAGAACATTATTTTCGCATCAATTAGTGACAACTTGTTTCATCAAGTGTCAAGTTGCAGCAATGCTAAGGAAATGTGGGACAAAGTAAAGACCACACACGAGGGCGCACAACAACAGAAGGATAATCAAGTGGGGATATTAGTGAAAGACTTTGAGTTGTTCAAACAGAAGACCGGAGAGCCCATTCATGATCTGGTAGGACGTATGAACGCATTGATAAATGCGTTGAAGAACATGGGAAAAGAATATTGGACACTCGAGTTAAATAGGAAGCTGCTGAATGCATTGTCAAGTGAATGGAAGATCAAAGTCATAGCCATTGAAGAGGCTAAGAACCTTACTACGACACCACTAGATGAGATAGTAGGATCACTCCTTACTCATGAGATGAATGAGGCGAGAAGGAATGAAGGAACAATGAAGAAGGACAAATCCATTGCCCTTCAAGCACAAGAATCTTCCTCAGATGATGATGAGGATATCACATTTTTATCTAGAAAGATAGCTCGAATGCTAAAAGGTAGAAGAAAGTTTGGAAACACATCTAAAGTGTGCTAGGAGTGCAGGAAACCTTGTCACTTCAAGGACGAATGTCCCACCCTGAAGAAGAAGGAAGAGAACAAAAAGATGATGAAGAAATCAACATGGAAAGGGGACAAAAGAAGAAAGCATTTAAGGCAACCTAGAGTGATTCAAGTGAAGGTGAAGATCACAGAGGAGAAGGAGAAGAAGCAATCGAGGAGGTCAACCTGTGCTTAATGGCAAAATCTAGTGAAGGTGAGGTAAGTGTTGATGATATCTCTAATGAAGAATTAAGTGATGCTTTAGCTGATTTGTTACGTACATTTGGAATTACTAGAAGAGAACTAAGGAAGAGTAAACAAGAGAATCTCAAACTAGTTGAGACAATCTCTTTCCTAAATGAGAGGTTGGAGAAAGCATCGAGTTCTCCAATTAAAGAAGATGAGTACATTAGGAAATTAGGATAGGAGAACACTAAGTTAGAAAGGGAAAATATCATGCTTAAAGGAAAATTAAATTCCTTAGAAAGTAGTGTCTCACATATGGAAGAGAAGATATCGCCTCCGGATGAATATTGTCAACTCACACAGCGATACGATCAATTATTAGGAAGTCAAAAAGCTTTAAAAATGCTCCTAGGAAGTCAGAGATCTGTCGTGAGAAGAGAAGGTCTAGGATACGAATCAAATGATAAAATTAAGACAAATGAAGGAATGAAATGGGTAAAGGAGGGAACTGATGATGTTGTTGAATTCTTAGAACCACAAAATATATCAATAAGTGTGGACGGTGAGGAGAAAGGAAAAGGATTTAGGAACTACCTTATGGATGAGACGATTTGAAGGGATCCAAGATATAGATATTCACACAGTTACGGTATGTTTGGAAATCATATGACAATAGATAAGCTGATCGACCCTGTAGTGAGTAATATTAGAGAACCATCCAAAGTAGAAACCAGTAGAATAAGCTCAAGTCAATCTTTATCAACTGGGGATAGGCTAAAACCATTAAGTAGGATTGAGAACTGTTCACATCGCAGAGGAGTTCCTAGGGCATCCATCCAACCTAATAGATTTCATGGATTAAACCCATACATGATGGATTTTAGAGATCATGTACATTATCAATAGTCAGTTAGACATCCATTGTTTTTCCTTCCACACATCACTCCACCATATCACATACCTTCGGTACCTTTTGAGACAGTGAACAGCAATCCAAGATTTAGATTACCTCAGTATTCTCCGTGGGCTCCCATGGGATAAAACTAAATGGTCCCAAATTTTGGTGCAAGTAATCACCGGTCATCGTCTTAGTGGTACTTAGATAGCAGATGTTCAAGACACATGACAGGGGATAGGAAATGGTTAAGTAACATTAAACCAATGGACGGAGGCACAATTACATTTGGGGATATTACTAAAGGAAAGATTAAAGGTATTGGGGAGGTTTCTATTGATGACGATGTTTTAGTTAAGAATATTTTATTCGTAGAGGGTCTTCGTCACAATTTGATCAGTATAAGTCAACTGTGTGACAGTCAAATGATCGCAGAGTTTCATAGGATAGGATGTAATATATTAGACGAGCAGACTAGAGAACTATTGTTTGTAGGTCATAGAGTCAAGAATATCCATGAAGTTGATCTGGCTGAAGTGAGGAGTTCGCGCATGTGCCTAGTAGCTCAATATGAGGAGAACAATGTAGAGTTGTGGCATCGTCGACTAGGACATCTTATCCATCACAACATTAGAACCTTAGAAGCCTTAGGTTTGGTACGAGGACTACTATCACAGCTAGGAGACACCGTAGAGATCTGTGAAGCCTGTGTAAAGTCTAAGCCAGTAAAATCTACCTTTAACAACAAGAAGAAGATTTCGACAAAGAGGCCGTTTGAACTCCTTCATATGGACCTCTTCGGTCCAAATCGGATAGCTAGCTTCAGTGGAAAATATTTCTGCGTAGTCATCATCGACGATTACTCATGTTACTCTTGGGTATTCTTCTTGTCATAGAAAAATGACACCTTTGACACATTTAGGATATTCGCCATGAAGATTCAAAATGAGTTGGAACTGAAGATGAAAACGATTCGGAGCGACCAGAGAGGAGAATTTGATAATCTTGACTTTGGAAAATTTAGTGATGAATTGGGAATAGCCCACCATCTGTGCACCCCGAACTTCACAGGAAAATGGAGTAGCTGAGCGCAAAAATTGTACCTTGATAGATATGTCAAGAACAATGCTTGCTGAAAATAGCTTACCAGGCTATTTTTGGGCTAAAGCAGTTAGGACATCATGCTATGTAGCAAATAGAGCATTGGTACGGAGCATAATAAAGAAGACTCCTTATGAACTTCTCAAGGGACAAAAACCAAACGTAGCGTATTTTCGCACATTTCGTTATCGATGCTACATTTTGATCAACGGGAAGAGCAACATTGGAAAATTTGATTCTCGGAGTGACGAGGGAATTTTCTTAGGTTACTCAGATCGGTCTAAAGCATATCGAGTCTTCAACAAACGCACTCTAGTGGTTGAAGAATCAATTCATGTCAAATTTGTAGAACGTCGTGTACCTCGTGACGATTGTAACCCTATCACACATAAGAGTGATGAGCCAATCGTCCAATAGGTAGTAAATAAAGAGAGAAATGATGAACTAAGCTTGTCAGATGATGAAAAGAAAGTTCAAGATGCTGATGATACAGACCACTTGACTTTACCTCGTCCATGGAGATTCAAAATGGACCACTGACGTGTCATTTTTGTGCGTCGTTAAAACACAAAGACGATGGTCAAACAAAATTTATAAAATCGAACTCACAAAGACAAGATATAATAATCAAGTACTGGGTAAGTATCGGGTCGATCCACAGAGAGCAGGGTTGACTTTAATCGCAGAGTTGACTTGGTCAAACTTAGGTTTAAAAGGAGTTTTAAATAAGAGAAAATAAGATTTAAGATATGGAAATGATATAAATAAGGTAAATAAGAAGTTTTAAGATTTGAAATCTTGGATTTGACAGAGAAAAAGCCTAAAGTCAAAGTCAAAGCGTTGACTTTGACCAACAGTAGGTGTTCTGCAAAATCAGAGAATCAAAAAGAGTCAAAAGATTACGAAAATCAGATATTTGGAAAACTAGAGAGAAAATGGAATTTATTGATATATAATTCGTAATTTTTTTGGATAAGAAATGGATTTATTATGAATTATTGAAAATCAACTATCAGAAAATCCCCGAAATTAACACCTCACAGGAAATCTTCAAATTGAATGACCAAATGAAATCCAAATCTTGCAATTTATATTTCAATGGAAAGCTCAGAACCAGAGGAATCCAACAAGACCGAAATTATCAAATTCTGATTTGTAAATAAAAAGTAATTGACCCTAAAAGTCAACGTTTGACTTCTGATGAAAGATGAATAGTCCGTGGTCAAACGTTAAATTGAAGGGTCAAATGAACTCGGAATTTGATGAATTTGCTATCCACGAAAAGCTGATGAAAAGAGGAATCCAATGAAACTAAAATGAAGTGATTTGGAATTAGAATCAGAGAGATATCCGATTTTCAAAATCAGCGACTTTTCAGATCGAAATTTGGGGAAAATGAAGAACACTATGAAATAATTTGCAAAATTAAACTTCTAAATCTAATAAAAACTCAAATTACCTCCTTATAATCGATCGAATCTCACTACTAACCTGATTGCCGCAAGGATTGGGCTCCAATTCTCGTGGATTGAAGCAAATTTGCTCGGATTCTTCCTCGTGAACGTTCGGAATTCAAGGGGAAAATACGATGAAATCAAGGAGAAATTCGTGATCAATCCCGCTCCAATTGCTTCGCAATCGAGTCTAAACGCGGGGGGAACACGATGAACTAGAGATCTTCCTCGAAACTCGCTTAATTTCTTCACGAGTCGATCAAAAGTTGAAGAACAAAAGAAGAAATACATGGGTTTTAAAGAAGAAATTGGCCCGATGATCGTGGCCAATTGAAGCGTTCGTGGGGGCGGTTTTCAAGCATCGTGGAGGCGATTCTTTGGGCATGGGTGGTGGCTTCAAATCCGCGACGAATCGGCTTGATTTAAGCTTCAATTTTGCTTCACATTTACCACGATCTTCGCCGCGATTTTTGCCACGATCGCGCCACGATCGGATCGCGATCGGGCGTCGATCGTGGTGTTAGTCCTTCTTCAATCAAAACACGTTCGACCGGTGACGATTCCACGGCGAAATCTCCTCAATCGCGGCTCGATCGCGCCGCGATCGCTGTTCGATCGGGCCGCGATCGTGGAGTTCTTCCACACGCTGCCGACGCCGTCAGATCGGAATCCAACGCTCCACCGATCTTCACGAATAAGGATTATCCTGGCCGTCAGATCAGAATCCTATGCTCCCGCGATGTGGCCGTTGGATCAACGAAGCCAGGTAGATTAGACGGCCTCAATTGCGCGATCCCGTGGCCGTCCGATGGAGGTCGCGTGGTCCTCGTCTCGACGAAGATCGGACGCTCACGACGCGTCCACGTGGCGAAAGGTAAGCCCTGCGATCATTCCACTTAAGATATATTTTAGGCACGTGTTTGATCTGGCAATCGCGTGGACTCGGGTCCACGCGATCGACGCCCCGCGACGAGACCCAGCTTGATCCGACGCCCATCGTGCCGCCACGCGTCCTACAAGATAAGAACCGTGTGGAACATAGTCCCACACAGATAAAATAAAGAGAGTCTTTGCGCTTAAATAAGGAAGCAGTTTATAGACATTAGCCAGTTCTAAGAATAGGCTTATATCTATAACCTATATTGAATATATATCGCGCACACGTGTCACGCTTGCGTCACGTGTGGGCCACACGCGTCCTGCCACGTGGCCTCAGTGCCACGTCGTAACGACGCGGTGGTCCCACACGCCACGTCGCCGCCTTGCCACGTCACCTGGTCGCCACGTCACCCGGTCGCCACGTCACCCGGTCTCCACGTCAGCCGGTCGGGGCCTGTGGACAAAAATACCCCCCTTTTTTTGCGATTTTAACAAGGAAATTCATCGAAAAAATCATTTTAAAATTCAGATAAAAATCAGAAAAAAGTCTAAAACTTCAGAAATTAATATTTCTCAAAATACAACTCCTTTTTAATTGAAATTTTCTCCATTGGATCATAAATTCTTTCCTTTTTAATATTATGCCATTTAAAACATATTTAGAAAGAAGAAATCAAGATGAATTAATATTTACTTAAATCATTTTTCACTAAACACTTTAAATCATAAATTCATCTTGCAATTATCTTTCTAAACATTTACTAAAGTCAAAAAAAAATCATTTAATAATAGAGATTAACTTCTATTAATTTAAACAAAAGATTAATAACCTATTTAACATAAAATTATCCCTAATTTATGCATAAGTATCAACTTTAGTGAAATGACATGCCAATGGAGAAAATTCCTAAAAAGTATGATAACATGCCTCATATTCACATAAAATAAGCATGAATATGAGTTAATTAGGATAAGAATTCATGTTATAAATGCATGTTATCACACCCCCCAACTTAAATCATTGTTAGTCCCTTAGCAATGGAAAGAGAAAAAGTATGAAATAGGACTAACAAGTTTAGAAAGCCATGGGTTGAGCATTGATAGAATCTGAAATGAATGTTCTACCTTAAATGATGCTAAGAAGAAAGTAATGTACTAGAAACTTAAGATCAAGGCATTCATCCAGCAAACACTTTAATCCACCAAATAAACTAAGAATGCTCTTGCTCTACATACTAATAGAATATACATAATTAAAAGAAATTCATCATACCAAACCAATCGTCGATTCCTCCTTGCACTATGGACATGAATGATAAGGGCACAAGAAGTAGAAACAAGCATCATCCTTTTATACATAGTGGCTATAAATAGAATCGGCTAAAACACATGGGAGGTAGCTTACCATCCTAATTCTACTATTTTTCATTTTTCTTTCTTTCCTCCTAATTCTATGTGTTTTTTTCTTTCTTCCGAATTCTACTTTATTCATCCTAATTCTACTTGCTGCAAGCCTTTTTCAAGGAGATTAGAGAATTCAGAATTTGAAATTTTCAAGGCTTTTTATGCAACTTTATTGAAAAACAACATACTTCATTTCATGGTGCTCATCATACCCATGTGCCGTCCTTAGTAGACATGCAGCTTATTCCCCCGAAGAGGTTTTGGTATCTCTATGGATCAGGGAGCTTCACTATGTCAATAATATTAATGCCAACAAAGGATGATACAAGCTACGACTTGCTATGGAAAGCGGAAGGATGTGCGTGCAAGGAGTCATTAACTCAAAGTTTAGAAAGAAGAATGAGTGGGTGAGAAGTATAGAAAGTTTTGAAAAATCATACTATGAGCTTGAGTACACCCTTAGTTTGGATTTTATGGCTCCCCAAAGGAATACCTAGATCCCTAATTCCATCGACTCTACCATCTCCTCAACATACACTTAAGGTTGCTCTTCCCACAACTTTCTAAATAAATGGAGGTGTAAATGGACTCTATGCTTTTCTATTTCATGTGATTTTGAAAAGATCATGCTGCTGTTCACATGTTTACAAATCATATCATGCATAGAATACTAAATGAAGAAATGCAAAAATTTTGAAAAATTCTAAGTTTTCTAGAAAACTCCCCCCCATGCTCATTCCTTTTATTGTCCTCAATAAAACTCAACATGCTCATGGAAAAAGTGATGACAATCAGTATACATGGCATGCACATCAGTAAAAGAAATACAATCATAAGAGGGAAAAGAAAAACTTAGCGGGAATTTGCATCGGTTGCATTCTTTTCTTCATTTTTGGAGTTGCTTTGAAGCTAAATTTATTCATTTTATGCGCCTTTCTCCTTTGTACCTAAAAACTTATAAAGAAACACAGAAAACATCAAAGCAAACAGCAAGTATAAAAAAATATAAAAACAAATGCTAAAAGTAGAAAATAAATGCAAAAATAAGATAAAGATGGGTTGCCTCCCAACAAGCGCTAAGTTTAACGTATTTAGCTAGACGTAACTCACACCAACGACTAACTAGTGACTGAGATCTCAAGAGATTGCAGCTCTTCCCTATGAGGAGGGGGAGGTCCTTCTTCACCAATGTATGGCTTCAACCTATGTCCATTCACCTTGAAGGAATTTTGGGTCTTGGGATCTAAGATCAAGACAGATCCATTGTCATACACTTCAAGGATCTCATATGGACCATCCCACCTTGAGCGCAATTTCCCTGGAAAGAGTTGAAGATGAGAATTATAAAGCCATACCTTGTCATGAACATGAAAAGATCTCCTATTAATGTGCTTGTCATGATTGGCTTTATTTTTGGCTTTATAAATCTCCGCATTTTGATATGCCTCATTCCGGAGTTCTTGGAGCTCTTGAATTTGGAGAAGTCTTTCCTTTCCGGCTTGATCAAGAGATAGATTGAGCTTTTTAATGGCCAAATATGCTCTATGCTCTAACTCGACGGGGAGGTGGCAAGGCTTGCCATAAATGAGCCTAAAAGGAGACATCCCAATGGGTGTCTTGAATGCGGTGCGTTAGGCCCACAGAGCATCGGGTAGATTCGCTGCCCAATCTCTTCCATCCGTGCGAATGATCTTCGTCAAAATGTTCTTGACTTCTCTATTGCTCACTTCCACTTGGCCATTTGCTTGGGGGTGATACGGGGTCGTGACGCGATGGTGAACTCCATATTTCTTAAGTAAACTCCTGAAATGAGAGTTAGTAAAGTGAGATCCACCATCACTAATAATATCTCTAGGACAACCAAATCGAGAAAAAATATTGTTAACAATGAACTTATTAACCACTCAATGATCGTTTATCCTTGTTCGGTATCCCTCGACCCATTTGGACACATAGTCCACCGCTACAAGAATATACTCCTTGCCCTCCGACGGTGGAAATGGTCCCATAAAATCAATCCCCCAAATGTCAAAAATTTCTACCTCAAGGATGGGTTGCAAGGGGATTTCATCTCTCTTGGAGATGTTCAATGCGGATTTGCACTTTAGACATTCCTTGCAATACTTGATCGCGTCCTTGAAGAGAGTTGGCCAATAGAAGCCACTTTGTAGCACCTTCGCTCCCGTCTTCCTCGACGCAAAATGTCCTCCACATAGAGACGAGTGACACATCGCTAGAATATGCTCTTGTTCCTCCTCCGGAACGCATCGCCGAATAATCTGATCAGCCCCTACATGGAACAATTGGGGTTCTTCCCAAAAATAATGTCTAACATCATACGCAAATTTCTTCTTTTGGTGCGTGTTTTAACAATCGGGGATAGATTTAGTGACTAAGTAATTAACAATATGCGCAAACCAAGGTACCTTAGTCACCACGGCGAGGAGCTGCTCATCGGGAAATGTATCACAAATCTCACCTGAAGATGGGATGTGGAGTCGAGAAAGATGATCAGCCACCGAGTTCTCACTTCCCTTTTTGTCCTTGATCTCTAAATCGAATTCTTGAATGAGGAGAACCCATCTAATCAGTCGCGGTTTGGCCTCTTTCTTGGACAGCAAGTACTTCAATGCGGCGTGGTCCATGTAGACGATGATCTTGCTGCCCAAGATGTAAGGCCGAAACTTCTCC
This sequence comes from Lemna minuta, assembly GCA_024174645.1. Taxonomy (NCBI): domain Eukaryota; kingdom Viridiplantae; phylum Streptophyta; class Magnoliopsida; order Alismatales; family Araceae; genus Lemna; species Lemna minuta. The sequence continues at coordinate 5,818,974 of CM044118.1, read as the reverse complement.
AAAGCAAAGACAACCGCCAACAACTCCTTCTCCATCGTAGTGTAGTTAAGTTGAGCGTCGGCTAGTGTCTTGCTCGCGTAACAAATGGCGGTCGGCTTCTTGTCGATTCGCTACCCCAAAACCGCGCCCACTGCAAAATCAGAAGCATCACACATAATCTCAAAAGGTAGGTCCCAATTAGGACTTTGTAAAATAGGTGCTTCCACTAAAGCTTGCTTCAGCTGCATAAAGGCGTGCTTCCCTTCTTCCTCAATGATAAAATCCTTTTCCTTGCAAAGAAGAGAAGTCAGTGGTTTTGAAACCTTAGCAAAATCCTGAATAAAGCGACGATAAAAACCGACATGCCCTAGGAAACTTCTAAGTTCCCTTATCGACGTAGGGAGTGCAAGGTCTTGGATTACCTTAACCTTGGCCTTGTCCACTTTCAATCCTTTGCTTGAAACTAGATGTCCAAGCACTATACCTCCAGGCACGCATCAAAACTCGGGCCAAAAACTGAAAAGTCGTCCATGAAGACCTCCAGGCTCTCTCCTATAAAATCTGAGAAGATGGCCATCATGCACCTCTGAAATGTGGCGGGGGCGTTACATAGTCCAAAAGGCATGCGCTGAAATGCATATGTGCCAAATGGACATGTAAACGTCGTCTTCTCTTGATCGTCGGGGTGGATAGCTAGCTGATTATACCCCGAATAGCCGTCTAGGAAGCAATAAAATCCTTGACCTGAAAGCTTGTCAAGAATTTGGTCAATAAATGGCAAAGGGAAATGTTCCTTCTTCGTCGCCGCGTTAAGCTTCCGATAGTCGATGCAAACTCTCCACTTCGTCGGAAGACGCGTCTGAAGTTCCTCGCCCTTGTCATTTGTCGTCACGGTGATCCCCGCCTTCTTGGGGACAACATGCACCGGACTGACCCATGGACTGTCAGAGATGGGATATATGATACCTGCATTAAGCCATTTAAGAATCTCATCCTTAACAGCATCCCATACCTTAGGGTTGAGCCGTCTTTGTGCCTCTCTAGAGGGACGAGAGTCCTCCTCTAGGAAAATGTGATGCGTGCACAAAGAGGGGTCAATGCCCTTAAGATCCGACAAGTTCCATCCGATTGCTTCCTTCCTAGCTCGCAAGACCGCCAATAGTCTCTCCTCCTGGTCGTGATCTAGCTGCGAGGATATAATAACGGGGTTAGCACTATGATGATCAAGAAAAGCGTACTTCAGTGTCGAAGGTAGCGGTTTTAGGTCGGGTGCCGTCTCGCCGGAGGGAAATGGATCATCCTCGGGCTCCTCGAAGCTCCTATCCTCAATAGTCGCCATCGTCTCCTCGATACAACTCGAAATCTCCGGATCCTCGTAGATATCGACGGCGCCTACCTCATCGGTCTCGTGTGAAGGATGTCGCATCAACTTGTTGATGCTCACCTTCATCGTGCTATCTCCAACCTGAAAAATAACTTCCCCCTTGCCCCAATCCGTAATCGCTTTCGCGGTAGCTAAAAATGGTCTCCCTAGTATGATGGGAGAGTCGGTGAGGTCCTTCGTGGATTTCATATCCACGATGATAAAGTCTACGGAAAGTAGCAGTTTTCTACCTTAACTATCACATCCTCTACTACTCCGTGAGGTCGTCTCACGGATCCATCCGCTAAGTTCAACTCGATAAATAGTGGCTGCAACTCGCCAAGTGGACAAGCGTCATACACTCCCTTCGGGAGTATATTAACACTAGCCCCCGTGTCGAGAAGAGATCGAGTGAACGTCCTACCCCCTATCTCACAACTAATCATAGGAGCTCCCGGATCACGTCGCTTACGAGGAAGCGTACTCAGCATGATGGAACTAATAGTCTCACTCATATGGATACGTTTCGGCTTCCTCACCGGGGTGCAAAGTCCTTTCAGGAACTTTGCGTAGGGTGGAATATGCTGGATGGCATCTACTAATGGGATGGTGATAGTAACCTGCCTAAAAGCCTCTAATAAGGTGTCATCGCTATCACTAGTAGGGACTCTAGGCCAGCTCAAAAGCTGAGGGTATGGCACCCGGAGGTTTATAAACCTCGGGATTGGGCTCTGCCCTACTCTCCTTATCGGGTGCCTCCTCATCCTCGGAGTCCTCCTCCGGGATAATCGTGGGAGATGGACGGTCGTCCTTCTCCTCAAGCGGGTCCTTGCGGCGCTTGTGGTCCGTATGAGGATCCACTAAGACCTTGCCGCTACGTAGGCCCGATATGGCATGTGCCTCCTCCGATGCACCATCAATGCGAACTTCGTTCACATTATGGGTGCGGCTCGACGATGCTTGCCCTACATTCCTAGGGTTTGCTAAATGCTGGGAAGGTAGCTGATCACTAAACTCAACTCGCTTACCCTTCCTTTGCTCGGTAGAGGCATCGGAGCATTGGGCTTTAGCCCCTTCGACTCGGTCGAGTCGGTCGCTAACCTCATTCAGTTTACTCATCATTTGTGCTAATGCACTCCTGACGGGATCAACTGAAGGTGTCGGAGGTGGAATAGCCAGTGGCGGTGTGGCCGCTCGGGGAATACCGGGGGCGAAAGGTGTCGGCCTCGGGTTCCCCATATGCTGCGGCGCGGATCCATAGGGCTGGTGATATGAAGTGGGCTGCTCGCTCCGCTGCTGCGCATAAGTAGGGTTATGATAACTAGAATAACCCTGATTCGGGTAGGTCGACCTACCCGCCTGGCTCAAACCTGGATATGTAGTATGGTTTGGCCGAAATGGAAACTGTCCCTGGATTGCCATCACGGGGCAATCTAACTCTACATGCTCAAAACTAGAGCAATGTGAACACGGTGAGACATCAATATGTGAAACTAGCGCGAGGCCATCAGAACCAGGTCGGACTTTAAGCGAGTCCATGATCAAGTTCTGGGCTTCCGTCAGTTTCTCAATCTTATCTAAAAGCATACCTGTCTCTACCGCCTTTGCGTCTAACATCCCTCCCTTCGCGGGAGCGCTCCGTCCTCCGAAGGATTTAGCCGCATGATGATGGCTATTCTCCGCCACCAACTCGATCAACTCGAGGGCTTCATCCTCGTACTTGCTCATGAACGTGCCTCCACTAGCGGCATCGAGCAAATACCGTCAGTGCACCTAAACCATCATAAAAAAATCTGAGTAATCTCATGTTTAGGTATACCATGATGCGGACACTCTGCCTCAGGAGATCTCTAAGTCTCTCCCAAGCCTCATAGAAAACCTCACCCGGCCCTTGTGAGAACTCGCGTATGGCGCGTCTCACGGCACTAGTCTTACCTACCGAGTAGTACTTACGCAAAAATGCGTCTTCCATATCTCTCCATGAATCAAACTCGCGGCCCAAGCTAAAGAACCACTCCTTCGCCCCTTTCCTTAAGCGTGAAAGGGAAGAAGCGCATCTTGGCCGTCTCGGAGGGGACATTGTGGAACTGGTTGAATTCGCACACCTGGCTGAACTCGTCCACATGTCGATACGGATCCTCCGATGGTAGTCCATGAAAAGTGGGCAAAAGGCCAAGAGTATGTGAGTCAATTTTAAAATTCGCACCTCGTCGTAGAGGCGCATTGACTCGCGTAGTCTGCCTTTGGACGACCGGTCTTGCGTAATCACTAAGACGTCGTCTCACTATCTCGGCAGGAAGAGGGGCGTCAATCGGCTCTCCTCGCCCTGGTTTGGCGATCGCTGGAAGAGAATCACTAGAGGTCTCCGATGGAGCTCTAGATGAGGCAAATAAATCATCATACATCGGATTATTCCGTGTATGCCTCGTGGGTCGCTGACCCTGTCGTCCTCCTCGGTTCCTATGATTCCTATGCATATCTAAAGCCAAAAGATCACAAAAAAAACAGCAAGTATATATATAAGAATGTCAGAAAAGAGAGACGAAAAGAGTGATGTCTAAATGAGAAATGTTTCACTTGCTCCACCTAAAAGATAAAACAAGTTAAACACTATCAAAAAGCACACCAATAAAGATAATAATGATAATATGTCACTGATAACAGAGGATAAAATCTCAGATATATCAATATCAATGGATCAATTAGGTGAAAAACACCAAATAGACTACCAAATTTGCACCAAAATGTCAAATAATGGCAAAATTTAGGTAATCTTACCTCGCTATACCTTTTTCACCACTGATGAGGGTCTGATAAATTCTTTGCAGGTCAGTAAACAACAGAAGACAAAAACCTAAATATGATCAAGAAATCAAAGCAATCAAATCAAAAACGCATGCTCCCCGGCAACGGCGCCATTTTGACGTGTCATTTTTGTGCGTCGTTAAAACACAAAGACGATGGTCAAACAAAATTTATAAAACCGAACTCACAAAGACAAGATATAATAATCAAGTACTGGGTAAGTATCGGGTCGATCCACAGAGAGCAGGGTTGACTTTAATCGCAGAGTTGACTTGTTCAAACTTAGGTTTAAAAAGAGTTTTAAATAAGAGAAAATAAGATTTAAGATATGGAAATGATATAAATAAGGTAAATAAGAAGTTTTAAGATTTGAAATCTCGGATTTGACAGAGAAAAGTCAAAAATCAAAGTCAAAGCATTGACTTTGACCAACAGTAGGTGTTCTGCAAAACCAGAGAAACAAAAAGAGTCAAAAGATTACGAAAAACAGATATTTGGAAACTAGAGAGAAAATGGAATTTATTGATATATAATTCGTAATTTTTGGATAAGAAATGGATTTATTATGAATTATTAAAAATCAACTATCAGAAAATCCCCGAAATTAACACCTCAGAGGAAATCTTCAAATTGAATGACCAAATGAAATCCAAATCTTTCAATGTATATGTCAATGGAAAGCTAAGAGCCAGAGGAATCCAAAAAGACCAAAATTATCAAATTCTTATTTGTCAATAAAAAGTAATTGACCCCGAAAGTCAACGTTTGACTTCTGATGAAAGATGAACAGTCCGTGGTCAAACGTTAAATTGAAGGGTCAAATGAACTCAGAATTTGATGAATTTGCTATCCACGGAAAGCTGATGAAAAGAGGAATCCAATGAAACCAAAATCAAGTGATTTGGAATTATAATCAGAGAGATATCCTATTTTCAAAATCAGCAACTTTTCAGATCGAAAATTTGGGGAAAATGAAGAACACTATGAACTAATTTGCAAAATTAAACTTCTAAATCTAATAAAAACTCAAATTACCTCCTGATAATCGATCGAATCTCACTAATAACCCGATTGCCGCAAGGATGGTGCTCCAATTCTCGTGGATTGAAGCGAATTTGCTCGGATTCTTCCTCGTGGACGTTCGGAATTCAAGGGGAAAATTCGATGAAATCAAGGAGAAATTCGTGATCAATCCCGCTCCAATTGCTTCGCAATCGAGTCTAAACGCGGGGGGAACACGATGAACTAGAGATCTTCCTCGAAACTCGCTTAATTTCTTCACGAGTCGATCAAAAGTTGAAGAACAAAAGAAGAAATACATGGGTTTTAAAGAAGAAATTGGCCCGATGATCGTGGCCAATTGAAGCGTTCGTGGGGGCGGTTTTCAAGCATCGTGGAGGCGATTCTTTGGGCATGGGTGGTGGCTTCAAATCCGCGACGAATCGGCTTGATTTCAGCTTCAATTTTGCTTCACATTTACCACGATCTTCGCCACGATCGCGCCACGATCGGATCGCGATCGGGCGTCGATCGTGGTGTTAGTCCTTCTTCGATCAAAACACGTTCGACCGGTGACGATTCCACGGCGAAATCTCCTCGACCGCGGCTCGATCGCGCCGCGATCGCGGTTCGATCGGGCCGCGATCGTGGAGTTCTTCCACACGTTGCCGACGCCGTCAGATCGGAATCCAACGCTCCACCGATCTTCACGAATAAGGATTATCCTGGCCGACAGATCAGAATCCTATGCTCCCGCGATGTGGCCGTTTGATCGACGAAGCCAGGTAGATTAGACGGCCTCGATTGCGCGATCCCGTGGCCGTCCGATGGAGGTCGCGTGGTCCTCGTCTCGACGAAGATCGGACGCTCACGACGCGTCCACGTGGCGAAAGGTAAGCCCTGCGATCATTCCACTTAAGATATATTTTAGGCACGTGTTTGATCTGGCAATCGCGTGGACTCGGGTCCACGCGATCGACGCCCCGCGATGAGACCCAGCTGGATCCGACGCCCATCGTTCCGCCACGCGTCCTACAAGATAAGAACCGTGTGGAACATAGTCCCACACGGATAAAATAAAGAGAGTCTTTGCGCTTAAATAGGGAAGCGGTTTATAGACATTAGCCAGTTCTAAGAATAGGCTTATATCTATAACCTATATTAAATATATATCGCGCACACGTGTCACGCTTGCGTCACGTGTGGGCCACACGCGTCCTGCCACGTGGCCTCAGTGCCACGTCGTAACGGCGCGGTGGTCCCACGCGCCACGTCGCCGCCTTGCCACGTCACCCGGTCGCCACGTCAGCCGGTCGGGGGCCTGTGGACAAAAATACCCCCCTTTTTTTGCGATTTTAACAAGGAAACTCATCGAAAAAATCATTTTAAAATTCAGATAAAAATCAGAAAAAAGTCTAAAACTTCAGAAATTAATATTTCTCAAAATACAACTCCTTTTTAATTGAAATTTTCTCCATTGGATCATAAATTCTTTCCTTTTTAATATTATGCCATTTAAAACATATTTAGAAAGAAGAAATCAAGATGAATTAATATTTACTTAAATCATTTTTCACTAAACACTTTAAATCATAAATTCATCTTGCAATTATCTTTCTAAACATTTACTAAAGTCAAAAAAAAATCATTTAATAATAGAGATTAACTTCTATTAATTTAAACAAAAGATTAATAACCTATTTAACATGAAATTATCCCTAATTTATGCATAAGTATCAACTTTAGTGAAATGACATGCCAATGGAGAAAATTCCTAAAAAGTATGATAACATGCCTCATATTCACATAAAATAAGCATGAATATGAGTTAATTAGGATAAGAATTCATGTTATAAATGCATGTTATCAACCACCCACCTACCAACATTCTAGGCACCGTCCATGAAGGAGTTCAAACTCGCTCTCGACTCAGAGAAGACATGAATGTAGCATTTACATCTCAAGTTGAGCCAAGGAAAGTTGATGACGCATTCCTTGAGGTGGAATGGGTAAATGCTATGCATGAAGAGTTGGAAACTAGTTCTACGACCATCGGATTTGAATGTCATTGGGAAAAAGTGGATATTTAAAAACAAATTGAATGAAGAAGGAAAGATCATTCGTAACAAAGTGCGACTAGTAGCTCAAGGGTATGTTCTTGAAGAGGGGATCGACTACGAAGAGACATACGCGTCAGTGGCACGATTGGAAGCCATCCGCTTATTACTTTCACTTGCATGTGCAAATAACTTTCGATTATTTCAAATGGACGTCAAGAGTGCATTTTTAAATGGAATAATTAAAGAGGAATTATATATTGAACAACCCCCAGGATTTGAAGATGAAAAACATCCGGACTGGGTTTTTAGAATACAAAAAGCACTGTACGGATTAAAGCAGGCTTCTAGAGCATGGTATGAAAAACTCAGTAGCTTTCTCATTGCCCATGGATACGATCGCGGTAATGTAGATACAACTCGATTCATTAAGAGGGTGAACAAAGGGATGATAGTGATAACATGCTATTTGTGCATGTAATTATATAGTTATTAATGCAAATCAATTCATTAATCATTACAAATATATGCATATTATACTCTTTTAAGCATATTTCTATCATTTTGTGTAAATTCATGCTCTGATCTTTAAATACATCAATTTATGAGTTATTATGCATAATTAGACATTATAATCCTTAAATCCTAGTTATGTTTATGATCATGATCATGTTTTAAAGATGAAAATATGAGAGAAAAGACTTTTATTTACATTTATGTATTTATATGAATTTATTTTATATAATACACAAATGTATAAAATTAATATAAATTAATTCTCTTATTATTTTTATAATTTGAATTTTTATAATGATAGATTATTAAATTCTGAATCCAACAAAACAAATTTGAACTAATTTGGAGTTGTATTTTGAAAGTTATGATTTTTACAAATTTATAGAATTTTTATGGATATTTTATGAATTGAATTTGATTTATTTTCGTCTTTTAAATGTTTTATAATAATAAAAAAATGCAAAAACTGGGTATCAATCGCGCGGGCCCACGTGGATGCGACGTGGCACGCAAGGCCACGCGGCTCTGCCACGTGGACGCGCGCTCTAGCCTGCGCATTCTCCCTCTCGCACGCTCTCCTTCCCTACATTTTCCGAAGTCGTATTCATCCTCTCCCTTACGATCTCTCTGTTCTTCTCTTATCGTTTTCTCGTTTTTTTTCGTTTTTGTCTTGTCATTTCAGTATCTTATCTCTCTCTCTCCTCTCTTTCGTGTCTTCTCTCTCAATCTTTATCCTCCCCGAAATTTCCCTTCTTCTCTTTTCTATTCCTCTTCCAACGAATTCGCTTCCTCTCTCCTTCCCGTTCTCCCTTCTCTTACCCTTCTCACTTTTCCTATTCTGATGCATCTCTCACTCTCTCTCGTGTTTGTTGTCTTCACCGCTCCTCTATAAATTTCTCCCTCTTTTCCACCCTCTTTCCCACATTTCGTTCAGTCGTTAATTTCTATTACGCGTTTCTGTCCTAGTTTCGGTCCTCATCACATTCATTCCCTCTTCATGCCCGTCTCTTCTTGTATTCCTTGCCTCATTTTGATCTTATGGATTCAATTCCCTCTCTTACCGCTCTTTCGTATTTCAATATTATCTCTCTCTCTCTCTATCTTTCTCCTTTCCGATAATTTGTCTTTTACGTCATCTATCTCTTCTCCGACTCATTTTCTGACTTCCTCTTCCATTGTCGTCTCCCCCAATTTTACCATCTTCCGCGTAACCCGCCTTACGGTCAGTCTCTCCTCTCTTCCGCTCAATAATTCTAGCCGCCTTTCTTCTTGCATTTTAATTTCCACTCGCTGTCATCTTTCCTCTCCTTTGGGTCTTCCAATCCTGATATTTCTCTCTCTCTCCCTCTCTCCCTATCTCCGGTTCCTGTTGCTATTCCCGATTTTTCCTTCTTCTCTCCTCACATCCTCACGTCCTCACGTCTTCTCTCCCACCTGCCCTCCTTTCTTCCGTGCATTCATTTTCCCTCTCTCTCAATTTTGTCTTCTTGGGCCTAACTTTCTTTCACGGTCAACCCTCTATTTCCCTCTCTCAACAACTCTTAGCTTTTTCTCTCTCCATATATTCTTTCCACCTCCCTCATTATCGCTCTATTCTCTATCCTCCTTTAGTCTCTCACTTCCCTCATACACCATCTTACATTATCCTTCTCTATTTTTCTATTTCATTAACCCTTCTCTCTATGTACTTCCCATAAAAAGGTTTCATGACTAGCTCTTTATTTCCCCCATTTCTTTCTCAAATCTCCCAAACTCTCATCTCATTCTCTCTTCTATTTCCCCTCTTACTTCTCTCCTTTCTACGTAATTTTGATTTCCTTAATTATTCAATATAATACTCTTTAGTATTTTGAATGTAGGATCTTTATATCGATAGGTTCAATTAAATCATCCATCAAAATTCCTTCCTCCCACGGTCAACTCATAGAGCTGACCATCAATCCTTCATCTTTACCCTCCTCTCTACTCTTATTATTGATATTGTCGTGCCCTAGAATCCTTGTGGATTGACCTAGAAAGCTATACGCCTTTATCATCTCTACCCGACCTTAGTTTTCTTGAATATAAATAGTAAGTTTGTCGGGCTTAAACACACGACGACTTTGAGCCTATTAGACGACATTAGCGGAAGAGGCACGACAAGGCATGAAGGGGAGGAGCAATCCTGTGGAGATTGGCCTGAGGGAGTCAGGGCATTCGGGAGCCAAGGAGGTCGAGGCCTAGTGGGTAGTGTCGTAGGGAGGGTAAAGGTGAGTGTTAGGTTTGCCGTAGGGGGCAAATCTAAATACCTTGTATTTGAACATTGTCCTTCACCCATTTGAGGGGTGAGAGGATTAGGTTTCATTTGGTGAGGAGGAGGCTCTGAGTCTATAGTACTCGGGACTGCATTAAGGGACATTAGGTCCCCCAACTAGTATAATAATATTTCGTGCATCGAGAGGACAAGAAGTGAGTGATTAACCAACGAATATTAGTAAACAAAATAAAATATAGATTAAAAAATTAAAATAACACATAAACCTAATCCACCCCCCCTCTTAGGTTAAACAACCACCTTTTAAGGGACTTTCACAATGGTACCATCAAGATGATATCTGATGGTGAATACCCACTTGCATGTGACAATGTTGGTATCTCTTCGACAAGAAACCAAGGTCCAAGTCCTACGACAAATTAAGGCCTCTACCTCCAAGTCCATAGGCTCTTTCTACACAGTTACCTATGCTGCCTCAACATGCGATCATGGAATCGACTCGGAGGCTACCAAAAGTGCACATGCACGAAAAGAGGGAGAGAGTCGATCATTGGAAACAAATTGAGAAATGAGAGGATGCGTACAAGGACGTGTAACCTTGCGTAGGGCCATGGGAAGGTGAAGATCATCAAGTAGGACATGAGAGGTGGCATCTGGGGATAGGGAGCTCATAGTGGAGGAGAGGGACAATGGATTTTTATCCGTAGTGGAGGAAATAGGCAGAACTGAGGAGACACGAGAAGGAGAGGAGAGAGGAGGTGGAGGAGAGGGAACCAAGGAGAGGGGATCAGGAAAGACCACAAGGGGAGAGAAGCTAGGTGGACGAGATGCAGCACCATGGGTTAGAGAAAGCGAGGGAGAAGAGAAGAAGGGAGAGTTCTCATGGAAGGTGACATCAGTAGAAGTCAAATGATAACGGGTGTCAGGAAAGTATACACGGTAGCCTTTACGTGTCCTAGAGTAGCCAACAAATATGCCTCTGAGAGCGCGAGCGGCAAGCTTGGACAAGGAAGGAGAGTGATCCTTGACAAAGGTTGTACATCCATATACTCGAGGAGGAAGGGAGAAGAGGGGCGAGGTAGGGAGGAGATGGTGAAGGGGAATAGCACCACGAAGGGGAGTAGAAGGGGAGTTGATTTTGGAGATATGTGGCAGTCATGAGGGCGTCAGACCAAAGGTAAGATGGGACATACATCTCAATCAATGGGGAGCGAGTGATATCAAGGAGCTAACGGTGTTTCTGTCCAGCGACACCATTTTGCTGCAAGGTATGAGGACAAGTGGTCTGATGGATAATTCCACGATCATCATAAAAGTTTTGAAGAGAGTTTTGGAGAAATTCAAGAGTATTATCCGTATGAAGAATCTTAGGCGTAGTAGAATATTGAGTGATAACCATCGTGATGAAGTGGGTGACTATAGTGACAACCTTAGAGTAGTCGTAGAAAAAAGTAGACCCAAGTCACGCGAGTGTAATCATCAATAAACATAATATAGTAATGATGACCTGAAATAGAGGGGGTACGAGAGGGACTGCAAACATCACAGTGAAGAAGATCATGCGGCGGAGGGGATGCCATCACGACAAGAGTAAGAAGATCGATGATGTTTGCCCAATTGACTTGACTTTACACACAAATTTAGTATATTCTAGGTGACTATTGGGGAATTGTACTTTCCTAGGAGGGTAAGGAATGGAGTCTTATTGAGTCTATTGTAGATTGAGGATGAGCCTAGGGAGTTGACTTGAAAGTCAACTTAGATTACTGTATACTCACTACCTTTTACGATCATGTGGGATTGAGGTTGAAGGACCTACTTTGAGTGTGTGTGGACCATTGACAAGGCTCAAGGACTTCTTAGAGACAAGTGGATGCGAATAGAAGTAGGGCCAGCAAGAAAAGCTCTAGAAGCCAGCCCGTGCAACTATTGCATCGACTTAGCTTTGTCTGTCAAGTGATTGAGGCTCTCTAGGCAGTCATGAGCATCGTACGAAAAAGGTTTCATCAGAGTGAGATCACACCTGAGTGTCCGCGCGCGTTTGATTGTAAGTTAGTGTGTGAAATTTGATCTAAATGTAACCCAATCAGATAGTATTGCGCTTGCTCTTGGGGAACTAGTAAGGAGAGGAGTGACTCTAGAAGGATTGTCTCCTGCAGGGACTAATGCGGAGGTTTTGAATACATTTTTTGGTTTAAAGGATCTAATGAATGAGTGATGTGAGGCTTCAAATTATTTGGTGTGAGAGAAATTTATCGACCGATTGGATGTGATAAGAATTTCATGATCATTATTTGTTTATCTTAAGTAGTGCTCAACACTTTTCAATGCACCAGTGATTTGAATCAACAACCTATTGGGATCTTCTTTTCAAGACCTTTATCCCAGCATCTTATATGTCCGTTCAAAATTAGGTTATCCTTTGATTTTAGAATATCTGAATAAAAATATACTACACAATCATGATGAACAAAATGGAAACATACTTTTCAAGTGTTACACCCGCCGTTTAAACAGAACAAACCAACAGCAGCCCAATAACCCTTTGAATTTATTTTTATTGTTTAAAAATTGGTTCAAATGTGTCAATGTACGCCAAACTCAGCGATTCTACTCGGCACTTATACGTAGAATCAATCGTATCCCTTTATATGCACGTGGAGGATCTCTATCGTGCAGATGGAGCCATATCTTGCTGTGAATAGTACGGAGTTGTTCGCAGCAAATCTGCGGAATCTTCTTCAACAGTTTGACACTCCTTCAACAGCATAGCCACATCGCCTATCGTCGGTCTGTGGTCAGAGTGCTGCGATGTGCATGACATCGCGATCTCTAATACCTTCCATACGGAGCCATTATCATACTGCCCCTGCATTCTTCCGTCCACAATCTCAGATATGTCTCCTCTGTCCACTCCGGCCTTCACGTACTTTGTTATATGAGTTCTAATGATGTCATTACTGATGGGACGCTTTCCTGTCACTAGCTCCAAAAGGACGACCCCGAAGCTGTACACGTCACTCTTCTCGGTCAACCTGTTCGTCTGGTAGTAGCTGCCCAAGATCGATCCATAAAATTGAGAAAATTTTCAAGCAAAATTGGAAAAAAAGGTTCTTCTAGGGTTCTAAGGTATGGCTCACTCTGGATCAAGGTATCCAGGAGTGCCTGCGACCACAGTTGATATGTGGGTGTTCTCCTCGTTGAAGGATCTAGACAACCCAAAATCTCCTATCTTGACTTCAAAATTTTTGGTTAATAGGATATTCGAACTCTTCACATCTCTGTGAATGATCGACGGTCGGCAACCGTTGTGGAGATAATCGAGCCCTGCGAACAAATATATGATCAATGGAGGTTGAAGTCAACGGTCAAACGTAAATCACGATTTTACCTTGCGCCGCCTCCAATGCTATTTGAACTCTCCTGTTCCACGTCATCTGTCTTCCAGCAGCGGTATCCCCTGTATTCGAAGCATTACAAATCAGGGCTTGCTTGAAGTTGACTAATTTTCGACTTAAAGAAAACCTGTGAGATGATCTGCGAGAGAGCCCAGAGGCACGAATTCGTAGACCAGTGCAAGCTTTTCGTTGCAGTAACCCAATAAAGATACCAGATATTTGTGATGCACTCGGGTCAGCAACTGAGCCTGAATCCATAGACGGGTGCAGATTTTAAAAGGGATTTTAGGGTTGTTGATCAGTGATCTTTAGCTTTTACCTCAGTGATGAACTGTTTCTCTCCTTGAGCGGATGAAACAGTTAGTACTTTGACCGCAACCTCAATACCGTCTTTTAGGGTGCCGTGATAGACCACTCCAAATCCTCCTTTTCCGATTTGTCGCTTAAAATTATCAGTGATATTCGCGATATCAGATGACGAGAATTCGTGGCTTTCAGAGGTGAACAGTGATCCTGTTATTTTTTGCGGGAATGGACTGGTTCCTTTTCTTCCTTGTTCCGTCATTTGAGACGCTTCTAGATAGGAAAATGTTGGGATTGAAGGACATTTTGGTTATTTCCGAATAAAGTATTTTCTATCGTAGAGTAAACAAGTGATTAAAATACCCTTATACCTTGCGAATTGTTCCGGTTCGCCTTTCTTCCTCTCAGTATACATACTGTAACGATAATGGCGACGAGGAGAAGAACAAATACTGAAACAGCTATCGCAACGGGAAGAACAATATTCTTTTTCGTAGAAGATGAATTGCAGAGATCTACACTGCTGCATAATATCGGATTCTTGTCGATCCTAAAATGTAAAAATCACTGGTGTCACCGAATTTTTCCTGTTTTTATATAACATATCATGGAAAACTGACCTTAAAACAAGGGACCCATCTTTCAGTCTCTTGTTAAGAGAGTCCGGAATAGTTCCGTTCAGATTATTGCCTTCGAGGTTCCTGGACAGAGTAACGAGACGTTAAATTTTCTGAAGAAAGAACTTGATTGCAAGAAAAATTGCAGAAACTTACAATAGTGTGAGCAAGGGTAGTTCTCCCATGAATGAAGGTATTTCTCCAGTAAAATTGTTGTAGGATAGATCCCTGAAACCGGTAGGCAGGGGAGTTTTCAGAACGAGAAGACCTCTTTTTCTTTTTGTATCTATGAACTAAAAAAATCTCAGAAAACACTATTTAATTTGATTATTAAATTAATTTCAGTAAATGTTTAAATATATATTTTTTATGGATATTAAATAATATATTGTATTGCATTCATAAATGACCCTGTTCTCTCTCATCGCCTTCGCGAACGACAAAAGACCTGATGAGTCTTTCTCTCTCCTCAGTGCGGCCGCGTTCATCATTGTTTAGCGGAGGAGGAAAGGAGATTCAATGGTCGAGTATGAACTTACAAGGACGTCAACTTTGTTAGGTTGGCTATTGAGGGAGGAATTTGGCCGCTTAATCCGCTGCTAGACAAGCCTCTGTGGGAGACAAAAAAATCGTCATTTTTGGCGCAAAGGTCAAGCAGTTATCTTTCTCTGAAAACTCACACTGAAGCGATACTGGAGTATTTGGAAGCATTAATGCTGCATTTTAGGCCCTGCCAGATGAAGGCTTCGGGAACGCACGGGTCGCCCTGCCAGTTTCTGCTCACTCCATATGATCTCTTGAGATCGGATATGGCTTTGACTGAGAAAGCCAACAAAGAAATAAGCTCAAATAAAAAAGAAATCGAACAGAGATCTGGGACTTCACCTTCGGTCTGGTCCGTCGGCAACGAAAGTATCTCCTGCACAATGAACGCCTCAAGGCCGTTGACCAAGGGAGGCAGAGTGGAGTTCGCGGTCGGCCGAATGTAATAAGTCAATCCCCCGGATAAGCCTGGAGGCTTCGTGTAAATAACATCTCCTTTAAGCTGTCTGGGCCTGAAATTTGGAAGGAACAGCTGCTCCCCGGCATATACGGAGAACTCTCTGGTCTCATTGCTAGTTAGCTGCTGTAGCTCCGCGACGTAAATGTACACGTAGGACTTTTGCTCGGAGGTCCCGCTAACTGTGAAATTTATGCTGTCCGAAGGGGACGACGCCGTTACTGCTGTATTTAAGACATTCGACGGCACAGGAAATTCATCGCCTGGGGGCTGAGCGACAGTAGAGGTGGTACTTATGTTTGTCCCTGTTGTAACATAATTCCAGAAGCGGCCGTAGGGGTCATCAGGGAACCTAAATCATCGTTCAATCTACTTCATTAGGCACAGAGAAATAGATAGATAGGTAAGTAGATTAAAAGATAGAACGGTAGGCAGGTAGATCAGTCATAGAGATATAGATAAAGACATCCGTCATATGCACATAGAAATATAGAGGGAGAGATATAGAAATAGAGAGAGACAGAGAGAGACGTACGATATCAGGCTCAACCCGCCGAAGTTCACCCGGTGGCCGTTGATGACGAGAGACTGCGCGGAGTTGACCTGGGTATACATGGAAAAAGGCAGTGGCCGGAGATCGAGCTCGGATATGAATGGAATGCCTAGCCCAGTATTCACAAGGCAGACGTCCACGCTATCCGCTACAGCCAAAGCGATAATCTCCTTCCGAGCAAATTCCCCCGCAGCTACCGTCGTCCACCGGTTGACGTCAAGATAAATATCGAACGTCGGTGGTCGCTGAAGCCCGTCATAGTTCCCGTACAAAAACTGCGCGTGCACTCTGTACTTAGCGCCGATACTCACCGGCCCCAACGTGTAGCAATTGCGAGTTCCCTCCGGAAAACTCCGGAGGTGTGTGTAGTAGGGCTTCAGGTCAGTCACGTTGACTTCGGGAGAGACTTCCTTATTCACTCCTGCGCTGGTGTACGGCGCGTCAGGTGAGAAGGATAATCCGCTATAGATATCATTGTAGGGATTTGCGCTATTCAGTCCGCAGTCTATGCTGATGAACCCTGCAAAAGGAAGGAGTTTCAGAGTTATCGTTTCTAGGGCTTCAGAGGTGAGAGGATTGATTACCGGCCGTGGAGGGGCTCTGCGCCGAGGCCGCCGTCGCCAGTAGACATAGCAACAGCGCCAAGAGCACCATCTCTCTCTCTCTCTCTCCTCTCCTCTCCTCTCCTTCGGTAAAGATGGACCAAATGGAGCCTAACGCAGCGTTTGACTGGGTAAGAGAAGTGGAATAATTTTATTGAGATGTCCCGACGGTGGAAAGTTCCTATGAAAGGTTCCAGGGGAGGCACTTACGCGAGCATTGACTATAAAACTGCTCTGCTGTCATCCAGTCGCCTGCGCGGACTGGAAGATTCCGTCTGATCGGCCTTCATTAAACGACAACTTAGGTCATTTTCGATATAATTGACGTTTATTTAGGACTCCAAATTTTAAATAAAAAATATAATATAAATTATTAAAAGTGATAACAGTCATAAACACAGACTGCAAATGATTCCTAACATCCGATTCATGATATTTCGTAATGATCTTCAACTCTCTCTCTCGTGAGAGCCGGGACAAGCATCTCTCTCTCCTCTCCTCTCCTCTCCTCTCATTCAGTAAAGAGTAACCAATGGAGCCTAAGGCGGCGTTTGACTGCGTAAGAGATGTGGAATAATTTGTTGAGATGTCACGGCTGTGGAAAACTCCAGGGAAAGGTTCCGGGGAGAGCATTGACGTTGAAAAGAAGCATTAAGTAATTTAAAAAACACATCTATCTGCTGAGGGAATCTTAACTACTCCCTCCCGCAAGGAAAAAAATCAATGAGAACAAGATTAATACTGAAGAAAATGCCAATTCAATGCAAGAGCACAACATGAAATGAACCCGAACTATTTTAATCAAATTTAGTTCTTCCTCGCTTTATTTTCTGGCGTGTAGGGATTTATTTTTGGGCCCAACTTATGAGGTAGATTGGTGGTATAAATGTTTAGTGAAATATCATGATGGAATGAAGCAAATATCAGAGAAGGAAGAGTCCAATTAGGCTTTTAAAAATTGCCTAAATTATGCCCCCAATTGGGCATGAAAAGGGGGCATTTCTAGACAAGGGTGTAAGGAAATTAATATCACGCAAATTAATGCATTAATATATACATTGTATGCATTTATTTACATACAAATGATCGTATATGCATCTTATCGTGATTTAAAAAGACCATTTCTATGTTTAAAAATATATTTTGCCTTTTTCAAGATTAATTAGCATTTTTCAAAATTTGGTTAGATGTAATCATCAACGAAATCATTTATTAAGTTAGAAAATGATTTTTCTATATATTTCTAATTATAAATTCACTTATTTAAATGAATATATTTATGAATGCATGTTATCATGGTTTAAAATGATTAATTTAGTTTTCAAAAGAAGTTTTAGTTTTTCCTGATGTTATGGTATCTTTTGGGATTTTTGATATCAAAATCCTTAAAAATTAGTTTTCAAATATAAATAATAATTTATTTGATTAGAACTATTTTTCTTGCCTATTTTACACGACCACCCTACTTGATGTGATCGCTATTGCAGGTTTTTATCCTCTTTTTCAATGTACGATGGTTGTCATGGCAAGCAATAATTGTTTGATGCACTTTAAAAAGTGATGTCAGCAAATCAAGTGACACGATGGTGGCCACAATTCATCGCACGATCGAACGTCCGTTACGCTGCCCTGTGATCGCCTGCATCAACCGTTCGATCGCGACGCGATCGGACGGTTCTTATCACGCCAGCTCCCCTGCGCGTTATAAAATATTCAAAAATCCATCTATTAGAAAAATAGTTTTTAATTCCAGAAAATCCTTAGAAATTCATTAAAAATTCAAAAAAATTCTAAAAAATTCTGAAAAAATCTCAAAAATTTAGAAAATTCATAACTTTTAAAATACAACTCCAAATTAATCAAAATTTCTTTCATTTGATCAAAAATTTAATTATCTATCATTCTAGAAAGTCAAAGTTAATAAATAAAAAGAGATTTAATTTCTATTTCAAAAGTACATTCATTTCTTTAAGATTTTAACTTTAGAAAATTAAATGAATGTTCATAAAAATGATTGCTCTCATTATTTAACTTCAAAAACCACATATAATCTCAAGTAAAGAAAAATCATTTATCTTTAATTCATCATAATTAACCCTAATTTAAAGTATTTTGAGATTATAATGACTTTTTCATTGAGTGATAGGTAAATACTCATAAATATGATAATAGGCATATGAATGAAATCTTTTATGCCTTAATATACATTAATAATAAATTTTTATTATTATGTCTAATTAGAATGTTATCATTGCTGCATAAAGACCTGCTCGTCAAGATCACCGTAAAGAAAGGCATTAAAAACATCTAATTGGTGGAGGGGCCAAGCTTCATTGATAGCTAGAGTGAGGAGCACGCAAACGGATTAGAGACGAACAACATGAGAGAACGTCTCGTTATAATCAATGCCATATGCTTGGGTGAAACCACGAGCAACCATACAAGCCTTCTGACATGCAATGGCACCATCAGGATGATATTTGAGGTGATGACTGATAAGAACATGAATAGTTCTTATTTAGCTTTATTAAACTCATGTATACACCATCCCCTCCATTATCTCTTGACTTGATGTTGTAGACTATTAATGCATCAAAAAGATATTATGTTGCATGATCTCATTTTCAGGAGCTATACAAAAGGAAGAGTAACAAGACCCTCCAAAATAGAAGGCATAATAGGCTGTCCAAAGCAAAGAAATGAAGTATACAAGAGGATGGGCAGCAAGATCCTCCAATATGGAAGTGCTTAAAGGGCTTAAATGGGCTGTCCAAGACAAGCAATGTGAGCCCAGCCGAGGAGATTCTGGAGAATAAAAGAGTGAAAAAGCTCTTTCGGGAGGCTTCTTCTTTTTTTTTAGCTTCTTCCCGTAGCTTCTCTCTCCTCCCTTCTCTTCCGGCTGTTCTTTCTCTCTCCTAGGTTTAGAATTTCTTCAGCATCCTCCTCAAGATCGTTGTTCAAGATTCAGATTTGTTGTTTTGGAAAAATGGGGGTTATTATTATAGAATCTAGAAGAGAATTGAGAAGGAAGAAAAGAAGAACAGATTCAAGAAACGATTGTATTGTTTTCTCTATATTTCATACTACGAATTACATGAATATATATAGCAGTGAGTCTTTCCCGTTTGTTCTCATTTAGAAAGTTTCCGTTGTAACGGAAACTTTCCTCAGAAACCGCAGCCGCAACGCACTTTCGGAAAACTCAGAAAGTTTCCCTTCTTTCTCATTCGTCCACCTGTATGTATTATGTGGCCTGCAATTGGTCCACGTCGATGACCATTACTGCCAGTGAACCGGTTTAGAGAACCGGTTCTTGATCTGTCTTAACAATTATTGTTGTTTCCTTTTCCATCTCTCATCATCTTTTCTTCCTCTCCCGCTCAACCTCTCTCGCGTTCTTGCCTTTTTTCTTTCTCCCAACTTCCTTTTCGATCCCTCTATGTTGACTTTTCGATTCTTCTTCTCGTCTGATATCCGCTCTCTCTCTCTCCCAAGTTCCTTTTTGGTCTTTCTATCTCTCTCCATCTCTTTCTTTCTCCCAAAATTTCCCTTTCTCTTGTTGTTCTATCGTTCTCTCTCTTCTATTCCCTCTTTTATCCTCTTGAAATGTCGCCTTCTTCCACTTGAACTTTCGGCTTAACGATCCCTCTCTCGTTTTCTGATCTTCTCTCTATTTTCTTTCTCTACCGTTTAAACTCTCTCTGATTCCGCTCTCCCTCTCTCTCCCATTTCTTCGGCAATCTCTTTCCCGCTCTCCGTTAAACTTAATTTTCATTTCTTTATTTCCAAATTTTCTTCATTCTCCCGTCCGTTCTCTCATTTCCGTCCCAATCTCCCGCTAAATTTCTTTCTCATAATTGTTCTTTTCTCGGCTCTATTCTCACTCCCTCACATTGTCCTCTCCTCTTCACCATCCCGAACCTCTTTCTTTGCGCGAGCAGCACTTCCTGCTCTTGTTCTTCTATTTCACCGATCGTTCTTTTCTCTTTTCCCTTGTTAACTCACTTCTGCAGCGTCACCCTCCTCTCATTTCCTTCCTTCTCTAGTTTCTTTCACTTCCTCGCGATCTCGCTGACTTTCGCTTTCCCTCGATTCCTCTCTTCCAATTTCGTCCCTCTTCCTTACCGTTCTTCTGCTCTGTCTCTTTCCTATAACTTTTTTTTCTCTTCTTCTCTCACCCTCGGTTTTTCTTTCTCTCTCTCACACGATCTCGCTCCCTTCTTCACGTCTTTTCCCTAAACTACCCTCCTTTCTTCACGACTTCCGCTTTCTTCTTTTCTTTCTGGTTTCTGTTTTGTTCTGTCCCATCATCGCAGGCCTCTCTTTGTCCACCTCTCTCTATATCTCTCTTTCTTCCGCCATTTCTTATTCTTCCTCTTTCCCGATCGTGCGAGCAGTATTCCCTCCTCATCATCTTCAGTATTCCTTCTTCTGTTCTCCTATTCCTTCAATATATCCTCTCCCTCTTTAAGTCTCTTTTTTCTATCGCGGACCCCTCTCGCGCTCCCTCTTTCTTCCGCTCGATCTTCGTCTCTCTTTTTCTCTCTCAATCTCACTTTCTCTCTCATAGTCAATATTTTCCGTCTCTCACTTTTTCTCTCTTCCTCCCTTCACATCTCCCTATCTCTCTCTCTCTCTCTCGCCATCTCTTTCGCGTCTGTTGACCGTCGTTATTTCCTGTCCTCTACCATTCTTCTATTCTACAATTCATCTATCTCATGCTCTCTTAAATTCTCTCTTACTTTTTATTCTATTCTCTTTCTCCGAAATTATTTTATATCTCCGTCCTTCTCTTCGAAGATTTCCCTCACTCCCTCTAAATCTATCTCTTAGAATTTTCTTTCTTTTTATTTCCTTCCGGCCCTCCATCTTTCTTCCTAAAAGCTTTTCCTTCCTTTCTCTCTCTCCTTAACTCACACTCTTT
This sequence comes from Lemna minuta, assembly GCA_024174645.1. NCBI lineage: Eukaryota > Viridiplantae > Streptophyta > Magnoliopsida > Alismatales > Araceae > Lemna > Lemna minuta. The sequence goes on along the minus strand of CM044118.1, from coordinate 5,797,604 downwards.
CCTTCTCTCATCACACTCCTTCCCCATTTTTCATCTAATTTATCTTTCCTTTCTTTTTATCTTACTTTATCTCCTCACATGTCATCTTTCCTAAAGTTTATCTTAGTTTCAGATGTCATTATTTTGCACAATGTCTAGTTGCCCTTCCCATTAACATGTCCAAGTAGTTTAGATTATTCCCATCTCTTGCCGCTTATATTGACATTCTCTCGCCCTAGAGTCCTTGTGGATCGACCTAGGAAACCTATACATCCCAATTATCCCAGTACTTTATAGCTTCCTAGTTTATAAATATTAAGTTTGATGGGCTTAAAAACACGACGACTTTGAGCTTATCAATGACCCACTTGCATGTGACAATGTCCGCATCAGCTGAACAAAGAACCAAGGTCCAAGTCTTGTGAGAAACTAAGGCCTCTACCTCCAAGTCCATCGCCTCTTTCCACGCAGGTACCTATTGATTAGAACATGAAATGAAGTTATAACCACCCATTTATTGGTCTTATTTAGCTTTATTAAACTCTTGAATACACCATCTCCTCCATTATCTCTTGACTTGATGTTGTAGACTATTAATGCATCAAAAAGAGATTATTTTGCATGACTTTTGTTCTTCTTATTTTCAGGAACTATACAAGAGGAAGAGTAGCAAGACCCTCTAAGATAGAAGGCATAATGAGATATCCAAAGAAAGGAAATGAAGTATAGAAGAGGATGTGCAGCAAGATCCTAAAAAATGGAAGTGCTTAAAGGGCTTAATGGGCTGTCCAAGACAAGCAACTGGAAGCCCAGTCAAACAATGTGAGCCCAACCGAGGAGATTCTGGAGAATAAAAGGGGGAAAAAGCTCTTTGGGGAGTCTCTTCTTCTTCCTTTTTTAGCTTCTTCCTGTAGCTTCTTCTTCCTTCATTTTGGTTGTTCTTTCTCTCTCCTAGGTTTAGAATTTCTTGGATGTTCTTCTTGTCGGAATGTAGTTCAGAAATAAAAAAGAAAGCTCTCAGTTCTTGTTGTTGAATTTATTCTTCATTTCAGTGCTTGGTCTTTTCTTCCTCCCTCGCTCATTCCCTCTCAACCTCTTTTGCATACGCTTTCCTCTGTCTTCTTCCAAAACTTTCTTATTCCCTAACATGAGTTTCTTTCAATTTCCCACTCGCGTCGAATCTCTCCTTCTTTGTCTCTCATATTCTATTCCTCTAAATTTATCCAATTTTCTCCATGAGTTATTTTCCTCTCCCCGAAGTTTTCTAGAAGTCCTTCCTATCTCACTCTCAATCGCTCCTTCCCTCCTCAAACTTCTTGATGTTTTCCCTCGGTTCTTCCTTTCGCAATCTTGCCTTACCTTGTGATAACATGCAATTTCATGCATTAATATCATGCATTTAGTGCATCTTTTCTTTAAAATATAATCATAAATGCATGTTATCATGAGTTAAATTGATTAAATTGATAGTTTCTATGTTTTAAAGGATATTCTTGATTTTTCATAAATTAGTAGCATTTTATGAGCATTTAATGATATGGATTTATCAAGAATATAGTTTTCTTTTATTATTAAATGAAATTCCTATTTAAAATGCATTTATGAAGTGTATTTATAAAAAATACATTTAAAATACATTTATCAAGAACATTTAGAAATTCTCTCTCTCTTAATCTTCCTCTCTCTCCCTCTCTCTCTCTTAATCTCTCTTTCTCTTTCTTCCTCCTTCCTCTTCTCTCTCATTGCTTCTCCCTCGCTCTCTCTCGCGACGGAATTTCCGTCGCGAGGAGAGGCGAGAGGAAGAGAAATTCTTTCTTCTCTTTCCTCTTTCTGTCCTCTCCCTTGCTCTTCTTCTCTTCTCCTTGCTCTCTCTCTCGCGACGGAAATTCCGTCACGAGGAGAGGCGAACAAAAATAAAATAAAAAATAAACATAAATTTCCTTCTCTCTCTATTTTTCTCTCCCTCTTTCTTCGCGACGTACGTCGCAAGGAGAGGCGGAGGAGTTCTTCACTTCTCCTCCTCTTCCTCTTTCTCTCTCCCTTTCTCTTTCGTTCGCGCGCGCGTCATCCCTCTCGCGACGGAAATAATTTCCGTCGCGAGAAGGAGTTCTCCTCCCTCCGTTTTTTTTCTCCCTCTCTTTCTTCTCTCTCCAGCTCTCTCCCTCTTCAACTCTTCCATCTCCCGACGGATTCTCTCTCTCTTCTCCCTCTCCTCCTTTTCTTTCTTCTTCTCTCTTTCTCTCTCCCGCGTTCTCCCCTTCTCTCCTCCGTCTCGCGACGGGATTTTTCTCTCTCTCGCGACGGAATGTTCCGTCGCGAGGGGAGATTTCTTCTCCCTTTCTTCCTTCCTCCTTTCCCTTCTGTCTTCTCCTCCCATCTCCACTTCTTCCGCACCATATTCTCCCTCTTTCTCGGGCGCGAGAAACCCCGCTCGCTCTCTCTCGCGCACGTCCCCTGAGAGGAGAGAGGAGATAGATGGAAAAGAGAGACGAGAGAGCTGAGGGCATTTAACGTAATTTTTGTGTCTTTTAGCGAAGTTTGACCGGGCGCGATCTGAGGAGAGAGAATTTGAACGAGTTGACCGGCGCGATCTGAGGAGAGAGAAGGGCAGATCAACAGCCCGAAACGCTCCAAGTTAAAATCGTGATATCTGACGATCCTGATGGAGTTAGGAGCTGAAATTTTGTGGGCATGATCGTCATTTCAAGCTCCACAAATTTGCTGGGGTCGATTTAGGCTCAGAGACAAAGAAATTAGGGTTATTAATGTTTTTGTTGTTTGCTTCTAGCATTGGCTAGCCAGAAGGAAAGAAAGCAGCGATGGATCATTGTTCATGTGTTGAACATCATTCTCAGTGAGTTTCTTCCCTCTTCTATTCATTCTTCGTGTTGGATGCAAGACGCCAAGTCCGGGCGAAATATACGGCTCTCGAAGGTATGTTTGATTAGGGAGCATCACTAGATATTATTTTCATCACGAATCTTTAGATTAGGATCGGTTTCTATCCATTTCTTCTAATTTCGTCATCTGTTTATCACCATTTTCTCATTTAAAAACCCTAAAAATACTTTTCCACCATCGATCAAGGGTTTTCAATCTCTGAAAAGAGTTTGGAAGCACTTGTTCGGTTCATTTCATCTCCACACACATTTTCTTCCTTTCATTGATCATTTTCGGTTTCTAAATCTAAAAATACCAAAAATAAGCTTCTGATTTCAATCTCTTAACCCTCCTCCCTGTGGATTCGACCTCGACTTGCCACTGTTCTAATTTAAAAATCAGTTTCGAAGAGTTGAGTATAAATTTTATTTGATACGTAAAATCGCGTATTCAACGACCGTGGTTTTATGCTTATCACCTTGTTCTAGCTCTCCATTTCTCTGCAATTTCTTTTCTCACTCTCTCTCTGATTTCATTTCTCGCGTCATTAATTCCCTCTCTCGTTCGCTTTCTTATCGCTTACCCGCATCCTTGCCTTTCGTATGTTGTCTTTCTTTTTCTCTTCCGCCAGTGATATTGCATCAATCTCACGATATTGCCCACTCTTCTCATGTATCATTCTCTCAAAATTTTCACTCCCTCTTCTCACGCTCATCCTCTCTCCCTTTCTAAATTTATGTGCTTCATCCACCGTCACTCTCTTTCCCGATTTCTTTTTCTCTCTGCTTAGAATGTTCTAGAACCATGGAGTTTTGTTTCCAGCTCGCTCCTTCCCTTCTCCCTTTCTTCTTTTATAATCTTTTCTTACTCGTCCTTTCTTCTTCCCGTCTTTTCTTTCTAAATCTCTTTTCTTGTTTTCTTCTGCAATCCCTTCCTCTCTCTTCGAAATTCTTTCTATCTCCCCTCTCTCCCGCGTCTTCTTTCTCATTTCTTTTCATCGATATCATTCCCGACTCCTCTCTCTCCATCGGGTGGCCTCGTCTCGCTTCCTTCTTCCATTTCCTCTCTTGATTTCTCTTGTCGCAATCTCATTTCTTTTCTCTTCCTCCCATTCTCTCTCTTCTATTCCACTTCCGACGAATTCATTCCCCCTCCCAATCGCTCGTCCTTCCTCCACTCTCCACAGTTTCCTTACCAATCCGAGTTCTCTCTAGCTCTCTCTCCCTATCAGTCTCTTCCGATTCCTCTTCCGTTTGCTCTATGTTTTCTTTCTCCTCTATTCCTAGTGGCCGCTGATAGAATTAATTTCTCTTTGGTTTTGCGATTCTTCCTCTCTCTTTTCCTTCTGCAATCACGCTTCTCTCTCCTAATCTCCTTATGAGTCACCGTCAATCCTGTCTCCTCTCCCTATTTTTCAATATCGCCATTACACTTCCCCTGTTCGACTATTCCAGTCTTGCCCTTTCTCTCTTTACTCTCTCATACTTTACATTAACTCCCTAATCTCGCTCTCTCTCTCTCATCACATTCCTCTCTCTCTCTCTAATTCTCTTCTTTCTCTCTCTCTTTCTATATCTAGTTCTCTCTTTCTAATCTCTCTCTCTCTCCCACTCTTTATCCTCTTCTATTCATCTATTTTATTACTCCTCTTTATTTGTTTCCCTGGAAAACATCCCTTCTCTAGTTCTTTATTCTCTCCATCTCCCTCTCTCTTACTACCTTTCTCTCCTGATTGCCCAACTTCTCATCTCATTTTCTCTTTCTTCTTCCCCCTCTTATTTCTTTTCTTTCTACATGCTTTTGATTTCCTTAGTGATTCATTCCATTAAAATTGCTTCTTCCCATGGTCAACTCGAAGAGTTAACCACCAATCCTTCATCATTACCCTCTGCTCTACTTCTATTATTGATATTATCGTGCCCTAGAATCCATGTGGATTGACATAGAAAGCTATACGCCTTTATTACCTCCCTCTGGACTTAGTTTTCTCAAGTACAAATAGTAAAATTTTTTTAGCTTAAACACACGACGACTTTGAGCTTATCACGTATGCTACCTTGACATGTGATCATGGAATCAACTCGGAGTCTACTGAAGGGGCAAAGGCACAAAAAGAGGGAGAGAGCCGATCAAAGGAAAGAAATCAAGAAATGAGATGATGATTACAAGCACATGTACTCTTGCGTAGGGCAATGGGAAGGTGAAGATCATCAGGAGGGACATGAGGAGCAGCATCTGGGGATGGCAAGCTCACAGTGGAGGAGGGGGACAACGGATCTATATCCGGAGTGGAGGAAATAGGTGGAACCGAGGAGACACGAGGAAAAGGAGAGGAGAGAGGAGATGGAGGAGAGGGAACCAAGGAGAGGGAATCAGGAAAGACCACAAAGGGAGAGAAGCGATGCGGAGGAGATGGAGTAGTAGGGGTAGAAGAAAGCGAAGGAGAGGAGAAGAAGGGAGAGTTCTCATAGAATGTGACATCGGCAAAAGGCACATAATGACGGGTATCAAGAAAGTATATGGTAACCTTTCAGTGTCCCGGAGTAGTCAACAAATACGCCTTTGATAGCACAAGGGGCGGGCTTGGACAAGGAAGGACAGTGATCCTGGACAAAGGCTGTACATCTAGAGAATCGATGAGGAAGGGAGAAGAGGGGCAAGGTGGGGAGGAGATAGTGAAGGGGAATAGCACCACCAAGGGGAAAAGAGCGGAGTCAATTTTGGAGATATGTGGCAATCATGAGGGCGTCAAACCAAAGGTAAGATGGGACATGCATCTCAATCAATAAGGTGCAAGTGATAGCAAGGAGCTGACGGTGTTTCGCTCAGCAACAACCATTTTGCTGCAAGGTGTGAGGACAAGTGGTCTTATAGATAATGCCACGATCAACATAAAAGGTATAAAGAGAGTTTTGGACAAACTCAAGAGCGTTATCGGTACGAAGAATCTTAGGCGTGGTAGAATATTGAGTGACAACCTCCATGACAAAGTGGGTGACTATAGTGACAACCTCAGAGTGGTCGCAGAGAAAGTAGACCCAGCTCACACGAGTGTATTCATCAACAGACACAATATAATAATGATAACCTAAAATAGAGGGGGTACGAGAGGGACCCCAAACATCGTAGTGAAGAAGATCAAAAGGTGCAGAGGAGGGGATGCCATCATGACTAGAGTAAGAAGATCGATGATGTTTGCCCAACTGACATGACTCACACACAAAATGAGTAAGAGAAAGCCATGGTAAGGTCTTTTTGAGTTTTTCAAAACATGGATGGCCTAAACAGCGATGCTACAAAAGGGAAGAAGATGTTGAAGATGTAAGAAAAAGAGCTTAAAGATTTGAGTAGGGTTCATCATAAACTAGCTCATAGATGTGCTTCCCGCTCTCATGATCCAAACTAATCCTCCGTCCGGTGTATAGATCTTGGAAAATGCAATGAAAAGGAAAGAAAGTAATTGTATAGGGAAGAGCACGAGTGATGGCACAAATGGAGAGAAGGTTCACAGGGAAATTGAGAACATTGAGGATTTGGTGAAGAGAAAGAGAATTAGTGACACGAGTAGTACCATGGCCTTGGACCGGACAAGGGTGTCCCATTAGCAATGGTAATAGGGGAATGCGAGGGGGTTGGGTGATATGACGATAGGAGCGAGGATGTCCCATTCATTTGAGAGGAAGCCCTTGAATCAATAATCCACAATGGTGAAGAGGAAGAAGGGTGAGCAGATCTACCTGACGTGGAGGGAGCCAAAATCAAAGTGAGGCTAGCTGAGGAAGAGGCATCGGCACTCCGAGAGCGGCAAAGTGCATCATACTCTGCTTATGTGAAATTCACATGATAGTGTGGAGTAGGAGTACCGGGCAAAGTAGGAGAAAGGGCAGCTGAAGGAGCCACAACTACTTGGGTAGTAGGAGGCTTGCCAAACTGCTTCCAACATTTTTTGGCCGGATAATTTTTCTTGCCACAATAAAGACATCGGGGAAGGAGTTGCAGTCGCACCCACGAGATGGACGACCACCATTAGAGCGGGGAGGAAGGCCATCATCACGAGCCCAAGGAGCCGAGACCGCCATAGCTAAAGGAGGAGCTGTATCGCTTGGAGTGGATGAGAGAGGGGAGGAAGGCGTACCAGTCGTGACGTGAAGAACAGCAAAGAAAAGAGTAGTTAGGCTAGGTACACAATTGACGATCAATGAAACATGTGGTCGTTCAAACACACGATCGTCGGTCAAAAGATATAATTCTGAATCCAGTATGATTAATAAATAAAAAATCCAGCACAGTGAAAAGATCGAGTCGAACCCACAGATAATAGAGTTGACTTTTATCTAAAGAGTTGACTCGGTCAAACTTAAGCCTAAGAAGGGTTTTTATGAAAAGGTATATGTTATATAATCAATAAAAATCGTACTGATGTATGAGAGATAATGTTTTTAGACTTTTTAAAAAAAATTCGAGAAGAAAAGTCAAAAGTCAAAGTCAAAGCATTGACTTTGACCCTACTTTGACTTTTTTGAAATCAGAGAAGAAAAAGATGAGATAATATTAAGAAAATTAAAATTAGAGAAAAATTCCGATTCTTGAGAAAAATAGGAAAATTTGGAATATAAAATTTGTGATTTTTAGAGCACAGTTGGATTTATTGTGATTTTTCAAAGTCCACGAACATAGAATGACTTAGAATTAGGCTTCTAATCAAAATCCTTCAACTGACAAGTCAAATGACGTTCAAGTTTACCTAATCCTATGGATAGAAAGCTTACAATCAGAGAATCACAAAGACTCCAAAATTGACAAATTTCACTTTCTAGATTTGTAGTTATAGCCTTCAAAAGTCAACACCCAAATTCAGATTGATTTTAAACAGTAGTTGGTCAAAAGGAAAATCGAGAGGTCAAACCTTGATGAAAATTTTCAAATCATATATCCACGAAAAGCTGATTGAACAAGAAATCTATATGTCCAAGATAATGATTGCCGCGGAAGGTGTTGAATCAAAACATTCAACATCGTTGAAGCACCAAGAATAGATGATCCTATCATCCATTCTAGGTGATCCTATCATCTAGTAATGAATAAAATTCATAGTTACTTGGATCATTTGAAAGAGTTCTTCAACCGTTCAAGCGTCCGGCCTCTAGTGGTATCCACACAGTCTCCAGACGATCGGATCTCCTCTTGAACACTCGTCACCACAAGAGGAAGAGAAGAGGGAGGAGAAGTTCCACTAGGCTTGCATGGGCACCTCTATTATGGTCGTTCTCCCCCTATTTATAGACTTTGGGAATGTGAACTTTTCACAAAAACCCTTATTATTATGTCTATATCTACCGACGTCCATTGACCTTATGTGTGTGACCCTCTAGGTCCATATATCTTGCCAGTTAATGACTCTATCAACCCAATAACACTTATTGGTCCTCTTATCAATTAACTATATCAACATATAGATTAATTGACTAAGGATCGATTTAACCCAATCGACAGATTGAGTCGCCAGCCCGGTGGGTGCCAAGCTACACCACGTGCTCTAGGAGATATGGAGTATATTAGAACTCTTTCATGCAACCCTGCCGTCATTGGTTACCGTGTACGTATAATCCTTCATCCACACGAGACTCATGAATGACTTAGGGTATGGTTTATTGTCAAACCCTAATCTGTCACTCAATTTAGTACTGATGCGAGTAAGAAATCATTAAGAACAACTTCTCTAATATTTCTGCTACCTTGGCCAAGGATTTAACCGCATCTCATTCCTTGAGTCGATCTCCTCATATACCGAGGGTGGATGATCCCATCTTGACCACACAATCACCTTCGTGGACTTCACGTCGTATCCAATATATGACGTTTTAGATATCCCGTGACTAGGGATTCGTAAGTCATAATCAAAACACAATCATCCATCAACAAGATGTCTTTGGTGTCTCAAGTCAAAGGACCACATACACAATCATGACATGAATCAACCTAATTGACAATTAGGTATATTACCATTCAGGGATTCATACGGATCAATTCAGTGAACTCTTTCTCCAAAGAGCACCCACTATCTATCCTTAGTGTCTCCACACCGATGGCTATAGGATCGGCCATACTCATCATATAAGATGGATCAGATAGTGCTATTCTTTCCAGATAATTCGATGTCCTTCTCGAATATCCCACGAATAGGAATGTTTAGAACATATGTTTAAAGACTAGCGATCACTATATTATGATCTCATCATAATTCACTTAGTCATTGCACATGCTCATGGACTTCATTGCAAACATCACACAAGAATGACAATGAATAAATTTCATTTCAACGAACATAAACAAGATTGATGAAAGTGTGATTGGCTTATAGGCCACATAATATCCATCAATCTCCCACTTGTACTAAAGCCAATTGCCCTTGTGCAACAACCCCATAGTTGTGTAATGACGCTCAAAGACATCTTGAGCTAAAGGCTTAGTTAGTGGATCTGCAAGATTGTCGGTCGATGGAATTCTTTCCACCACTACATCTCCTCTGGCAACGATCTCCCTAATCAAGTGAAAGCGCCTCAGAATGTGCTTAGACTTCTGATGAGACCTTGGCTCTTTCGCTTGTGCTATTGCACCATTGTTGTCACACAATAATGGAATAGGGTCTGAGATCGTAGGGACAACACCAAGGTCTGTGATGAACTTCTTCAACCAGACTGCTTCCTTGGCGGCATCACTTGCGGCAATGTACTCAGCCTCTGTCGTTGAATCTGCAGTGGTGGGCTGCTTGGAACTTTTCCAATACACTGCTCCCCCATTCAAAGTGAACAGGAATCCAGATGTAGATCTACTATCATCTGGGTTTGACTGAAAACTCGAGTTAGTGTAACCCTGGAGCTTAAGCTCCTCTCCTCCATATACCAGAAATAAATCCTTAGTCCTTCTCAAGTACTTAAGGATGCATTTCACGGCTTCCCAATGACTCTCACCTGGGTTAGCCTGAAATCTGCTCGTAACACCTAGAGCAAATGCCACATCTAGTCTTGTACATAGCATAGCGTACATGATGGATCCAATCGCCGATGCATACAGGATCTTTTCCATCAACGCTCTATCTTCAGGAGTCTTAGGCGAATGCTCCTTGGATATCTGAACTCCATGTCTTATCGGTATGAAACCTCTCTTGGAGTTCTCTATGCCAAATCTTTTGACAATGGTGTCTATGTACATAGATTGGGATAAGCCAAGCAACCTCCTCGATCTATCTCCATAGATACGTATTCCCAATACGTAGGTTGCTTCCCCCAAATCCTTCATGGAGAAGTTCTTTGACAGCCACGCCTTCACTGATGATAACATACCTACATCATTTCCAATGAGTAGAATGTCATCCACATAAAGGACAAGAAAAATGATCGCGCTCCCACTGATTTTCTTGTACACACAAGGTTCGTCTTCATTCTTAATGAAGTCATAAGATCTAATTGTCTCATCAAATCTCATATTCCAACTCCTAGATGCTTGCTTCAATCCATAAATAGATCTGTGCAACCTGCACACCTTTTTTTTGGAAACTCCTTGGATGTATAACCTTCAGTTTGTATCATATACACATCTTCCTCAAGGTTTCTGTTGAGGAAGGCAGTTTTCACATCCATTTGCCAGACCTCGTAGTCATAGTGTGCAGCTATGGCGAGAAAAATCCTACTTGACTTAATCATAGCAACTGGTGAGAAGGTTTCGTCATAGTCAACTCCTTGTCTTTGACGATAACCCTTTGCCACCAACCTTGCCTTGAAGGTGTCAATCTGTCCATCAGCACCAATCTTCTTCTTGAAGATCCACTTACACCCGATGGGTACTATACCCTCCGGGCGGTCGACCAAGTACCATACTTGGTTCTGATGCATTGACTGGATCTCTGAATCCATTGCTTCTAGCCATTTCTTAGAGTTGGAATCATTGACCGCTTCACTATAGGTTAAAGGATCATTATCCTTTAAGTGGAGAGTATCGACATCATCCGTCACAATATGTCCCACATATCGATCTGGTTGTCTCGGTACTCTACCAGTCCTACGCGGTGCCTCTGTGTGTACTTGAAGACTTTCGGAGACTGAGTTCTCATCTAAAGAGGTAGCGTTTGTGTTCGGATCTAGAACTTCTTCTAGTACTACTTTACTCCCACTATCTCTTTTCAAGAGATACTCATCTTCTAAGAAGATGGCCCTTTTGCAACAAATATCGATTGTTCCTCAGGGCGGTAAAAGTAGTATCCTGATGTTTCTTTTGGATATCTCACAAATCTACAAAACTCAGTCCTTGATTCTAGCTTATCTGTATCATGTTTCTTAACATGAGCAGGACAACCCCATACTCTAAAGTAAGAGAAGTCCGACTTCTTCCCTTTCCATATCTCATATGGAGTAGAAGCTACAGATTTGCTAGGTAAGACGTTAAGGACACGCACTGCTATCTCAAGCGCATATCCCCAAAGGGATATTGTAAGTTTCGAGAAACTCATCATAGATCGCACCATGTCCAACAAGGTACGATTTCTCCTTTCCGAAACACCATTCATTTGAGGTGTGTAAGGAGGAGTCAATTGAGCTAGGATACCATTATCCTTAAGGAACTGTGTGAAATTTGTACTTAAGTATTCACCTCCTCGATCTGATCGAAGAGTCTTGATACTCTTTCCAGATTGTTTCTCCCCTTCATTCTTAAACTCTATGAATTTCTCAAAGGCTTCAAACTTATACCTCATAAGGTATACCCATCCAAACCTGGAGAAATCATCAGTAAAAGTGATGAAGTAGAAACTGCCACTTCTGGCTTGGACATGCATTGGACCACATACATCAGAATGTATTAGCTCCAATACACCCTTGGCTCGTTCTCCAATCCCTGAGAATGGAGATTTGGGTAATTTACCCATAATGCAAGATTCACAAGTTGCAAATGATTCATAATCAAATGCTCCCAAGTATGCATCTTTATGCAACTTCTGTAATCTTCCATCACCAACATGCCCAAGTCTACAATGCCATAAGTAGGCTTCGTTCACACCATGTTTACTCTTCTTAAGAGCAACATCCATTTGGAGATTATAAGAAGATACATCAATCACATATAAACCATTGACTAATGGTGCCGTAGCAACCAATTTACTTCCCAAGTAAATAGAACAACACTTGTCCTTAATAATCAAGGTATATCCTATCTTTTCCAAACAAGAAACTGAAATGATGTTCTTAACTATGCTAGGAACATAATGACATTCTTCTAAAGAAAGATAATCTCCGGATGGTAGCTTGAGGTTCACAACCCCTAGCGCCACAACAGCAACTCTTGCACCGTTTCCCATCCTCAGTTCCTCCTCGCCCTTTCTCAGCTTTCGCTTACTTGTCAACCTCTGCGAATCATTGCAGATGTGAGAAGTACATCCAGTATCTAATACCCAAGATGTAGAATCTCTATAAGACAAGTAAGTATATATCATATAGATACCTGGAGCATCATCATGCTTCTGCTGAGCTTTCTCGTTGAGGTACTTTTTACAATTCCTCTTCCAATGTCCTTTCACGCCACAATGGAAACACGTTCCCTTGTCATCGCCGTCCTTTTTTTTTCAAAGTTGCTTTCACTTGATTTTTCCCTTTACCCCTTTTGTAGGCAAAAGCTTCCTTCCTCTTCTTGTTGGTCCCACCAACAAAGAGGACTTGGGGCTTTTCCTTCTAAAGGTTCCCCTCGGCAGTAGTAAGCATGTCCAGCGCTCAGACTTAAGTAAGATCTTTAAGTTCTTGAGCCAATCAGTGAAGTTCGGCTAGTCAAACGGTTGACATTCATAATGCCACGAAGAGGATTAGTGATGCAGGACACGGTGGTGAAAACCCTCGTACCTGATCAATGGGACTGAGGTTGACCGGAGGTAGCCGGTCAACCCTAACCTATGGGTAGGCAAACTCTAGACTCTAAATACGGCTTCTAACCTAGACCTAAGTGCAGGCAGGCGTGCCAATCAGCGGAGTCGACTCCGGGTGACCCCGGGGAAACTCGCGATGATGGATAGGGTGAGATCCTCTCGATCCACGTCCGGAGGCGTGGAAGTCGCTCGTCGTGGAGTAGCCGGAAGGCTGCAGCCCACACTCGGTGCCGGACCAGACGTACGCGTGAGAGTTCTCGATCCTATATCCGCTCTATCCTATCTACGTCGTCCGTCGGCGGTGGAGACGAATAAAGGAAACGCTTCGAAAAGGTAATTGAACTTTAAAATGAGGGGTCGAAGCTAACCTGCGGGGCGCGAGCCCGGTCGGTCGGGGCGAGGGAGGTCGTCGGGCGCGGCAGCGGGGTCGGACGCCGGGCGAGTCGGCGGGGAGCGCGGGGAGCGATCGGCGTGGGGGCGGAGCGATGACGAGTCGGGGCGAGCCGGACGGGCGCAGCCGACACGGGAAGATGGGAGACGGCGTCCTGGGCCGGTTCGGGCGATCGGCTGCCGGGCGGTCCGGGTCGCCGCAGGCTCGGGCGGCTCGGGCGTCTGGCGGCTCTAGGCCGGCTTGGGGCCGTTCTGGGCCGGTCGGCCGGTCTGGGCCGGGTCCCTGGGACCGGCCGGGGCGGCTCTGGCCGGCCTGGGGCCGTTCCGGGGCGTTCGGACGGTCTGGCCGGGCTGACTGGCCGGCCGGTCCGGGTGGGCTCGGGACTGCCCGGATCGGGGACCGTGCCGTCCCGGGCCTGGGCCGGATCGCCTGGGAAGGCCTGGACCGGCCCGGCTGGGGCCGTCCGGCGGCCGCAGCAGGTCCGGGCGGTCCGGGCCGCTCGGGCCGGTTCGCTGACCGACTCGTGGCGCGGGGCGAGTCGGGAGGGACGATTCCCGCCGAGTCGACTCAGCGGGAATCGTTCACTTCTCCTCGCAGGCTAGGGTTTTGTTGCAGAGAGCGGGGCGGCGCACGGCGAGGGAGGCGAGCGGCGGTTCTGGGAGCGGGAAAGGGAATGCCGGGCGGTAGGACGAGGGAGAGAAGCAGGGGGCAGCGGTCCTCGTGGCGGAACCGGGGGCGCGGAAGGTGGCGGAGGGTGATGCGGGAGGCGAGCGGGCTGGGTGGCGGCGTCTGCGGCCGGGAAGGCGTCGGCGGCAGCAGGGCGCGAATGCAGCGTGGCGACCAGCGCGGCGGCGGCGCGGGCGCGGGCGGTGGAGGAGCTGCGCGGCGGCGTCGAGGCCTTGATGGTCGATGGGAGGGGAAACTCGGGGGGAGGAGGGTGAACGGAATCGGCGGCTTGGGAGGGACGCCGGAGATGGAGGTAGAGGTAGAGTGGGTGGTTGGGGATGGTGGTCCGTGGTGGAGGAAGGGAGGTGGAGGTTGACGTTGGGGATGGTGGTCCGTGGAGGAGGAAGGTTGTGGAGGAGGAAGATGGCCGGCGGAAGGTGGAGAGGGTACAGTGGAGGTGGAGGAGGTGCTGAACAGCAGCTGCGGCGGCGGAGCGAGGGCGGCGGCGGCGGCGCTAGGTCGGCGGCGGCGGCTGGAGCAGCAGCAGAAGTATCAGCGTGGCGGGGGCAAGGAGTGGCGGCGGCCGCCGCGGCGGCGGCGGCGGCGGCACGACTGGCGTGCGGCGGCGGCGGCGGCGGCGGCGACGGCGGTTGGACTCCTTCCCCGGCCTTCCGTGAGCAGCCACTCGAGATGGAGAAGACTCCTTTCTTTTTCTCAAATGACGGCTAGGGTTTGTGGGGGGGTCCCTTCCCCTCTTATAGAGCCCATAATGGGCCGAGAGGGGAAAGGGCCCACTTGAGGCCCACAACCCAAAAACCAAAATACTCATAGAAAACAAAGGTTCACAAAAGAAAGGGCTTCACGAATGGGATCCCGAAAAGGGAAAAACCCACCCGAAAGCCTAAAAGGAAGAGGGAAATAAGCAAGGACCCGCTTAAACACGTGCGGGTCAAGAGTTCATAATAAAGAAATAAAGAAATAAAGATAAGCGGATAGATCCGCGCGCGCAAAAAGGGCTCCTCCGGCGCCGTGGTATCGTGTCTTGGTGGCGACGGGGGTCGTACGCCACCAATTAGTCGACGACATCTTTGCCTTTAGGAGATGAATAAGAATTAATAATTAATTCTTTGCAGATATTGTGTTCATTGAAAATAATGCTCCCACTAAAATTAAGCAATTCACACAACCCTCATGTGCATGAAAAGGGAGAACCGACAATCTCCTAGTGGGGATTAGAATATCAACAACTATATTATGACCTGGAGCGACTCCACCAATCACAATATATTGTTGAGCACTCATCTCATGAGACTTACAACATTTGTAATATCTGATCATACTTCAGTCCCCGACGCTCATGTGGCCTGGAGCGACTCCACCAACCACTGAGTTCGGTCTAGGCGGTACCCTTGTTACTTGACGGGAATAGATTCGTGAGTAGTCCTGGAGCGACTCCACCAAACTAAACGGTTCCTCTACCCCGGCCTTGTGTCATACACTAGTTCTTAGTTCCTCATCTTCAATAAGTGGGCCTGGAGCGACTCCACCAACCCTACTTAAGGTGACTTGGATACTAAGGCTATAACAAGGGAGGACCATGCGTGAGTTCGTAACTCTTGCGTTTCAGCCTAGATTTTAATATGTGAGGGGTTTTATGTTTTATTGGGTCTCTTCGTTAGGGTACATCATGGTTATCTATATAACCATACCCAAAAATATGATTATCTCAATAATCATATACATATATCACATATATGTCATATATGATGTTATATCAATAAACCAAAAACATATAAATAGGGGATCCTATAATAGGTCCATCTATGTTATTGGTTTCACATCCAATTTAATAACATCACAATTAAATAAATAAATTTAATTCAATGCAAAAAGTTAATCATATTAATATTTTGCAAATTAAACATGACTATCATGCTTAAAATTAAAGAAGTAATCATTTAAACACTTTAAAATGATTATAAGAATTTCATGAATTTAAAAATAACTTAACCCTTAAATTATTCAATTCAAAATTCCAAAATATAACTCTTTATATTTTCCCACCATGTGGACTTGCCAAGTGTCGCCACATGGCGTTCCCATATGGCGGCCCATGGCCTTCCCAGATGGCGCCACATGGCATTCCCGAGTGATGCCACATGGCGCTCCTGGGTGATGCCACATGGCGCTCCCGGGTGATGCCACATGGCCTTCCTACATGGCGCCACATGTACTTATCTGCTCTCGCCACATGGCTTTATATAGTGGCGCCACATGGCTTTACCTGGTGATGCCATGTGTCATCATCTTAATAATCCATGCCATGCATGTCTGCCACGTGTCATACACATGGCACCTCATAGGGTATTGACTATGCATGGATGACATGTGTCCTGCCACATGTCACCACTACAGGGTATCTCCATGCATGGTTGACATGTGTCCTAACACATGTCAAAACCAAGGGTTATATCCATGCATGGCTGACATGTGTCCTAACACATGTCAATACCAATGATATATCCATGCATGGCTGACATGTGTCCTAACACATGTCAATACCAAGGGTAATGACCATGCATGGGTGACATGTGTCCCACCACATGTCATCACATAAAATTATGTCCATGCATGGTTGACATGTGTCCCACACATTGAAAATCCCTTTAGGGTGGTTGCTTAACCTAAGAAGGGGGGGGTTGAATTAGGTTATGTATAATTTCTTTAAAGTTATCTAACTTTTCTTCCTCTATTTGGATTCGTTGACTTAGTCACTCAGTTCTTGTCCTCTCAATTGCACTGGATATTATTATACTGGTTGGGGGACCTAATGTCCCTTAATCCAGTCCCGAGTACTACAGACTCGGAGCCTCCTCCTCACTAAATGAAACCTAATCCTCTCACCACTTAAAGGGTGAAGGACAATGTTCAATTACAAGGGTTTAGATTTGCCCCCTACGGCAAACCTAACGCTCACCTTTACCTGTCCCTACGGCACTACCCACTAGGCCTCGACCTCCTCGGCTCCCGGACGTCCTGACTCCCTCAGGCCGATCTCCACGCGATCGTTCGTCCCTTCACGCCTTGTCGTGCCTCTTCCGCTAGTACCGTCGACCACGGGTAAACTGAGACCTCGTCTTCCGGCTTCACTTGGTCTTCCTGCTCTTGATGTCTTGACTCCTTCTAGTCTCAACAAATGAGACTTCCTCGTCCTGTGTGTGTGTGTGAATACGAAGGATATGTATCTAACGATGCTATCTAAGAGGTAAATCTACTGACTAGGGATGGCTTTACTATCAAATGTTGACTCACTGCTAAAATTGACTTTATCTGACAACAGTTGACTTTCTTGACTTCTGTTGACTCGGGTTGACTTTTGACCTAGAGTTGACTTTTCTGAGTTCTGATGACTCTAAGTTGACAACTAAACTAGAGTTGACTTTCTGCCAAAGTTGACTTTTTTCTGATAGAGTTGACTTTCTGACTTCTGTTGACTCAAGATTGACCTTTGACCTAGAGTTGACTTTTCGAGTTATGTTGACTCCGGGTTGACTTATGACCTAGAGTTGACTTTTCTGAGTTCTGATGACTCTAAGTTGACAACTAAACTAGAGTTGACTTTCTACGCCAAAGTTGACTTTTTTCCGATAGAGTTGACTTTCTGACTTCTGTTGACTCAAGATTGACCTTTGACCTAGAGTTGACTTTTCGAGTTATGTTGACTCCGGGTTGACTGTATCTCTCAAAGTTGACTTCTGTTGACTCTATCACTCAAAGTTGACTTCTATTGACTCTATCACTCTGAGTTGACTTCTATTGACTCTATCACTCAAGGTTGACTTCTGTTCTAAAGTTGACTTCCTTCTCAGATCTTATTCTCTAAGATCGGCCTAACAAATCTACTAAGTGCCAGTAAGTGAATGTATTCAGATGAAAGGGAACTGATACTGAGACGAAATCTAACTGACCAATTTACTACTAGTCCACAGTGAGGAATGAATCACCTAATTTAAGAGATGACTGAACTAAAATCTGACCAATTGCATTAAGTTCTTTTCTGAATCTGTCAACCTGCACAGATTGATTAGTTCACTGCCAACTCCACAGTGAGTGTAAATGCAAGTAACTCAATATATAAATTGACTGAATAATCTAATCGAATAGATTTAATACTTACTTGAAACGTTTACCCTGCACAAGCTGATTAGTTCATTGCCAACTTCACAGTGAATGTAAATGCAGGTAACTCAATATATAAATTGAATAAATAATATAATCGAATATATTTAATGATTACTTGAAACGTTTACCCTGCTGATTAGATGACTGTAAATTTCACACTTAAAATATACTGCAGTAAATTTAGGAGATTAATTCAATAACGAGAAAAGAAAAACGATTCACCTTACCGTACTGTCCGCTCCAGACACTGTGTGTGAAATACTGCTGTTAAACGATCTTCAAACTTACTCACACACACAATCTCGAGGAATGTAAAGATGTAATAATTGTGCAAAGTAAGAAGCTAAAAATCACAGTTACGTACTTTGCTATCACTAGTAAAATTTTGATATATTGTTATAATGAAATGATATGCAGCTGACTAATTGGAACTACAGGAATTAAAAACCAAGCAATTGTTAACAGATCAACTACGCCACAGCTGTTCAAATTAAAAGATTCGTAAATTTTTCAGTGTGTACAATTTAAAAGGAACTGATTCAAAATAGCTGACACAAGCTTAATTTGAAATACTATAACGTATCTGCGATTGAATGAACACAATCCGTAACTTAAATAAATTACCGTGGATGCTTGAAACTTAGAAGATGAAATGAAGGTTACAGATCAGTAGATCGTAAATCCGAATGGTTAAAGAAATCCCTAGAGTAGTGACTGATGGAAGAGACAGAAAAATGACGATTTGAAGCTAAGAGAAAAGAGATTAATCGCCTGAATGTGCAATCAATCGAGCAAATAAACAAAACAGCGAAGAAATCGATGGAGTTAATAAGAGAACAAGTTAGAAGCTTCGAAGTACTCTTCTTGGCGTCAGACTGAGAAGCTGTAGAAGATTCTCTTGGCCGCCGCCGTGAAGATAGAGAGTAAGAGGTTGATTCGCTTTTGTTTTCACGATCGCACGCTAGCCCTTTTCAAATCGTTTTCGCCTTGAACCCTTTTCTTCTTTTCTTTTCTTCGCGCCCTCCGCCACGAACCCTAGAAATGCTTTTAATACTATACCCGATGAGTCAATACAAAATGACGACACTGCACTTCATGCTCTTAGGCTTTGACCTATATTGTACTATTGATATTAGTATTGAAATGTGTTAATTGAATCTGCAGAATTTAACCCAACACAGTATCTGAAATTAGATACAACCCAACACAGGTTAAGATTAGATACAACTTTGTTGTCGTTGCTTTTCCTGAAATTAGTACACATTAGGCTCAATAAAAAAATGACAGAAAATATGAAATGAAACTGCATAAGACGAATTTTTATCGTTGTTGTTCCTGAAATCAAACAGTGCTTTTTTTAAAAAATATAGAAATTAATCCTAACATATAATGATGACAATTCAAGTCATTAACTATATCAAAACTATCGTTCTAACACACATATCACATAAAATTATGCTCATGCATGGCTGACATGTGTCCCACACATGTCATCACATAAAATTATGTTCATGCATGGCTGACATGTGTCTCACCACATGTCATCACCAAGCTGCATGCACATGCATGGTAGACATGTGTCCTCTACACATGTCACCTCAAGGGACTATGGATATGCATGGGTACCATGTGTCCTCACAAATGGCACCTCCATGAAATCAGGTCGAGCTTCTCCTTCTCCTTGTGATGACCAGCAATGGAAATCCCATAACTCCTTCATTTCTTGTCCATTTTGGACGTTCTTGGGCTCGTTGGAAAGCTTATCAAGAGCACAAGCTGGCTCTGATACCCTAAATTCGTTAGAATTGGAATTAAGATGATGGAGAAATCTTTGGTCGGATATCAGCAAAAATTTGCGATGAAATTTGGGGAAAATTGAAGATTGTTTTGTTCTTAAGACTCTAACTTACCATCTAAACCTAATATAAATGACCTAAAAAGTGAGGATGACGAAGGTATCACACTGCTGTCCTGATTGAGGTGAAGATTGATCCTCAAATTGCTTTGATTGGTGTACATTTCCTTGATTCCTTCTTTGGAGTGATTTCGATGTTCATGGGGCAATTACCTTCCATTTTCTCATGATTTTTGTGAATTTCTTGCCTCAATCCATGGGCGATTGAGTATAGAAGGAAGGGAATTTGGGAAGAATTCAAGATGAACTGATAAAAGAATTTTGCGATTTAATCTGGGGCATATGTTTTCTTTTAAACAATCGAATGGCTCAGATTAAGCCATGTTGGGCGGAAGAAGTGGACCATGATTCCCGCAATGCGGGCCGAGTTTTGTCTTAATTTCCACCGTTTGATCTTCATTGGAATGTCCACAAGGTGCCACGTGTTAGTCTAGGATTCGCTTGTTGCGAGATTATGTTCTAGCCGTTGCATCTCACTATTGAGATCAACGGCTACAAATTGATGACGTGCGCGCGATCGAGATCTGGTGGACCAAAGTCTACTAGATTAACATGCCCCTTTGCGTGCTTGATCCGACGCCTGAAAAAGTACGACGTAGCCACAAGGTGCCATACATTAGTCCCACATGAGAAAATTTAAAAGAGATGCGCCTTTATAAGGAGAGGATCCTAATGAGCTTTGCGTCACCCAATGAACCTATGACGCCCCCCTCTCTATGCGATCCTTTGGGCCTACTATGCCCGTGGGCCCAACCCGCTTAGCCAACTTAGCCTACAGGCCACGTAGGCGATGCGCAGGTCCGTGCCGGTCTAGGTGGTGCTGCCATGTGACCACGTCACCACGTCAGCATGGCACGGGTCCTGTGCCGAATAAACCCCCTTTTATTCGCATTTTAATTTTTGAAAAATTCAAAAAAATTCTTTAAAAATCGAGATAAATAGTTAATCTTAAAAAATTCATTAAAATTCCCTGATGAGAGGGTGAAATTACTAAGAGGGGGGGTGAATTAGTTTCTTTTTAATATTTATGTTATTTTAAACCCTTTTCCAATTCATTCATTATCACTCAACTTTCTCACGTCACTCATAGGCCATACTTTTTTATACTAGATAGAGTTCAAGACCCCCGTGCTAGTCCCAAGAGGAGACAGTCCTCACCCTTTTTTAATTCCCTAGTAGTAACTACTAGCTGGTCGGGATTAATAGATCAAAAGTTCTACACGATCTTTCGATCTGGGTCCCTCACGCTCTCGGTTAGTGACCTTACTTCGCCGGTGTCCTTCGGTACCCCTCCGCTCGTCCCGTCCCCTAGATAACACGCATATTTAACTTAAACTTATCTTATTTAACTAATGTTCATGCTTATTTTATGTAATTATGATGCATGTTATCATAGTGTTTATGAATTTTCTCCATTGGTATGCCATTTTACTAAAGTCCATATTTATGCATTATTTAGGGTTAATTATGTGCTTTATGTATGTTTAATTTTTTGCAAGGTTAAATGAATAATTAATTTCCTCAATTTACTTTTACTTTAGTAGATGATTAGAATAATAAATTTTAAGAAGAGAATGATGGGATGATATAAAATAAACTTCTTAAGGGATTATCTAAGTTTACTTTGAATTCATTTTATATTCGCCTTTTAATTTATATTTCAAATGACATGATATTAAAAATGAATAAATTTGTGATTCCATGGAGAAAATTTGAGTTAAAAAGGAGTTATATAAATGAAGATATGAATTTCTAAATTTTTTTGGATTTTATTACGAGCTTTTTGGAATTTTTTTGAGTTATTTATTTATTAAAAAATTGCAAAAAGGATTGTATATTTGTGTAAGACACGCGGAGCTGACGTGGCATGGTGCGGACACATGGCAGGGCCATGCAAGCGCACGTGGACGCTTTCGTGGCGCTTACGTGGATGCCTGCTATGCACCTACGTGGCGCGAGGATGTCTTCAAGCTGGCAGGTGTTTGGCCCAAGGGTTAGTGGGCCTAGGCAAGATGATTGGGGTGGTAACACATTTTCATAAGGGAGTTATCCCTTTTATACCAGTAACTCTCCATTAATTCTCTCCGTGTGAGACTATGTTCCCTTGGATTCTTAAATTGCAGGCAATGTGGCATTGCATGGCGTGTTGGATGTGATCGCGATGATGGAGATGTGTCGATCGTGTGAACCAGAGTCCACCCGATCAAAGATCAACACAGGTGGTAAATACTAACCGTTAATTTCATTAATGAAATCAAACGGTTGCGATTAATCGTGAAGTTGGGTCATCATGGGGAGACATGTGGACGCATCGAGATGCTTCGATCGAGATCAGGCAGGCAGAAAATCAAAAGATCATGGTGCATCAAAACCGCACAATCTCAGCAGTTGATTGGTCTTCACCAAATCGGACTGATTGCGATTTTTGTGTGACTCTTTCTAGAAATGGTGTTCTTCCTCTTTTGTAAATCAACTCTTGATTGAATCTTGAAGAAATTAAAAAAATTTGGAGCAAAATCTTGAGTTCTTCGTGATCCCCCTGCATCCTATACTGAATTCTGATCGGATTGAGGCATGATTGATCACGAATCATTGCGAGATTTGATTGAATTCTCCCCTTGAACGCTGAATGTACACCGAAGAAGAAACCGATCAAATACACTTTAATCAACGCCATTTGGATCCCAATCTTCACGCAACCGGGTTAGTAGTGTGAATCTATCATTCATCTTGCAACAATTGTAATTTAGATTAGATCTAGGTAGTTAATTTCATCCCATAAATAGAATTTTTCTTCATTTTTGCTTAAATTGGGTGCAGATTTTTTTCTGCTTTTGAAACAAGGATTTCTCTATGATCTTAAGTCCAAATTGTTTTACTTTGGTTTCATTGTATTCCTTGCTTCATCAGCTTTTTGTTGATCGCAAAATCATAAAATTTCATCTCATTTGACCCTTCAATTTGATGTTTGACTACCTACTGTTCATTTTTAATTTGAATTCGGGCGTTGACTTGGGGGGCAATTACTTTCAAAATTCTAGGAAAAATTTGACAATTTTGGTCTCTTTGGAATCCTCTGGTTGTTAGCTTTCTATTCATATGTGAATTGCAAGATTTGGATATCTTTTGATTTGCCAATTTGAAGATTTACACCGAAGTGTTCATTTCAGGATCTTTTTGATCCTTCATTTTAAATAATTCATAATAAATCCAATTCTTCTTGAAAAATCAGGAATTACGTATAAAAAATTTCCATTTTCTCTCTAGTGTTTGAATGTTTAATTCTTGTAATATTTTAAGCTCTTTTTATTCTCTCATTTTATAGAAAGTCAACAGTTGGTCGAAGTCAATGCTTTGACCTTGACTTTTGACATTTCTTCGTTAAATCAGCTTCTAAATTTTTAAATATCTTATTTGGCATATTTATAATATTATCAGTAATAAAATATCATTTTTACTTGTTAAAATCATGAATGAAATCTAAGTTTGACTAAGTCAACTGTTTGATCAAAGTCAACCGTGTTTGGTGGGGATCGACCCGATCTTTACACTATACTTGGTTTCATATGTTTGTTATTATAAGTTCGGAATTATAAATTATGTTTGACCAACGTTTATGTGTTTTCGAGGACCGCATAAAAAGTTTCATCAAAATGGTGCCGCCGCTGAGGATCACGCGTTATTGATTTTGTCTTTAAATTGGAGGTCATCTTTAGCTTTTTCTCTTCTGTTACTTACTAACCTACAGAGAATAGACTTGATACACCAATAAAACAAAAGTATACAATGGATAGAACAGATTTAATACGCACCTAAAATAGAAATCAACGACAATGTTAATAGATTGATCGTAAATCAATAGAATAAAAAGGAACTAGGTAATTTAAAAATCTAAAAAGAAACAACAGCAGGTTGATTGATCAATTCAAACACATCAACAAGATTAAACAGAATAATAGAAAAAATGATATTTGTAAAACCAAAATGTTGAGAGCAAAATAAATTTCGAAAGCAGAAATTGATAAAAACCTAAAAAAATGCAATAAAAAATGAAAGGTAAGAAAATGAAAAATCCGAAAAACACCAAAATTTCTAAAAACTAAAAAATTGAAAATACAAAGAAACCGAAAATCAGAAATCAACAACTCAAAGCGATAACAGAAAATCAGAAAACTGATAAACAGAAAACTAAATCAAAAATCTCGTTCGTCAGAAAGAGAACACAAACAAAGAAAAAGAGAGACAGAGAAAACCTTGTGAAGAGGATTTCGATGTGTTTTTGTTCAAGGTCGTTTAAGAACAGGTTGCTCCAAGAATCGCCTTTCAATCACACACACAATGGATGAGGATTTGGATTGCTTCTCTTTTTTGTTTTTGCTGGAGGGTAAACCTAAATTTTAAATTTTTTTCATGTAGAGAGAGAGAGAGCTTTCTTTGTTTTTGGCCTTGAATCAGGTTTTCATGGGTATATCCACAATTTTAGATGTATCTAACAATGACATAAAATAAGAAACATAGTGATGGAGAATTATTTCTATACATGAACACAAGGGTTCTAAGTGAACCTATCCTCCTCCTCCTCCTCCTTTCCCTATTTTATACTGATCTAAAGATTGACTTGGTCAAAGCATTTAGCCCTTATCTTTAGAAACCTAGAATTCTTTGAATGGACCAAGTCAACCACCTTCTACCTTGATATAGGTTCCTAATTTCCAAACCTTATCCACCATATCATAGGTACCTTGTATAGTTATAGGTAATGATCTCAAGAAAAAATTAATAGGCACACCTTTGTTATTAAATTCATACTCTCTTTGAAACCACCTATAGTTAGAATTCTTAGAAGAGATCTAATAGAAGAACCTATCTTCTTATTTCACCTCAAAACAGAGCCTTTACATAAGTATTATCATGCATTTACCCACGTGAAAGCAACTCAGCAGGAGGACAGCTTATGAAGAGAATAAGCTAAGAAGATTACTCTCTTAATTAATGAAGAGTTCCAAGACTAATATGAGAAGACCATTCAACATGAAGAAAAATACATCAAGGACTCGACGGTTTCTAAAAGATCCCGAAGAGACCTTATCTGTTGAAAGCCATCCTAAAGAAAGCTGAAATATGGAGAGACATCAATGAGTTTCTACATGTCATTCTCTGACCATGATGAAAGCAAAGAAGATCATAAGTCTACCATGAAGAAATGAAGGAATATTACCTCAAATCCTACGTGAATCAAGCTCCATGAAGATAGAAGACCCAAGAGACCATCCACAACTACTTTGAGGCCTCACGTGAACAAAGCATAGTTCCATCATGACGGATTGTATTGTCGAAGACAGTGACGATAGCTAAACACTAAAAAAGCTGTTGAAGAAGCTAAGAAACTTCACTATTGAAGAAGCTAAATTCCATTGCTGAAGAAGCTGACACGATGAAGCCATGAGTAGAATTCCTTCAACTTCTGACTACCTTAAAGAAGAAGCTCAGTTGACCGAATCAACAAAGCAATGAAGAAACGATGAGAGTGTTCAGTGAAGACCTACGAAATCGACGGTTTTGACTTCTACACGCATTTCATCTTAAAAGTGATATCACCCATCTTCTTGACGTGCATTTCCCAGTGTCGCTGCGTCATCTCCCAGGTGCGCTAACAGAAGACCATTCCCGATTCCCGCTCGCCGACGCTCCCCAAGAAGAAAGCCGACCGGTCGAAAAGCTTCCGCGACTGCAATCAAACTGCAATCATTCCTACGTCCTGATATTTCAAAGCATCATCCCTGCAATCAACCGAGCTGGATATTTCACGCGCCACACATACGAGACCAAAAGCCATCATTTGAAAGTGAATCGGCCGCGAACCCAGAAAAGTCCACGACGCTCTCGGCATCACCAAGCATGACAAAAGATATATCACGAGTTCAGCATTGAACAACGATCAAAATTGGAAGAGAAGACGACGAGAGAAGGATGAATAAATAAAGAAAGGAGCACGGAAGAGCTCCTTGAACGCTATTTCTTGTGATTTCCCCTACTTCGCGAGGAGAAAATACGTCGTCACCAAGATCTCAGACGGCGAGTACCGCTAAAGTCTTCAAGGAGTCAAGGAATAATTCCATATTCCTTAAACTATTTTACGTCTTTCCATTACGTGAAACTTACCAAAATGAAGACGACGATAAGAAGCAAGAAACAATGACAACGCCGGCTCAACCCCTCAAGGAAACGCGGAAAAGAACGGCGCGATGTGACGCCTCGGCGTAACTTCCGCCCCCTGTATCTCTATAAAATGAAACTGTAGCGATGAAAACAAGATGTTGTTTTTGAATGAAAGTTTGGTTACCGGTTACTTTTTTTTCCTTGTGTTCGTGTTCCCCGTGTCTCCATCACCCTCTCCCGCATCTTATTCTCTCCACGTTCTATCTCCCTCTCTCTTCTCCCTCCTTTCTGTCGTCTTTCATCCATCTTCCGTTAGAGATTCAATGAGGACAATACTTGTCGTGAGACGCGAATCCAAAGACATCAGTTCCATCTTCGGCTCAGGTAATCATCTTTACACTCTCTCCATTCCATGAGCAATAGTTCATAACTTAAGATCTTAAGTCCAACATCTGACCCTTCTCCCATTTCTCTTCCATCTCACACCTATTATCATCACTCTCTCTCTATTTCCATATTATAATATATCACCTATTCACCGGTTACATCTCCTCTTCAATTTTTAAATTATATTATACTTTCGTCACTCTCACTTCTCCTCACATGCATCTCTCTTTCTATTTTCTATCTCATCCGAAACTAATATTATCTCTCTTCTCATTTCATCTCTGATATCTCGAAATATCTTCTGATTAGATATATTCTAAATTATCCAATAAACTCATCCTTACTTATTCTATTCTTAAATATTCTCTATATTCATCATCTTTCTTTTATCTTCATTAATTCCTATTACTAATTATTCACAGTGATATCATTTCATAGATCCTCCCCATATTGTAGGATTATTTCTTAAATATTTTCATCATCATACATATCATCATAACTTGAAATATCCTACATCACATAGTTAGATAGTATAACGGTAATAAAAATTAAGACATGAAAAAATATATATGAGAAGTCATATTAGTGATAATAGAATAAAAAAATAAAATCATGTTTTTATCAATGAATACTACTAAAATTGATATTCAAAAAAGACGTTGATCTAAAACTAAGCATATAAATTAAAATAATAGGAATTGATAAGGATAGTTCATGGTTCTACAAAGATTTGAATCCTATCTTAAAAAATTCTTATTCAAATTTTTTAATAGCAGATTATAAAATAAATAATCTAGTTCTGATTCATATGCGATGTCTGCATTTCGAAGTCGACGTGGGTCAATCTATTAATCCATTAGTACTTGCACTAACACAAACATACCCTTCTCAAGTCATTTTGATAAACAACTATTAATAAAAATCTAAACAATTCTTAATATAATATTTCATAAACATTGAAAGCGCACTTAGGTAAATTATCAAACTTAGGTTAAACTAACATTCATAACTTCATTTCTATAGCTCTTTTTTGCTTGAAATTTTCTTCATTAGATCAGGAATTTGATCCTTTTCAAATCTATCCTAAAATAAAACATTAGACAAAAAATAAAATTCTAAGTGAATTAATTCCTCATTGACTTTCTAAAGTATCGGAACCCGGAGTCGAAGAGGCTGAAGAGAACGTAGAATCCATAGGTGATGTCATAGATTTATGAGCACAGGTTGCTCATGAATGTATTCGTCACCAAGTGCAAAGTGACGATAGATGGCGACGATAGTGGCAGGAGTTATGGCTCTGATATCATGTTGATGATGAGAAGAAGAAAACCCTGGAATTGCATAACCAAAAGCGAGTACATAGGTCCTTGTACAGAGAGTGAAGAGGAGGTGCCCTAAATGGGTCGGGAGCCTGATATCACTATTAGACAATGGATTTGATGAGCTTGCATCAAATGTGAGTGATGATTAGATATGGGAGTAGAAGAAGTGGAAGGATGATTCCACCACAGTTCAATGTTACATGCTAGCCTCCATGTGCAATGAGTTGGAAAGGAACATGAGGACGAGGGACATCAAGGAGAATATTAATTCAATTTTGTAATATTTTGATTTAAGAGAACCACGAGGAAATGAAATATGAGTAGTACAATTTTATAAATTACTATAATGTAAAATATAACGAAGAAAAACATTAATTTCATAGAACTTTGGTTTGCAAAATGAACTAACTTAGAATAAAACTTAAACTTAGCTCTTTTCTTGTTGGTCTTCTTCTTTTCACCCATTATATAAGCTACGCACTAAACTTATGAAAACTCAAGAATTATCCTTCGTTCTTTCTTGCAGAACCAAACCTTAAATTTTAAACATGCTAAAATGAGACCTCAAGTAAGCGACATGATATGCTCAAAATACCTAGATTAGATGATTAAATGAATCTCATTGATATAAATATGCACTAAATCAGTAAAGTCAAGTAATTTCAAGTTATTAATTTTCAGAAAAGGAAAAACCCATGAGGTTGTGGAAATAATCATCAAAATCTACCAACCAAAATGCTTAAGACGATGAACAAAACAAAGAATTTTGCGGTTATTGCACAAAATTGACATGTTTAGCACAAAAACTTGAACAGATTGAAGAGTCTTGAAAATACTTTGAGTGTTTGAGAAATTTATCACAAGGAAGTTTAAAATTTGGCTTGCTTAACAATAAGACACTTTTAGGAAATCTCATGAATGTAGTGATCAGTATCACTTCAATGGAGAATCCTCTTCCCCATCCTTGAATCATAAATATAAAATGCAAAAGAAATAAGTTCACATAGTAGAATTAGGCATAGGTGATGACACTAATTTTAAGAAAGTTTAGGGGAAAAATTGAGAATTTAAATGACAACAAAAGGGTATAAAGTTGCTGCTGTATTAGTTCTCCTATTTCTAGATAAAGGAATATAATGAACTATTTCTAGATAAAGGAAAATAATGAAAATTTGATAAATAAATTTTGGATTAGACACATGGGATAAGTAAGAATAAAACAAAACAAAAATGCACCTCATGAATGGGTGGATGCCTATAGTTAATTATCCAAGAAGTAGGGAGAGAAATGATAAGAGAGGTGGTAATGAGGTAGGAAAGGTGGCATGAGTTGTAAAGTGCCTTAGAGACCAATATTTATTGAACTTCATTCAGCAAACACATTCTTAGTCATTCATTTTCATATTCAAGGACAAGGTGGGTAGAGCATTAGAGACACTTGAATTGGGAAATTTCTTTTGATTGCAAAATTTCTCCCAACACTACCCATAAATGTTTTCTTCACTAGAAAAATGATCCCAAAGAAATTCAAGCAAAATAAACGAGAAACAAGTAACAACAAATAATCTGAATTTGAAGTGAGGAAATTATAAGAAACAATTTTTTTAAAATGTCCCAAACAACTTAAAAACTGAAATAAAAATGTCAAAATGAATTTCATAAAAGAGTATATTTCTAATTAGAAATCAGAAAATTATTTCAGGAAAATCAAAAGGTCAAAATAGATTTCAAGCATAAAATGTGAGATTTTAGAGACTTTTATAAAAAATTAAAATTTTGAAATGATATTTCACATTTAATGAAACAGATTTAAAAATGAAAGTATTAAATTTTAAAATTTCAAAAAATAGTCTAAAGAGAATAGAAAATGAAAGTGACTGAAGTGAAAATTTGATAGGAAAAGAGAAATAAAAAAAATCAGCAAACTGATTTGGAGATTGAGGGGATCAAAATCTTGAGAGCGCTCATATTTTGAGCAGCTCGAGACAATTAGAGGTTGAACTGCTGGTGAGATAGAAAGAGTTTTCTGGAGATTACAAGAGAGAGAAAATTCTTACGGGGAATCACTAGAGAGAGAAGGATCTTGTTGGAAATCACTGAAGGGAGAAGAATCTTGTAGGAAATAGCTCAAGAGAGAAGGATCTTATTGGAAAGCACAGAAGACAGAAGAATCATATTGGAAATCACTAGAGAGAGAACGATCTTGCTAGAAACCATTGAAGGGAGAAAAGTGTTTTTAGAAAGTTTTGGAGGGAGAGGGATCTTACTAAATTTTTTTGAAGAGAGTTCTTTGAGAGACCATTTGTGAGAGGAGAGCTTGAGTCCCCATTGCTACACGAGCTTTTTTTTCAAAGCATGTGCAAGTGTTTGGGGAAGAGAGAATGGCTAGGTTTCCTACGTTATATTCATTTTTTAGATACCTAAAACAAATAATTCTTACAAGAACAAGCTAGAAAAATACAAAATAAAATAAAAATAGAATTAAAAATATAAAAATATAGGATTTGAAAACTAGGGAAAAATGAAGTTTAATACAATACTTAAATAGCTACATCATTTTAACCATGAGATGATTCTACTGAATTAATTTAATTTTGAGTGTTTAAAAAATATTGAAAAGTATTAATAATTCAAAACGTAAAAGTTAGAAAGGCTTATTCAAGGTTCTTCTAGGTTTTGTTATGTTGTGATTTCGACATGCATCTATTGCTCAAGCTATCAGTATCTAAAATGATGAAGATATACCTCCCTCAAATAGTTTTGTTAAACTTAAAATTATTTCATAACCTCAATAAAATATAGAATTATAATATGAATTTAATGTTTAACTAACATATGCCATATAATATCAATCAATCTTCCACTGGGACTAAAGGTATTCACTGTTTTGCATCAACTTCATTGTTCTATTGTGACACTAAAAAATGTTTTGAGCTAAAAGGCACATTAGTCGATCTACAATATTCTCAATCGATGGATTTCTTCTCATCCCTATATCTCATGTGCTTCAATAGTCTCCTTAATCAAGTGACAGCACTTCCTAATGTTGTGTGACACAAGATTGTGTGTATTTAGTGACTGCACAAAAATGTTTCATCTAAATATTCATCTATTTTTCATACATCTTCTACCTTTTATGAGTTGTAGATGCTCAAACACAATTTGGTATTTGAGTCTATGCTAGTCATTGATGGAACAAATCGATGCGGTCGTTAACTACACACTAATTCGTGTCAACAATATATCCAAATTTATAAATTTAATGATTTAATTACGAATTGAGGGGTATAATGGTAAATAAGGGTCGAATCCATGGAGAAATCAGGGAATTTTTAGAGATCTTTCAAAATTTGATCAAATCGGACAATGAATTGGCGATAGAAATTAGGGAAAATAGTAGATTTAGAAAGATAACTCAAAGAGGAATCCACGAAATCAAAAATCACTCGATTTGGATTAGTATTTGCGGAGAAATCAAAGAGCAAGTGGAGAGAAATTTCCAAAACGGGGAGAATGACCAAACCAAAATTAACGATGAAGTTAAACTAAATTACAATCCTAAATTACAAATTGATGATACATGACAAGAGATTAGAGGGAAACACGTATTCTAACCTGAGATAGCGATTGAAATGATCCAATTAATCACCGGATTCAAGGCGTTTCATTCCGCGATTTCGAAAACAATCATCAATGTTCAAGAGATGAATTCTCCTTAATCGATCAACGAAATCTCACTTATAATCACTCCTTGGATACGAAAATGAGTCTAGAAGATATTATAAGTGAGATATTCAAGGATGGAAGGGTGTAGATAGATCAATTTGGTGAAATCATCCAAGAATACATCCAAATGCCGAAGAACATCTCAATTTATAGTGTATTTGGGCGTAGCCGTCCGGTGGAGCGTTTCATCAACGATCAACGGCTCTGATTAATCACATTAATGCAAATCGTTACCGTAACATTGCAGCCGTTGGATCGCCGATCGAGCGCTCAGATGAGGCCACGTGATCACGCATTATAAAACGTCGTGAAACGATCGTCGTTGGATCGCGATCGAATGCCTCATATGCGTTTATGAGCATTTTAATCTTGACCATAATAACTCTTGCGATGAACAGTCGAGATTAAAATGATCCGGTGTACCCGGATTAAGCTACGTGTGCCCACCGATTTAAGTGAAGATCAACTGCTTAGATTCTTCGCGCGATCGAACGCTCAACAGGCTACCACGTCACCTCCCGATCTTGACCGTTGATCGCGATGGAATCAGACGGTCTAGATTATGCCACGCCACTTGCGCGCTATTAATAAATCAAAAAATTGATTTTAAATTAGAAAAATCAATTTTTAATACTAAAAAATCCTTAGAAGTTCATTACAAATTTAGAAAAATCCACAAAAACCAAGAAAATCCCTAAAAATTAGAAAATTCATCACTTTCAAAATACAACTTCAAATTAATCCAGATTTTTTTCATTGGATCTGAAATTCAATTATCTATCATTGAAAAAAGTCAAAATATTTAAATAACAAGAGATTTAATTTCTATTTAAAAAGTACATTCATTTCTTTATGATTTTAACTTTATAAAATTAAATGAATGTTTATAAAAATGATTTCTTTCATTATTTAAGTAAAAAACTGATATTCTCCAGTAAAGATAGGTTATAAAATCATTTATCGTTAATTCATCACAATTAACCCTAAATTAAAGTACTTTGAGATTATAACTTAAAATTGCATGAAATGATAGAAATGCAATGAAAGTATGATAG
The DNA here is from genome assembly GCA_024174645.1 of Lemna minuta. NCBI lineage: Eukaryota > Viridiplantae > Streptophyta > Magnoliopsida > Alismatales > Araceae > Lemna > Lemna minuta. The sequence goes on along the minus strand of CM044118.1, from coordinate 5,765,035 downwards.
CATGCATGAGAATAGAATTTTTTATGCGTTAATTTTGATTAATAATTATGTTTTTACATGTTAAGATTGCATGTTTTCAGTCATTGTACTTTTTTTTCAGATTTAGAAATGGCATGATAAATGAGGCTGATCATGGAACGTTGACGAGGGGACAAAAAAAAATCGAGAACTACAAATATTCTAGCTTCTAGACTCAATATCTCATGATGCAAAAGGATTAGGGGCTAACATTTTGATGGTAGATTTGTGATTTTCATCCACACCCTTTGATCTATACAAATACAACTAGAATAGAAGTAACCTAATATATGGAATGAGCCTCTTACTATGGCTATTCCAAGAAAGCAAAACATTTATGGGCCATCAGTAGTGTTTATAGCATCCATCCTAGTGACTTATGTCGACTTGTACTATTAGCTTTGACTTTGACTTATGTTCAAGGCATTAACTTCCAGTGTAGCTGCCCTTAAATAATTTGATGATATATTAAACAATCTAAAATGCAAATAATCTTATAAATGAGTCTAACTGATGATCTTCAATATATGTATATGACAGGGGAATGAATTATCAACTTCTCACCTTGTAAGTGCAGTAATCCTTCTTCCAATGACCTAAAAGATCTTTCTTCACAAATACTCAAGCTAATTTGAAGAGTAAAAATGAGACACTATCAAGCTCAACTAAAATTTTAGCTTAAAGATTCAAACACCAAATATGTGAAATAGGTAAGTTTATATTTTTGATACAAAAATAAGAAATCTAAGAATTAGACCAAGAAATAAATCAAATTTGCAAGGGGATAATAGTAAAATTTAATGTTTTTGAAAATGAGTAAAATAAAAAAAATGCTCTTGAAGTTGAAAATCAGATCTCTCTATAGTTCACCTTTTCTATTGAAAAGATGATCTACAAATCCCAAAAAGTTGAAAATTCAAGGATTGGGTTGCCAATCCCAATAAAGATTTCAAAGAAATTCACACAGAACACTATTCACAAGTCAAAATATAGAAAATTAAGGCTCAAATAAACTCAAATTCAGAAGAAATTTTTTTTAGAGATTGAAAAGAATTCCAAACAAGGAATCGAGTGGGGATGTAAGAAAGAGATAAAGATTGGAAAGAAAAATTAGCCTTTGGAGCACCATAGTGCTCTTGTACCATGTGGATACCAAGGAGCTAATAGAATTGAAAAAAGAAAGGACAACCTCTATGCATTTCATGGTAGAGTGGAGACCTTACTGATGTGGGACAAAATAAGAGAAATCAAAATTTATCAAAGAGAAGTGTAATGGATGATGTTTTGATAGAGGGATGTTATGAATTTTTAAGATTGATGACCTTGAACTGCCCTAGGTTTAATCCCTACAAATGTAGAGGAGAGACATCGCTTTTTAATAACCTTGAAGTGGAGTTTCTATTTGATGAATCGGACCAAATTTCACAACCAATGTGAATGAATACTCAAATATATGATTAGAGTCTATCCTAGGGTTCACAAAAATCTTAAGAGCAAGAGATTTGTGGGGAAGGATAATCTATCACACAAATTGAGAGGAATCAGAGTACCTTGATGGAAATTTTTGACTGATTTGACCTTGTTGGGGAAAAATTCGAAATCTCCTTTTTTATTACTCTTTGCTTTGAGAGAAAAGAGAGAAGGGAATGAAGAGGAATGATGGAAAGAGGGAAGGAGGAAAATAATGAAAAGGGGGAATGAGAAATGAAGGGTGCGTGTTGTGGAGAGGAAGAAGAAGAGGGATGGAGAGGGGAAAGTTGTGGATTGGTCTGTGGATGAGAGAAAATGAGAGGGGGATTCATGAAGGATGAGAGCGAAAAAGTGGGGGAACAATAAAACTATAAAATTTTTCAAATTTCAAATTATGAGACAGAGTTTTACAAGATCCACATAAATAGGGGAAGAGAGAATTTTTCAACCGTTGAAGGGGTGTGTCTCTTCAAGGGGTGCCACCTTTTGAGGAGAAATTTTGACCCTCTTGAAAGCATGCTTTAAAAAGCCACTTTTCAATATGTGAGGGTGCCATTTAAAGGGTTGTAATTGGTGGAAATTTTAGGGGTAATTTGGGTATAGTAATATGCCCTAAAATCATGGGTTCAAGTTGACTTGATCAAAGAAGAATGTATGATGCAAATAACTTAAAAGTTGTGGATCTAACGTTTCTGCCTATAATTTAGGGAGATGATTTGACTTGGTCAAGAGGGTTCCTAAATTTAATGAAAGTGGTTCGACTTGGTCAAAGGCTCAAACTTAAAGGTTTTAGGTCAAGAGTAGGGTTTGTCCAAGTCAAGGGAAGTGTTTTAAGAATTCTAAGAATTAAGGGGTGGGCACATCTAATGTATCAAGACTATATGGTCATTAAAAACACACATTCAAGAGTCAAAATAAAGTCCAAACTTACAATTTGAAGATTTAATCACGAATAGAGGGGTATAATGGTAAGTAAGGGTCGAATCCACAAGGAATTAGGGAAATTTCTAAAGATCTATTGGAATTTCAAGAAAGAGGACTCGATGACGAATCCATGGAATAAAAAATCACTGAATTTGGATTTGATTTCGCAGAGAAATCATTAAATGAACAGAGGTAAAATTTTTAAAAAATAAAGATCACGAAAACAAAAATTAAGAACAAAATTAACTCAAATTATGATCTTAAAATGAAATCTAAAGCTATACGAAGATAGATTAGGATGAAACACGATCCCTAACCCACAATTGCGCTCGAATTGATCCAATTAATTGCCAAAACCAAGGCTATTCATCAAAATTTAGAAAAATGCCATCGTAGAGTTTAATCGTCGATTTCTTTGTCGTCGATCATCAAAATCTCACTCTCAAAAACTCCGTGGACGCGGAAATGAGTCAATAAGTGATTAGAAACAGGAAATTTAAGAGATTTGGTGTCTAAATTGTTTAATTAAGTCGAATTGCTCTTAAATGCTTTACATCATTGACGAATATCTCAATTTATAGAGTAAATTGGGCAGAACGTTATAACTCGTGTTCATGACCGGCTGAGATTAAAATAATTCCCGATGAATCAGATCTCGCCACATACCCCCACGCTTTAAGTGAAGATCGACGATTGCGATTTAATCGCCCGATCAGACGTCCCAAGTTGCGCCACGTCACATCTCGCCTTTCATCATCGCTCGTGGTCGATCGGACGCTCCAGATTGCGCCACGTCACCTGCGCACTTATAAAATTCAGAAAAATCGATTTTAATTAGAAAATTCGTGAAAAATTCATTCAAAATTCAGAAGAATTCAAAAAAAATCTAGAAAAACCCTAAAAATTAGAAAATTCAGAACTTTCAAAATATAACTCCAAATTAATTTAAGTTTATTTCATTTGATTAGAAATTAAATTATCTATCATTCTAAAAAATCAAATTTAAAACAAAAACAATAGATTTAATTTCTACTTCAAAAATACACTCATTTCTTTAAGATTTTAACTTTAGAAAATTAAATGAATGTATATAAAAATGATTTCTCTCATTATTTAATTTTAGAAACTACTTATCATCTCAAGTAAAGATGGGTTATAAAATTATTTATCTTTAACTCATCATAATTAACCCTAAATTAATGCATTTTGAGATTATAATGATTTTTTTATAGAATAATAGATAGACACTCATAAATATGATCACATATATAGGAAGGGAATCTTTTATGCCATAATATGCATAAATAATCAATTATTATCATGGCTAATTAGCATGTCATCAACCCCCATCTTTATGGGCTTGCTCCTCTTCATGTCTTCAAAGTCTTTTTACATTGAGATGTCTTCTAGTGATAGATATTTCAATTTCTTTGTCAAGATCAGTATGTTGTTTACTTGATATGGATGACATCAAATCCTTGCATTTCTCCTCAAGTTATAATTTATTGGTGCCTCTTTTGATGCTTCTCTTGTTATTGAGGTGTCCTCACCACTTACACAAGAGAGAAAAAGGTAGAATTTTAATAATATTGCCACTGACTCAAATAGGCCCACTCACACACCATTTTGATATGTATCCCTTTTCCCAAGTCCTTTTGTTTTCCTTCATCCTTCAACATAGACAGGATTATATGTTAGGTTTTTTTGGTTGGGGATTTGAGTAATCCCAATTTAGAGTCCTCTTTCTTCTCCCCTTTTTGTTCTTGACAAGATTGACATAAAGGAGTATTTATCGTAGGGTCTTTTAGGGTACTTTGTTTCATCCTTTCTCCTCTCTTTTGTTGCATTTATGGTGACACTGTTCTATAAATCCTCTTCAATTTCCGCCTCTACTATTCTTCCTTGAAAGAGCAGATAGTGTATACTGATTCCAACAGCTTTAGCAATGAAATTGTCTAAGATGTCAAAGGAACTTCAATGCAAATTGTGCTCCTGGTTATTTCTATACTACCTATCTCAGTTGACGTTTGCCATTCAAATACTGATAGCATCCTCCACAATTAGAATCTTCATTCCACGACCAGAGAAAGCTAAGTTCTATCTCAATTTGTCTCGATGAATTGGGGTACCATGTCAATCTATGAAAACCACAAAAGACAGAAGAATAAGGATGTCAAACTTATTCCATGACTTAAAGGGTTTTATCCTTCTTTAAATGGGCTAATTCAACCATGGCCCAACAGCCCATTAAGCCTTTTTTTCATGCATTGTTGGATTAAACCCACGAAATGAACACCACTGGCAAGATAGACTTACTTTGCCCAGTCTGCATACTGAAAGAGTTCTATCTTGCCGATGGGCCGATTTCTGGCTCAGAGTAGTGCGGAATCATATACAATGAATCAGCAGTAGCATCACTGGGGATTTACCTCGACGCCCCAACAGATTTACACTCCTTCAACAGCATAGCTACATCGCCTATCGTCGGTCTGTGCTCTGAATTTTGCAACGTGCACGACAGCGCGATCTCTATAACCCTCCATACAGACCCATTATCATACTGCCCCTGCATTCTTCTGTCCACAATCTCAGATATGTCTCCCCTGTCCACACTGGCCTTCACTTTCTTGGTTATGTGAGTCCTGCTGACGTCATTACTGATGGGAGGATCTCCTGTCACAAGCTCCAGCAGAACTACCCCGAAGCTGTATATGTCGCTTTTCTCGTTTAATCTGTTCGTCTGGTAATACCTGCCCGGGATCGACACAGAAAATTGAGAAAAGTTGCTCTCACAAGTAGAAAAAATTCTTCTAGGGCTCTAAGGTAGAACGTACTCAGGATCAAGGTATCCAGGAGTGCCTGCGACCACAGTTGATATGTGGGTATTCTCCTCGTTGAAGGATCTAGATAGGCCAAAATCCGCAAGCTTGACTTCGAAATTTTCGGTTAATAGAATATTGGAAGTCTTCACATCTCTGTGAACGATCGGCGGTTTGCAACCGCTGTGGAGATAATCGAGCCCTGCGATCGTATATAATCATTGATGGTTGAGATCGACGGTCAATATAAATCAACATTTTACCTTGCGCCGCCTCCAGTGCTATTCGAACTCGCCTGTTCCACGTCAGCTGTGTTCCAGCGGCGGTCTTTCCTGTATTCCAAAGGATTAGAAATTAGGGCTCGCTCGTAGTTGACTAATTGAAGACCTGAGAGATGATCTCCTGTATGAAGAATACCTGAGAGATGGTCCGCGAGAGAGCCCAGAGGCACGAATTCGTAGACCAGTGCAAGTTTTTCGTTGCAGTAACCCAACAAGGACACCAGATTTTTGTGATGAACTCGAGTCAACAATTGAGCCTGAAATGAGTTCAGGTTTTTAGTAGGGAAAAATAATCTAGGGCTTTGGTTCAGTTCTAGTTACCTCTGTTATGAACTGTTTCTCTCCTTGAGCTGATGAGACAGAGAGCACTTTGACTGCCACTTCGGTCCGGTCTTTCAGGTTGCCGTGATAGACAACCCCGAATCCTCCTCTTCCGATCGGTCGTTTGAAATTATCGGTGATAATAGCGATATCAGAAGACGAGAACTGATGACTTTCAGAGATAAACCCTGATCCTATAGGACTTCCGTTGACCGGTCTATTTCCGCTTTGGAGGAAAGGACTGGCGCCTGTTCTTCCTGGTTCCATCATTCGCGTGCCCCCTGGAAAGGAAAAATCCCAAATCTACTTTTCTCTCGGATCCAAGATAACATCATTGAGATGGAGTTATTAACACTTGCCTTGCGCATTTTGTCGGTTGGGCTTTCGTCTTCTCAGTACAAATACAGTAACGATGACGACGGTGAGAAGAAGAACAGATAACGAAACAGCTACTGCAACGGGAACGACGACATTTTTCTTCTTCTTCGATGAATTACAGTGATCTACGTTGCTGCATAAAAGTGGATTATTTCCGATCCTGACATTTAAACAAGAGAGGAATCAGATCTTGACGTTCTTCTCGGTTAAAGTTGGATTTATTGAAAACTGACCTTAATTCTAAAGACCCATCTTGCAGTCTCTTGTTAAGAGCGTCCGGAATAGTTCCATTCAGATTATTGCCTTCCAGGTTCCTGAAGAAATAACAAGCCGTCAAACTTTCTGAAGACAGGACTTGATTGAAAGAAAATTTTCAGAAACGTACAAGAGCTTGAGCAAGGATAGTTCTCCCATGAATGAAGGTATTTCTCCAGTAAAATTGTTATAGGATAGATCCCTGAAACCAGTTGGCAGTGGATTTTCAAACCAAGAGAACCTCTTTTTCTTTTAGTATCGATGCATTAAAAAAATCTCATAAAATACTAATTATTTTATTTTAAATCAATCTCAGTACATGATTCCTGTTTCTCTCTCGTCGCCTTCTCCAAAGTCGAAAAACCTCCTTTAACTCTCCTCAGGACGACCGCGCTCATTAATTTTTAGCGTGAGAGGAAAGAAGATTCAATGATCCAGAGTGAACTTACAAGAACGTCAACTTTGTTAGGTTGGCTATTGAAGGAGGAATTCGGCCGCTCAATCCGCTGCGAGACAAGTCTCTGCAGGAGACAGAAAAAATCCTCATTTTTGGCGCAAAGGTCAAGCATATTTCTTTCTCTAAGAACTCACAATGAAGCGATACTGGAGTACTTAGAACCATTCATGCTGCATTTTAGGCCCTGCCAGATGAAGGTTTCGGGAACGCACGGATCGCCCTGCCAGTTCCTGCTCACTCCATAAGATCTTTTGAGCTCGGATATGGCTTTGACTGAGAAGGAAAACCCAGAATAAGATTGAAGAATTTAATCTGGGTTGAAGAGATTTACCTTCGCCATGATCTGTCGGCAACCAGAGTACCTCCCGCTTGATGAACGCCTCGAAAGCGTTGACCAACGGATATAGAGTGGAGTTCGCCGTCGGCCGAATGACAATAATTGACCCCCCCGGTAAACCTGAAGACATCGGGTACAAAACGTCCGCTCGACGGTGTGCAGGCCTGTAATTAGGAAGGGAAAGCTCTGCACCAACGTATACGTTGAACTCTCTGGTCTCGTTGCTAGCTAGCTGCTGTAGCTCCGCGACGTAGATGTAGGCGTAAACTGTCTGGTTTGATGTCTGTCCAATGGTGAAATTGAAGCTGTACGAAGGGGACGGAGCCGTTACTGCCGTCTTTAAGACATCCGGAGGGACAAGAAACTCGTTGGATAATGGTTGATCGACGATCGACGCAGTGCTTATTGGCGTGCCTTCTATGTTAGGGAGCCAGAGGCGGTCGTAGGCGTCGTCAGGGAACCTACATTATCATTGAAACTAGATCAGCAGGGATGAGGAAGATGGATTGAGTCATATACTGACGATGGATTTAATGAGGGATAGATAGATAGATAGATAGATAGATAGATAGATAGATAGATAGATAGATAGATAGATAGATAGATAGATAGATAGATAGATAGATATGAAAGATACATTATTAGACAGACAGATATACAGAGAGAGAGAGAGAGAGAGAATAGACGGAGGTAGAATGGCGTAATAATCTTAGAGGACGTCAAGCTGTATTGAAGGAGAGAGGGAGAGAGAGTCATACGATATTTGTCTTTCCCCCCCGTAGTTCAGCCGGTTTCCATACATGACGAGAGACTGCGAGGAGTTGACCGGGGTGTACATGGAGGAAGGAAGAGGCCGGAGAACGAGTACGGATATATAGGGAATGCCCAGGCCAGTATTCACAAGGCAGACATCCATGCTATCTGCTACAGCCAAGGTGATAATCTCCGCCCGAGCAAACTCCGCCGCATCCACTGTCTTCCACCGGTTCACGTCAAGATAAAGATCGAACGTCGGTGGTCGCTGACGCCCGTCATAGTTACCGTAGAAGAAGTCCGCGCTCACTCGGTACTTAGCCCCAATATTCACCGGCCCCAGCGTGTAGCAGTTGCGAGTTCCCTCCGGGAAGCTCCGTACGTCACCGTAGAAGGGCTTCAGGCCAGTCACGTTGGCTTTCGGAGATATTACCCGATTCTCTCCCGCGCTGGTGTATGGCGTGTCAGGTGAGAAGGGTAGCCCGGTATTGATATCATTGTAGGGATTTGTGCTATTAAGTCCGCAGTCTATGCTGATGAACCCTGCAAGAGGAAGGAGTTTCACAGTTATCGGTTTTAGGGCTTCAGAGGTGAGAGGGTGTATTACCAGCCGAGGAGGGGCTCTGCGCCGAGGCCGTCGCCAGGAGACATAGCAACAGCGCCCAGAGCAGCATCTCTCTCTCTCTCTCTCTCTCTCTCTCTCTCCCTCTCTCCCTCTCTCTTTTGCTCTCCTGTGTTCCTGTCAAAAAGAGGTCAGCAAGGGTCAATAACGCGGATTTGACTAAGTTTTCACAAGTCATATTATCATCGGCTTCAGATGTAGGATGATTGGTTCAGCTGTCAGTATCCCATCGTCATGAAATTAAATTATATAAGTGGAATTTAACCAAGTCTTTTGACAAATTGGCAGGCTGGCCCATCACGATGAGAGCGTTGTCCTTGAATTGGTCTATGGCGTCTCCCCATCGCCAATATGGCAAGAAAGGTTCCAGTTGACCTCTTCTAAAATCCATTCTCAACAAAAGACAGCTAGGCAGTTGTTAAAATTCTCCACCAGTTATTTAAATTGAATCTCTAATTTTAAAGTATATGAAAAGGATATAAAAGAAGTTTGATTATCCGATCCAAGTGAAATGAGACTCATAGCATCTAAATCTGATTACTTCACTGAAAAAAATGGTGAATGAAATCAATCCGTATCAAATTTGGTTGAATTTGGTCGTTACTTTCTCATCAATGATTATTTTAGTCTCACATTTTTAGTGTATTTAAAAAGTGGGAAGAGGGAACAGAAAGCAAGACATTTTCTATTTTGTATAGAGTATGACTACTTTTCTATTTGTCTTGACTCTCACTATCACCCTCTTTGTCTTTCTTTTTTTGTGCATTGTCATGAGGTCTCTCCACTTTTTGCCTATGCCCTCCACACTATTAGTGATGACAATGACTTAGAAGAGTATGAGATTGAAAATGATGATGACAATGATAAGAGTGATGATTAGGACTATAATGGTGAAGATGACTGCGATGACAGAGATAACGGTTACCCTATTTAGAATATGATAATGATTACAATTAAGATGATAGTGAAGATGGTCAAGATTTATAATGGCTGTGATGACTTTTTAAAGACAAAATGTCTTTACTATTAGACTTAATTTCTTGAAATTTTAAGTTTTGAATATTTTTTTGATATTTTCATAAATCTTAATATATGTGTGAGTGTGTCTACTCTCTCTCTCTTGAAATTCCCTAATTGGATGGTGAATTATCTAAGAGAGGTGATTTATGCGCCTATGTGCGCGCCACGTGGCACATTGTGTGTGTATACATGCGTCATTATTGGGTTAAGCATCCATGAATGGATTTTTGCTAACTCATTAAGACCGCGCCATTTATATCCAATATTATTTTGACTTGATTTTTGTCAGGTGAGATTATTTGTGTTTATTTTCATGCCCATGTGACCTAGCACAATCTAGAGCATGCAATTAAGATCAAATGGCAGGCATTACGTGGCGTTTCTTCTTCATGCTTGATGTGGCAAGATCTCACCGCTCCATCATTGATCAAATTAACACAACTTAGATGTAACAATTCGCATCCAAGCATTTCAACAGAGCCATTGATCCAACATGAAACACCATATCCAATGGCTACGCCCAATTTTGCCTATATGTATGTGATAACATGCATATTTAACTTGAATTCTTATCATATTTAACTAATCATCATGCTTATTTTATGTAATTATAGTGCATGTTATCATAGTTTAATGAAATCTTCTCCATTGGCATGTCATTTTGCTAAAGTCAATATTTTTGCATAATTTAGGGTTAATTATGTTGTTTCGTGATGTTTGACCTTTTTCAAGGTCAAACAATTGGAATGTCAAATTGAAGGGTCAAATGATAATGAAATTTTGTGAATCAGATATCCACGGAAAACTAATGAAACAACGATTCCACTGAAACCGAAATCGAATCATTTGGACTTAAGATTAGAGAGAAATCATCGTTTCAAAATCAGCAAAAATCTGCACTCAAATTTGGGCGACAATATAGAAATTCTGATTTCTAGAATGAAATTACCTATCTAAATCTACTCTAAACTACATAAATTCCAAGGTTTATGATCTAATCACACTACTAGCTTGATTGACACGAAGATTGGGCTTCAAATCGTGTTGATTGAAGTGCATTTCTCCAGTTTCTTCTTCAACGTGCATTCGGCGTTCAAGGGGAGATTTTGATATATTCTTGCAACAATTTGTGACCATTCTTGCCTCAATATGATCGCAATTGAGTCTAGAACATTGGGGATCACAAAGAACTTAAGAGGTGGAAAAGGTGGAACCGACTTAAGGGGTGCGTCGTGGATAACGTGCATTTATAACTTAAATTCGTATCTTATTTCACTCATAGTCATGCTTATTTTATATAATTATGATGCATGTTATCTTGATTTTATGAATTTTCTCCATTTGAATGCCATTCTACTGATGTTCATATTTTTGCATAAAATTAGGGATAATTATATGCTTGATTGATGATTAATCTTTTTGCAAGATTAAAATAATATGAATTACATATTTTCCCTGATGTACTTTGACTTTAGAAGATGATTTCAAGAATTAATTCCAAGGAAATAATGATTTGATGATTTAAAGAAGGAATTTCTAATGAAAGACTTGATATTATTCTCATGCTTTCTCATTTTGTTGTTTTTAATTATATTTTAGATGGCATGATATTAAAAATGAAGAAAATTGTGATACTATGGAGAAAATTTGGATTAAAAAGGAGTTGTATATTTAAAAATATGAATTTCTGAAGTTTATGCCCTTTTTTTTATCTGATTTTAAATTATTTTTTTTAAGTTTTCTTATTAAAATCGCAAAAAAAGGGGGGATTTACTTACCGCAGGAGCTAACGTGGCACGCAGGACCACTGCGCGGATGCGATGCAGCACTTAGGCCACGTGGCAGGACTGCGGGTGGCCCACACGAGGCGCAAGTGGCGCGGACACGTGGCAAGAAGCCACGCGGGTCCACGTGGATGCCCGAAAGGGGCACCAGGTGGCAGAGTGGGGGTCGGCAGTTGGAGGGCCCACGGTTTAATGGGCCCTGGTAATAGGATTGGGGCAGTAACGCAATAACATTAAACCGCCCCCCAATTTAACCTCACCCTTTCCATTTTTTTCTTCCGTGTGGGATTATGTTCCCACACGTTTCCTCTGTGCAAGACACGTGGCGGCATCGCAGGGGGTCAGCGACGATTGCTGGGCGTTGATCGCGTGGATCTTAGTCCACGCGAATATTGATTGAACACGTGCGTAAATGAATCGTAAGTGAGGCGCTAGATGGGCGACACGTCGCATTGTGAGGAGAAGCAAGCCTTCATCGAATGGCTCTGATTGAATCATGATCTATACGTGGTACGTCGTCATCACAAGGCTTCATCGGACGGTCGCAATCTATAACGATTTCCGCAATCACGTGGCGACGTGTGGACATTTCAGAGAGCATTTGATCTTCATCAAACGGGCATAGCAAGCGGTGACGTGGGAGAGGAACATCACGACACTGATGCGCGCAATCGGGACCGTCCAACTTACCTGATCATATCTGACGGCTGGCATGCTTTGCGTAAGAGGTCCACGCGATCGCGGTTCAATCGCACCGCAATCGTGGCTTGATCACGCCACGATCGTGGATCGGTTGAGCGACGATCGTGGTTCATCCGTGGCAAAGCTGTGGTACATGATCTCCTCACCTTGGTGGGCCACGATTGTCGTGAATTTGTGGCCACTAATCGGCTTCTATTCCCAGATCAAACGGCCAAGATTTTCGGGCAAAAATTCTCTTTAAAAACCAATGTACTTCTTCTTATTTTTTAACTTTTGATTGATTCGTGAAGTGATTAAGCCACTTTGGAGCAAAATCTTAAGTTCTTCGTGATCCCCCCGCGTTAGACTCAATTGCACAGCAATTGGAGCGGGATTGATCACAAATTTCGTATTGATTTCATCCAAATTTCCCCTTGAATTCCGAACGTCCGCGAAGAAGAAATCGAGCAAATTAGCTTGAATCCACGTGAGTTAAAGCCCCATTCTTGCGTCAATCGGGTTAGTAGTGAGATTCAATTGATTATCAAGTGGTAATTTGAGTTTTTATTAGATTTAGAACTTTAATTTTGCAAATTAGTTCGTAGTATTCTTCATTTTCCCCAAATTTAAGTCCAAAATTTTTCTGATTTTGAAAATAGGATATCTCTCCTATTATAATTCCAAATCACTCGATTTTAGTTTCATTGAATTTTCTTTTCATCTGCTTTCCGTGGATAGAAAATTCGTCGAATTCCGATTTAATTTACCTTCAATTTAACGTTTGACCAAGCAGTGTTTATTTTTCGTCAGAATTTGAACGTTGACTTTTGGGGTCAATTACTTTCAAAATACAAACCGGAATTCAATAAATTTTGGTCTCTTTAGAATCCTCTGATTCTTAGCTTTTCAGTGATATATAAATTGTAAGCTTTGGATATCATTTGATTAGTAAATTTGAAGATTTTCTTTGAGGTGTTCATTTTGGGAGTTTTCTCATCTGTGATTTTCAATAATTCATAATAAATCCATTTCTTATTGAAAAATCACGAATTTATATCAATAAATTTCATTTTCTCTCTAGTTTCCAAATACATAATTTTCGTAATCTTTTGACATCTTTTGATTCTCTGATTTTTTAGAACTTCGACTGTTGGTCAAAGTCAATGCTTTGACTTTGACTTTTGACTTTTCTCTATCGAATCCGAGATCTTAAATCTTAAAACTTCTTATTTAGTATATTTTAATCTTTTTTGTTCATAAAATATTATTTTTATTTCTTTAAAACCTCTTTTAAACCTAAGTTTGACCAAGTCAACTCTGCAATTAAAGTCAACCTTGTTCTTTGTGGATTGACCCAATACTTACACATTACTTGATTTTATATCTTTAGCTTTGTGAGTTTAGTTTTATAAATTTGTTTTTTACCATTGTTTGTCTGTTTTAATGACCGCACTAAAACGTTTTGTCAAAACGTTTCTCCCGCAACGCTGCCATTTTGACAAATCGTTTTAGTGCAGTCGTTAAAACACACAAACATCGGTCAAAAAAATTTATAAAACCGAACTCACAAAGATAAAGATATAAAATCAAGTAATGTGTAAGTATTGGGTCGATCCACAGAGAACGAGGTTGACTTTAATTGCGAAGTTGACTTGGTCAAACTTAGGTTTAAAAGAGGTTTTAAAGAAAGAAAAATAAGATGTTATGAATAGAAATGATACAATATACTAAATAAGAAGTTTTAAGATTTAAGAACTCGGATTCAAGAGAGAAAAGTCAAAAGTCAGTCGCTTGCATGGGCCAAGTACGTCCCCCTATCTTCCCTTGGTCCACTAACCCATGGGCCCATCAAACGCTAGCCTAATGTCCACATGTCCACGTGTCCTTGCGTGGCCATGCCACGTGTGCATGTCGCGTCATGTCAGCTTCGCGGGTCCCGTGCGATTAAATAAACCCTTTTTTGCATTTTTGATAAGGAAATAAATCCAAAAAAATGACTGAAAAATCAAAATAAAATCTAGAAAATTCTATAAAATTCAGAAATTCATATCTTCATCTATATAACTCCTTTTTTACTCAAAATTTCTCCATTTTGAGTAATTTATTCATCTTTAATATCATGCCACATAAAATATAAATTTAAAGAAGAATAAATGATGAATTCAAAAAATACTATTAAGTGAACCCTATCATCCACTCATTTTCTTTGATTCCTCTATCATCTTCTTCTTCTCTTTCTTCTTTTACTCATCTTCACTAAAGACAAAATTCACTACAAGGTGGTTAATTTTGATTTGTTTGACCTTATAAAAAGTCATAAATCATTAAAACACATAATTAACCCTAAATTCTGAAAAAAGATGAACTTTAGTAAAATCGCATACCAATGGAGAAAATTCATAAAACTATGCATGATAACATGCATCATAATTAAATAAAATAAGCATGAATATTAGTTATATAATATAAGAATTTAAGTGAAATATGCATGTTATCACGCATCTATGAGGTAGTTTTCTATAAACCATCCTCAAGTCTTCGAACTCTTTTTGTTACATCTTGAAAATCTTCTTCCCTTTTGTGGCATTGTAGTTTAGGTCATCCATGTTTTGACAAACTTAAGAAGACATTACCAGGGCTTTCTCTTACTTAGTTTTTGTGCAACTCATTTTAATTAGGCAAACATCATTGATCTTCTTACTCTAGTCACGATGGCATCTTTTGATCTTCTTGATCTTAGATAAGTTCAAATTTGACGAATTAATTGTGTCATTGTGCCTTTAGTCAGACTTAATCAATAAAACTGTATCTAAAAGGAATTTTCCCTTCAACTCCTAACTAACTACTGATAACATGCATTTATAACCTAAATTCTTATTCTAATTAACTCATATTCATGCTTAATTTATGTGAATATGATGCATGTTATCCTACTTTTTAGGAATTTTCTCCATTGGTATGTCATTTCACTAAAGTCGATATTTATGCATAAATTAGGGATAATTTCATGCTTAATAGATGATTAATATTTTTTTAAGTTTAAATTAATAGAAGTTAATCTCTTTTATTGAATGATTTTGACTTTAGTGCATGTTTTGAAGGATAATTTCAAGATGAATTTATGATTTAGAATATGTATTGAGAAATGAGTTAAGTAAATACTAATTCATCTTGATTTCTTCTTTAAAAATGTATTTTAAATGACATGATGTTAAAAAGGAAGAAATTTCTGATCCAATGGAGAAAATTTGGATTAAAAAGGAGTTGTACATTTTAAGTTATGAATTTTTGAAGTTTATGTCCTTTTTTCGATTTTTATTTGATTTTTAAATGAATTTTTAGTAAGTATTTTCTATTTAAAATCACGAAAAAGGGGGTATTTTGGTCCACAGGCCCCGTAGCTGACGTGGAGAGGAGCTGACTTGGCGCGGAGCTAACGTGGCACGCGGGACTCGCGCGGATGCGACGCCGCACGCAAGGCCACATGGCAGAGCCGCGCGTGGCCCACGTGAGGCGAAGGTGGCGCGGACACGTGGCAGGAGGCCACACAGACGAGTCCACGCAAACGCCCGTGAGGGGCGCCATGTGGCAGGTGGGTTGGCATATGGAGGGCCCACGGGTTAGTGGGCCTTGGTTAGGAGTTTGGGGCGGTAACGCAAATGCGTTACCGCGCCCCAACTCCTATAAGCAAGTTTTTTATTTTTTTTTAATTCCATGTGAGACTATGTCCCCACGGAAACTTACCTTTGCAGCACGCGTTGCAGCATCGGAGTCGTTGGATCCAAGCGCAAAGCGTCGATCGCGTGAACCCGAGTCCACACGATCTTAATTACAACACGTGCGCTTAAATTGGGCTTAAGTGAGATGGATCGACGCCTCACCTGGCGACACATGGAAGCACAAGGAGAACCTGATCTTCATCGGAAGAATGACGATTGAAGAAAGGCTGTGATCTTCAGTTGATCCATCGGGAGCGTCCAATCTTCATCACAATTCGATCTCTTCATTGGACGGCAGCGACGAAGGAAAACTCACGATTGCGTTTCGATCAAGGCCCGATCGCTACACGATCGTGGCTCGATCGCCTTGCAATCGGAGTTGATTCATCGTGGAATCAAGGCCACAATCCTTCCAGCTAAATCGGATGGCGGTCAGTGGAGACTCAAGATCACGATCGACGCGCGATCGTGGCTCTGTTGAAGCATAATCAAGGCCAATTCACCGCTAAATCAGGGCTGATTTGTCTCGGGATTGAAGCCACAATCAATGCCGAGGGAATCGCTCCCACGACGCCTTCAATCCGCTCCCACGACTGCATCAATCGGCCACGATTTTGGGGCCAAAATTCCTTTTAAAAAGACAATGTATTTCCTCTTTTCTTTACTTTTGATCAATTCGTGAGTTGAATCAAGCGAATTTCGAGGAAGGTCTTAAGTTCTCGTGATCCCCTTGTGTTTAGACTCGATTACGACGCAATTGGAGAAGGATTGATCACGAAATCCTCTTTGATTTTATCAAATTTTCTCGTGAAATTCCGAAAATCCGCGAGAAAGGATTCGAGCAAATTCACTTTAATTCACGCAAATTGGAGCTTAATTCTTGTGGCAATCGGGTTAGTAGTGAGATTCGATCGATTATCAAGAGGTAATTTAAGTTTTTATTAAGTTTAGATTTTTAATTTTACAAATTAGTTCTTAGCATTCTTTATTTTCCCCAAATTTCAGTCCGATAAATTATTGATTTTGAAAATAGGATATCTCTCGATTATTACTTTCAAATCACTTATTTTGGTTTCATTGGATTGCTCTTTTCATCAACTTTTCGTGGATAACAAATTCATCGAATTCCGAGTTCATTCGGCCCTTCAATTTGACGTTTGACCAAGCACTGGTTCATCCTTCATCGAATTCAAATGTTGACTTTCGGGGTCAATTACTCTCAATTTACAAATTGGAATTCAATAATTTTGGTATCTTTCGATTCCTCTAGTTCTTAAAATTCCATTGAAATATAAGTTGCTAGATTTGGATTTCATTTGACCAGCCAATTTAAAGATTTCCTCCGAGGTGTTCATTTCGGGGATTTTCTGATCTTTGAATTTTCAATAATTCATAATAAATCCATTTCTTCTCCAAAAATCACGAATTTTATATCAATAAATTCCATTTTTTCTCTAGTTTCCAAATATATAATTTTCTTAATCATCTGACTCCTTTTGATTCTTTGATTTTACATAACACCGACTGCTAGTCAAAGTCAATGCTTTGACTTGAACTTTTGACTTTTCTCTGTTAAAACTGAGATTTCAATTCTTAAAATTTCTTATTTAGTATATTTGTATCATTTCTATTCATAAAATATTATTTTTATTTCTTTAAAAACTCTTTTAGACCTAAGTTTGACTAAGTCAACTCTGAAATTAAAGTCAACCCTACTCTTTGTGGATCGACCCGATGCTTACACATTACTTGAGTTTATATCTTTATCTTTTTGAGTTCGGTTTTATAAATTTTGTTTGACCTACATTTGTGTGTTTTAACGACTGGACAAATAGTTATGCCAACTATAGATTAGGCTTAGTAAAAGGGGTTAATCCAAGGGAGGTTATGGCAAAGTTTACCTTTCCTTTTTACTTAATTCAGGACTTCTTCTCATCCAACTAAACTCAGTAGGGGTAGAGACTTATTATTATAGTCAACTCAGTATTATCTCATGATGAATTTTTTTATTTCACCTCATACTCTTTACATCAATTTCCAATTATACTAAAGAAGAATAGACTCTTTTGAGAAAGTTTATTTTTCTTTACTTAAGATTTGAAAGAGAGATTAAAAACTTCTTACTTTAAGAGCTTCTCTTTATTCAAAACTAGAATTCAATTTCATTTTCTTTTTTATCTATTATATTCTATTTTATTCTTATTTAATTTTCTCAATTTTTGATATTGTCTTTTTCTGATTTAATGATCACTTTCCCTCTTACTATAGCTACTGAATAGAAAATCAATATGATTTTTAAACTATCTCAAATTGTAGCAGGTCTGATTTTCCTAAAACAGAAAGCTAACCTAAATTTTCTAAGTGAATTCACACACAAAAATGGAAATAAGAGACTAAAGACTGAATTTCTTTAATTTTCATTTCATTTTCTGCTTAAAAGAAAAGGATAACAATGAATGAAATAACAAACTAAGAGTATGAAACCTAAAATCTCAATTGAATGAAAATTCAAAGGATACTAAAGACTAATTATAATTTCTGTGTGATTCTAAACCTTCTCAACCTATATCAAATCTAATTTTCCTAAAATAGAATACTCACCTAAATCTTCTAAATGAATTTACACACAACATGAAACAACAGAATAGAAAGATTATATTGCTTTAATATTTTCTTGTTTTCTGCCAAAGAAAGAAGAAAGAAGAAAGAAAAAGAATCACAAAACTAACTGAATTAAAGAAGTAACATTATAAACCTAGAATTGAATTAAATCCAATTCAACAAGATATTTAAAAAAAAACAAAACAAATGATATCTGCTATAGGAAAGAACTTCTGTCAAAAAATTCAATAAATAAATTCTTAGGTTTGAAGAGAAAAGAAATATCTGACGAAATTAACAAGCTGAACATATAATTCCTAAAATCGGATTGAAATCGAAACCCAAGAGAAACAAAGAAAGAACAACTTACATCTTTTTCTATAAGAATCTATTTCAGTCGATGAATCTTGAGAAGAATTAATTCGATTCAAGTAGAAATAAAAAGAAAACAAAACGATTTCCAAAACCTAAATCGATTCTAACGAACCTCGAAGCTTCAAATTGATGTCGTCAACTCGATAAACTTCTTGAAATCGTTAGCAATCGTTGATCCGATCTTCTCTCGCTTGTGTCCTCCAGACCAATGATTCGTTGGGAGCGAAAAAGAATCAAGACACATCTCCTCGCTCTCCTCTTCTTCTTAAAAATGTTTCAAAATCACGATGCCCTCCTCTTTTACGAATTTGTTGAGTCTCTCAATGCGTCTCGCTCCACACGCGCATCAGTGCTATTCGCTGCGGTTGGTCAACATTTGGTCTGCCTCCATCTATTGGTGGAGGACGACATGCACGTCTTGGTGCTTATACCCTGCAAGTGAGCTAACCATTAGCTGTGTACACAGCCCAGTGCTTCTTCATGTGATTGGCTCCCACCTGCCATGTACAATTCCTATCCAACACACTTTGAAGATCCATCAGTAACAATAGGCCCATTAAGGGCATTAATAAAATGAATTGTATTTAAAAGACTTAAATGAAGTTTTTAATTGCTGAGAAAGAAAATAATATGCTTCATTTAAAGTAAATGCTAAAAGAATATGAATTATCCTGTCCACGGTTGCTAGTAGAGTATTTATTTATGAGAGTAATTCTTATTTAAAATTTCTCATAACAGCCCTAGTTATTTGTCATTAACTCATCCATGTTCAAGTGCAATAAAAGTGTTTAATTCAGGCATAACATCATGATAACATGCAAAATCCTTGTTGATTTAAAACTTTCAATGATCAAAATGCAAGTAAAAGGGATGGTTTAGAGCATATTTTTGTATGTTATCAATCTTCTTCACCATCCACTCTTCCACACCTTTTGATCTTCTTCACTGTGATGTTTGGGATCCCTCTCATACCCCCTTTGTTTTGGGTCATCATTATTATATCGTGTTTATTGATGATAACACTCGTGTGAATTGGGTCTAGCCTCTCTGCGACCACACTGAGGTTGTCACTACGGTCATCCTTTTCATCACGGATGTTGTCACTCAATATTTCATTACACCTAAGGTTCTTCATACCAATAATACTCTTGAGTTTATCCAAACCTCTCTTTGTACCTTTTGTGCTGACCGTGACATTATCCACCAGACAACTTGTCCTCATACCTCACAGTAAATGGTGTTCGTTTAGCGGAAACACTATCAACTCCTTGATATCATTCACACACTATTAATTAAGATGTATGTCATATCTTACCTTTGGTATGATGCCCTCATCACTTCCACATATCTCTAGAATTGACTCCCCTCTACTCCCCTTGGTGGTACTATTCCCCTTCACCGTCTCTTACCCATCTCGCTTTCTTCTCCCTTCCTCCTTGGGCCTTTGGTTGTAGTGCCTTTGTCCAGGATCACTCTCCTCCCATGTCCAAGCTCGCCCCTCGTGCTCTCAAAGGAGTTTTTGTTGGCTACTTCAGGACAGAAAAAGGCTATTATTATGTGACTTCTACCAATGTCACCTTCCATGAGGGCTCTCCCTTCTTCTCCTCTCGCTTGTTGCTACAGACACCCATAATTATGTGAGTTCTACCGATGTCATCTTCCATAAGGGCTCTCCCTTCTTCTCCTCTCCCTTGTTGCTACATTTCCTCCGCCTAGCTTCTCTCCCATCGTGGTCATTCCTTATCCCCTCCCTTTGAATCCCTCTCCTCCACTTTCTCTCTTCTCTCCTTCTCTTCCTCTAAATCCCTTTGAGCTCGCCATCCCCAAACATTGCTCCTCACACACCTCACGATGATCTTAATCTTTCCATTGCCCTTTGCAAGGGTACACTTGCTTGTACTCACCATCTCATTTCTCACTTTGTTTTCTATGATTGACTCTCTCCCTCATTCGTGCCTTTCCCTTTCTGTAACCTTTGAGTCGATTCCATAATCTCATTTTGAGGCTGCACAAGTACTTGCATAGAAAGCGGCAAAGGACATAGAGGTGGAGGCCTTGTTTTCTCGCTAGACTTGGACCTTGATTCTCCATCTAACAGATGCCAACATTGTCAAATGCAAGTGGGTCTTCACCCTCAAATATCAGCATGATGGGACCAGTGCACATCACAAGGCTCATAATTGCTCATGATTCGAATAGCATATGGTATTGACAATACCGAAATGTTCTCTCCTATTGTCCGTCTCCACTTTGTTCACGTGCTTCTCTCTCATGCCGTCAATCAGGCTTGGTTGCTCCACCAGTTAGATATTTCTAACGCCTTTCTTTTTGGTGATCTACTTTGAGGAGCAAATCTTTGTAGAGCAACCTCCTGGGTATGTTTCTCAAGGGGAGTCAACTAAGGTGTGTTTCTTGTGACGAGCTATTTATGGGCTCAAGAAAAGTTCACGCGTTTGGTTTGCGAAGCTTGGTGGTCTTCTATCTGCCTTTGGCTTAACATCATGCGACGATGATGTACCGTTCTCATGAAGAAGACTAAGGACGGTCTTGTCATTCTTGCAATCTACGTGGATGATATTTTTTTGACTGGTAGTGATAACACTAGTATTCTTGCTACCAAGACTTATTTACAGCATCACCTCAATATTTGTGACTTGGAGAGTCCAAGATACTTTCTTAGGATTGAGTTTGCACATCAAGACCAGAAGCAAGCTTTGACCCAGCAAAAGTAAGCTTTGACCCAGTAGACAAAAAGCAAGCTTTGACCCAGCAAGCCCTTGACATGCTTCAGGAGACCAGACTTCTTAGGTGTAAGCTAGAGACCTCACCTATGGAAGCTTGCTCATAGTTTTGGGATACTTTGTCTCCACTCGTTGAAGATGCTAATCGCTAGGGTTCTCTAGTTCGGGTGTTAGTATCTATTTTTTATTAGAATCTAAACCTATACCTACGTTCGGTTTGGTATCGGTGACACTATTTTTCAGTCTTGCTTTGGTTAAACCTATACTTTTGGTGATGTGTCATTTGAACTAAACATAAATTGTGTAAGATTTTTGTGACACCACAATCTGCAAATATATAAATACATGTTTTACAAATAAATGATAAGAGATTAATACTTCTCAATAAAAAATATATAATACATCAAGAATTTAAGATAAAAGTCTTAAATAGATAAACTTCAACTCTTAGAAATATTATAAAAATAATAGAAACAATAAAGTTTTAGGTAATCATATCTTACAAGTGTAATTAGCACAATCATTTCTCTCTCTCCCCCTCTGTCCAGCTCTCCCTCTTTCTCTCCCTCTTTCTCCCCCTCTACCTCTCCCTCTCCCTCTCCCTCTCCCTCTCTCCCTCCCTCTCTCTCTCTCTCTCTCCTCTCTCTCTCGCAGGACATAAGAAGAACATTTTTTTCTCCTCCCTCCATGTTACCTTCCGCCGTAAAGTTATATTTCTCCCCCTCCTCTCTCTCTCCCTCCCTCCCTTTCTCCTCTTTCTCTCTTGCTCTCACTCTCGCGTGACGAAAGAAGAACAATTTTCTCTTCTTCTGCTACGTTACCTTCCACCGTAAAATTATATCTCTCCCCCTCCTCTCTCTCCCTCCCTCCCTCCCTTCCTCCTCTCTCTCTCTCTCTCTCTGGATGAAAGAAGGAAAAAATTCATCCATTGCTGTGTTAGTTTGGACGATTAGAATTTTTATGTCTCTCTCTTAATACCTCCTATTCTTTCTTATTCTTTCCTCTCCTTCTCTCTCTCACCACCGTCTTGGGACAAAAGATTTATTGCGCACGGGCGATGGGAAAAAATTTCTTCCATCACTCATGCGCTTCCGTCTCCTTCCATCTCCGTCTCCTTCATGCCTTTGCCTTCTTCATCCGTCCTACTCCTTCTACCTTTATCTCCAGTCCCTCTCTCCCTCACGCAGGAAAGAAATTCTATCACCTAACGAGAGAATTTCTTCCACCATTCCTTCTTCTCGTTCTCTTCTCTCTCTCTTCTCTCTCCTCTGTCATGCCGATCTCTCTTCTCTACTCTTCGTCTGCTCTCTCTTTATGCATCTCCCATACAAGAGAGAAATCTTTGAGTGACATCGGAAGCAAAAACTGAAATCAAACATAAACCTTTGGTTGAACCATTTTTTTACCATCACCGTGTCAGTTTCAATTTGGTTTTTGATGTCTTGTTCAGTTTTGGAGATCCCTACTAATCGCTATCAAAGATTTTTAGGCGAGCTAGTATATCTCAATGTTACTTGCCCTAACATTGTGTACGCAGTTAGTGTTCTTAGTCAATTGATTCAGGAACCTCAATGAGTCGACTAGGAGGGAGCTCTACGAGTTCTAGCCTACATCAAGTGAGCCCTAGGAAGAAGGCTCATCTATTAACAACATAGTCATCTCTGTATCAAAGCCTAGTCTGATGTTAGGTATGCAAGTGACAAGGGAGATCGTAAATCTACCATAAGCTATTGCACATATATTGGAGGTAACCTCGTCACCTGTGATGAGATCTAAGGTCGATAACTTTCAAAAAAATTTATCAAAACATCAAATGCAACAGAAAACCATTAAATCAGACATTCAAAATACCAAGCCACCAAGAACAAATGATCCTATCATCAGTATGAATGAGAAAACATACTTACATGGATTCCTTAAAGGAGTTCTTGAAGCTATTCAAGTGTCTAGCCTCTAGCGGTATCCACACGGTATCCGGATGGTTGGATCTCCTCTTCAAAGCTCTTCACCAAGAGAGGAAGAGAAGAATAGCGAGAATTCCCACAAGGCTTGCATGGGCACCTTGAGTTGTGGTCATTCTCCCCCTATTTATAGACATTTGGTATGAGGTTTTTTCATAAAAACCCTCATAATTATGTCTATATCCACCAACATCCATAAACCTTATGTGTGTGACCCTCTAGGTCCATATATCTCACTATTTAATAACTCTATAGACCAAATAACACCTTATTGGCCAACCTTAATTAATTATCCACATCCACATATAGATTAATTAATCAAGCATCGATTTAACCCAATCGCTAGGTTGAGTTGCCAGCCCGTTGGGTGCCAAGCTACACCACGTACTCTAGGAGATATGGAGTATGTAAGAACTCACTTATGGAACCTTCCCGTCATTGATTACCATGTATGTATAATCCTTCATCCACATTAGACTCATGAATGACTTAGGATATGGTCAACTATCAAACTCTAATCAGTCACTCAAGTTAGTACTGATGCGTGTAGAAATCATCGAGAACTCATTCTTCAATATTTCTACTACCTTGGCCAAGGATTTCATCGCATCTCATTCCTTTAAGTCAATCTCCTCAAATACCGAGGGTGGATGTTCCCATCTTGACCACACAATCATCTTCGTGGACTTCATGTCGTATCCAATATATGACGTTTTAGATATCCCGTGGCTAGGGATTCGTAAGTCATAATCAAAACACGATCATCGATCCACAAGATGTCTTTGGTGTCTCAATTCAAAGGACCACATACACAATCATGACATGAATCAACCTGATTGACAGTTAGGTATAATACCATTCAGGGATTCATACGGATCAATTCAGTGAACTCTTTCTCCAAAGAGCATCCACTATCTATCCTTAGTGTCTCCACACCAATGGCTATATGATCGGCCATAATCATCATATAAGATGGATTAGATAGTGCTATTCTTTCCGGATAATTCGATGTCCTTCTTGAATGTCCCACAAATAGGAATGTTTAGAACATATGTTTAAAGACTAGTGATCACTATATTATGGTCTCATCATAATTCATTTAGTCATTGCACATGCTCATGGACTTCATTACAAACATCACACAAGAATGACAATGAATAAATTTCATTTCAATGAACATCAACCAGATACATGAAAGTGTGATTGGCTTATAGGCCACATAATATCCATCAACCTGGAGATCGCAAAAACATAAGGTGGTATCATGTTGTAGGGTAGAGTCTGAGTATCAAGTTATGGCTGAGAATGTGTGGTAGATGGTATGGCTTTGATCATTTCTCGAAGATTTCGGCATCTCTTCTCGCTTTCCAATGCTCATACATTGTGATATTCAAGCCACTATTATCATCGCTAGAAATTCCACTTTTCATGAGCTTATGAAGCACATTGAGATTGACTATTACTACATTTGAGACAAGGTTATGTCCGGAGTTATTTCCACCCCTCATGCGGGATCATCTCATTAGCTTGTAGACCTCGTCACGTAGATTCTAGCCGGGATCTCCTATTCTGTCATGCGTATCAAGTTGGACATGTTTGATTTACATGCTCTAGCTTGAGGGGAGGGAGGGGTGTCCAATAGTGATATGGGGCTCCCGGCCCATATAGGTACCTACTCTTCACTCTCTATATAAAGACTATGTATTCCCTTTCCATATGCAATTCTAGGGTTTTCTTCTTCTCATCGTCAACAAAGTCAAGTGTTCTACTCTAATTACCCTCATGGCTTCATCTTATTAACTTTAGAGGAATTATTGGACAATTAACGATTGCTGGATGAGATTGAAACAAGGAAATCTTAAAAAATTCCCTTGGTGAGAACCTATATTAATAGATTGGATCATTGATCATTATATATTGGGTAAACATCATATAGTGGCACGACCTTTAGGGTAATTATCAGATACTGGCACGACCTTTTTTCACGCTCAAATAGTGGCACGACCTTTTTCGATGTCTCAGATACTGGCACCACCTCAGCATTCCCGCTGAGGTGGCATTTTTTATTCTTCCCTCCCCCACCTGGCTGCCACCTCGTCCTCCTTATTCTCTCTCTCTCTCTTCATTCTATTCCTCTCTCTTCATTCTCTTCCTCTCTCTTCATCCGCTTCATTCTCTCCTACAAGGCGTGCGCGCACTACCCCACGCTCTTCGACCACTTCCAGCACGAGCTCAGGGACGTTCTCCAGGACTTGCAGCTGCGGGGACTCATTCCCGACTGGCGCGCCACGCAGTCCTGGAAGCTCCTTAAGGAGTTCGCAGCCTCCGGTGAGGCAGAGACCACTGTGACAGAAAGATTTCATTTTCTTCGATAATCCACCGAGGGGGAAAAGATTCTCAAGGTCTATCTCGTGTCTTTCTTTCTTTGCAGCGGAGCATCGAGCGGTCGTCCGCAGATCTCCCCAGCCCACCAAGGCTCTCCACGGCGTATTGGGTATCGACGTGAGAGGGTGAGAGCGTACAGGGGACCATCGACGCCCGGTTAAAACGATGTCCGATCTCCTTCGGATAGAACGCGACGCGGAGCTAGAATTCACCCATGAAGAACTCAACGCCATATCGGACCCCCGACGAGAATTCGGATTCCTCAAAGCCCATAGAGTACCTCGTCAGCCACGGTCGAGCGCAGCACGAGCCGTGCGACACCATCTCGCAACTTGAACGCGATCAGCTCCTCCACGGGTGAGTGGGGATTCTGAAAAACTCGAAATCTCCGAAGCGTAGCTTTACCCGTGTTTTTGGCCTTGCCTTGGTTTTTCAGGTCCGGGAGGGTTGCATCTCGGTGATATTCGGGGTGGA
Source organism: Lemna minuta (assembly GCA_024174645.1). NCBI lineage: Eukaryota > Viridiplantae > Streptophyta > Magnoliopsida > Alismatales > Araceae > Lemna > Lemna minuta. Next base: position 5,738,659 of record CM044118.1, on the reverse strand, counting down.
AGGGAACCACCGGCTGCCTCCGACCAGCCTCTCTCCGGGGACATGGTCTCGCGTGAGGACCTCGCGACGAAGGGCGCCGCGCGACTTCCTCCATGCAAGGATTCATTCACAACTCCGGGGGAGGACGGCTGCAGCATCACTATCGCCCTCGAGTCCCGTCACGGGGATCCAACTTTTTCCGTGTTATTCGGGAAGACCGCTCGTATTGACCGCATCCACGGATCGCGGATGCCCTCACCTACGAGCGTAATTGCGAGGCGTTTATGCTGCTCCGGAGGAACGGCCTGCACAAGAAGAACCCGTCCATCGCCGTGGTCACGACGCTCTTCGGGGACGAAGAAGACGTGAAGCGCTTCAAGGAGAGCCAGCTGGTGGACTTCGAACCGGCCCTGCATCTCGTCTGACGGAAGGCTTGACGAGACTCGGAGGAGAGCGATTGCCCTGGGGTTGAACTGAGAACGTCCCCGTTCGGTCGTGCAAGGCCCCTCCCGGCACCGGCATGACGGTCATGCTCAAGGAGTTGATCTCGCTGGCCGTCGAGCGAGGCGATCGCGTGCTCGCCACGGCGCCGACCAACGCCGCCGCCGATAACATCGTCGAGAGGCTCTCCGACAACGCCAACATGAGAATCGCTCCGCGTGGGGAATCCCGCGCGGATTTCGTCGTCCGTCTCGGCCCAAGTTCGTCGGCGAGATCGTCAACAGGAGGCCGTCGGCGTACAAGGAGTACGAGAGGAAGAAGTCGGACTCGAGGAAGGATCTCGAGGATGTGCCTGAAGGACGATTCGCTCGCGGCGGGGATACGGCAGCTCCTCGAAGCAGCTGGGCAAGTCGCTGAAGAAGAAGGAGAAGGAGACAATCCGGGAAGTTTTGAGCGGCGCGCAGGTGGTGCTCTCCACGAACACGGGCGCGGCCGATCCCCGATCCGGAGGCTGGAGGCGTTCGATCTCGGGTGGTGGTGGACAAAGCGGGGCAGGCCATAGAGCCGTCTTTCCCTGATCCCACTCTGCAGGGGAATCGTGTGTTCGGCGGGGATCAGTGCCAACTCGCTCCCGTGGTCTTCCCGGAGAAGCTCAAGGGCGGACTCGGAGTTTCCCCTGCTCGAGAGAGAGTCGGGGATTCACCGCGGGGTGCTCGGAACGAAACCGACGATGCAAGACAGATGAACGACGCCATCGCCAGCTGGGCATCCAAAGAAATGTACTGGGGGACTCTTCGATCTTCCCCGTGGTGGCTTCGCATCTCCTCGTCGACTCTCCGTTCGTCCAAGTGAGTTGGAAGATTGCATGGGCATTCCTCTCGATCGCATCGCTCGATAGTTTCGCACCGTGATGCATGCGAACCGGATGACTCAGGCTGCGCTGCTGTTGCTGGACACGAGAATGCCGTACGGAAGCTTATCGGTAGGGTGCGAGGAGCATCTTGATCCTGCGGGAACGGGATCCTTCTACAACGAAGGGGAGGCGGACATCATCGTGCAGCACGTCATCTCTCTCCTCTACTCCGGTATTATACAGCCTCCTGTTTGCGCCGATTGTGGATGGATTTTATCTATCCGGATTGTTGCAATTAATCGGCGGTGAAATGCCACAGGGATTGTTGCAGAGAGGAAGAGAATGAAGAGAGAGGAATAGAATGAAGAGAGAGAGAGAGAATAAGGAGGACGAGGTGGCAGCCAGGCGGGGGAGGGAAGAATAAAAAGTGCCACCTCAGCGGGAATGCTGAGGTGGTGCCAGTATCTGAGCCATCGAAAAAGGTCGTGCCACTATTTGAGCGTGAAAAAAGGTCGTGCCAGTATCTGATAATTACCCTAAAGGTCGTGCCACTATATGATGTTTACCCTTATATATTGTTGCGGTCCTCTACTTTGCCAAAGTTTTCGGCAAGATGGAATAGAAAATGAAAAATCAAACATCAAAGTTCCCAAAATTTATACCAATGACCATACGGAGGGAATAACAATTTGATCCGATCATTGTGATCATGATCAATTATTGATTGATCGATCAACCAAGGATGATCTCGCACATATTGATGGGCATCAATATGATCAGGTGTCTAATTGTTGATTGATCTATTTGCAATTATTTTGAGAGCTGATCACCAGTCGAAAAACTGATAAAAAAACTAAAATAAATTTGAAAATTGATTTAAATTTTTAAAAAATGATAGAAATCACCAAATTGATCACTACCTCAATTAATAAGTTGACTTTGATCTATGAACAATCGATCAACATCACAAGATCAGATGCCCTCATCAATGTCTTGCCTTCACAGCTTCATCCCATTAATTTTGAGAAATTATTTGATCATTTAAAGATTACTTGATTCCCAAGGTGACAGCCTCTACTGTTTCGTTTGATCATCAATCAGGTCCATCATTAGGGTCCAGCGTTAGACTTTCACCGCTTTTCTTCTTCCGATAAAACTCGTAGGTTCAATTCTTATTTTTAGTCTTTCACGCGCTCTCTCATCTTGTAATTGATCTTTCTCTCTCCGATCTTCTCCCACGGGGACCGGGAATGGCTTCGAAAGCATCGGCGGAAGCCGCCGACATCGAGAATCTCTACCAGTACGGCGATCGCCTCAACGAGGCCAATGATAAATCCCTTGTTCCTTCCTCTCACCATTGATATTCTAGTTCTTTCCTGCTCTTGCTAGCAAAGCGGCGTCCGGCGCATTTTGATTTATTGGAAGAAGAAGAGCTCGGGGTATTTCTACCGTTTCTTTTTTTTTTTCCTGCAACAAACTTTATTTTCACTGTTTTTGTGAAATTTCCGTCATATTGCTCTTGAAAGCTGCTACTTTTAGGGTATTGAAGACCTCATCATTCAAAAATTGGATTTTATTGCGAAACAATGAAGGATTAAGGGAGATAGAAAATAGAGTCCCCGTTCGAAGTAAACTTGTGAAATGAAGAAATTTAGGTGCGGCAAGTACTCATGTGAAAAATTTCCATGTACCTTCCTGCCTCGTGAAAAATTGTGATGTGGATTATCCATAAATATCAATGGTGACTTTTTTCTCTTTCGACTACATGTACTAGTCATTCCCTTCCGTTTTCCTGATGAGATTTGTTGATCTGTGGTTAGAAGTATCATAGCTAATCTGAGATTCTATTTCAACTCTTGATTCTTTTCCATTGTACAGAAAATTTGTATTCAGAAAAACTATTGACTGAGACGGTATTTTTTTATCGCCATGTAAATGGTCTACGGAGTCACAGAATAGTTTCAGCCAATCACAAACCTTCTTCAGTCTTGCACTGATAGGACGCTGCAGATTAGGTCCTTTTACTAGCGCACTACAGAGAGACATGTCTGATACACACATACCACACAAAATAAGAGTTACCCAAATAGCCCTATACCACCAAATGGGCAAAAAATCCTTTAACCATCACCACATTCATGTCAGCGCTAAACATCTTATTCGGAAAGGCTAGCATTAGTATAGATTTCCATGAGTTTATTCAAGGGAGGCATGCCTTACATGATTCTGGTCCCAAGTGCCTCAGCTCAGTCTTGCAGACCCCCCTGGAAACTGCATTTGCGAGGATTGCTTCCAAGCGAGAGAGGCAGACCACCCTCTTACCCAAAGTATTCATCAAGTTCTTACAAAACCTTCCAAAAACCTTAATGAGTCCAGAAGTGTCCACATTATTAGAGTCTGTCAGAACATCAAGAAGAAAGTATGCTTTCAGATACAAAAGGCCATGGGGGTGATACTAGCTCTAACCGTGGCACAATATTCTGGAGATGTCAGTAAATATGTTTGGGAATAAATTATCAAACTTCCTCTAGACCACCTAACGAACAAGATTCCCTTCATTGTGGTAGTCACTATTTATCTTATATGTTTCACAAAATATAAGTGCACATTAATCTTAGAAGTTTGATTTGGTAATGTTGAATGAGCTTGTTCCACTCATTTCCCAGATCATTTGAAATTCTTCTACCATCAAGCAGTTTCAAGTGTAGATTTCATGTATTCAAATATTATTTTGTTTCATGTTATTCTTCAACAATTGCTTTTATATAGTTTCATCGAATGTCCCCTTAAACTAATTGGAGAATTGACGAAGCCTTTTGTGCAGTCGTTAAAACACACAAACATTGGTCAAACAAAATTTATAAATCCGAACACACAATGACAAAGATATAAAATCAAGTAAAGTGTAAGTATCAGGTCGATCTACAGAGAACAAGGTTGACTTTTATTGCAGAGTTAACTTGGTCAAATTTAGGTTTAAAAGAAGTTTTAAAGAAGTAGAAATGAGATTTTATGAATAGAAATGATATAAATATACTAAATAGGGAAGTTTAAGATTTAAGATCTCGGATTTGATAGAAAAAAGTTAAAAGTCAAAGTAAAAGCGCTGACTTTGACCAACAGTTGAAGTTCTGTAAAATCAGAAAATAAAAAGATGTTAGAAGATTACGAAAATTATATGTTCAGAATCTATAGAGAAAATAAAATCGACTAATATAAGATTCGTGATTTTTCGATAAGAAATAGATTTACTATGAATTATCGAAAATCAAAGATCAGAAAAATCTCGAAATGAACACTTCAGATAAAATCTTCAAATTGACTTATCAAATGATATCCAAATCTTAAAATTTATATATCAATAGAACACTAAGAACTAGAGGATTCCAAAAAGACCAAAATTATAAAATTTTGATTTATATATTGAAAGTAATTGAACCCGAAAGTCAACCCCCAAATTCGGATTGAAAATGAACAGTGCTCGGTCAAATGTTAAATTGAGGGAACAAATGATCTTGGAATTTGACGAATCTATATCCACGGAAATGATGAAATAAGGAATCCAATGAAACCAGAATTAGGTGATTCGGAATTATAATCAAAGAGATATCCTATTCTCAAAATCAGCAAAATTTTGGACTGAAATGAGGTAAAATTGAAGAACAATATGACTTAAAACTCTAAATTAACGGTCTAAAACTAATAAAAACTCAAATTACAGCTAGATAATCGATCGAATCTCACTACTAACTTGATTGTCACGAAGATGGGGCTTCAATTTACACAGATTGAAGCAGATTTTGCACGGTTTCTTCCTCATGGACGTTCGGCGTTCAAGGGAAAAATTCGATGAAATCTAACAATTAATCATGACGAATCTTGCTCTAATCGAATGGCGATTGAGTTTAAACGCAGGGAAATTGTGATGAACTCAAGATTTGGCTCCAAATTCGTTTAATTACTTCACGAATGAATCAAGAGTTAAGTTTACAAGGGGAGAGAATATCTATTTATAGAGGAGTATATGCGAAATTAGTAGATCGTGGCCCACGACGCGGATTTCACTCAGTGTGATTTTAGCCGTCGGATCGCGTGAAATTAGTGGGATCATGGCCCATGATGCGGATTCCACTCTGTGTGATTTCAGCCGTCCAATCACGTGATTTAGTCCCGACCGTCCGATTACGTGATTTAATCCTGACCGTCCGATTGCCTGATTTAATCCCGACCGTCCGATTGCGCGATTTAATCTCGACCGTCCCATTGCGCGATTTAATCCCGCCCGTCCGATATCACTGTTCACACCACGTAGGCACTGCATAGGCATCCATGTGGGCTTGCGTGGCCCCGCCATCTGTCTGCATTGCGCCACGTCACCTCCGCGGGTCCCGCGTGATTAAATAAATCCTGAAAAATCAAAATAAAATCCACAAAATTCTGAAAAATTAAGAAATTCATAAATTTATTTATATATCTCTTTTCTAACTCAAATTTTTTCCATTGGATCACAAATTCATTCATCTTTAATATCATGCCATCTAAAAATACAAATTAAAAGAGTCCTATAGGATGAATTTCAAATAAACATAGATAATTTCTTAAGAAGTCTATTTTATATCATCTAACATTCTCTTCTTGAAATTAAATCTTCTAATCATCTTTTAATGTGAAAGTAAATTTAGGGAAGTAATTAACCTTGTAAAATATTAAATATCTATAAAGCACATAATTAACCCTAAATAATGTAAAAAATAGGGACTTTAGTAAAATGACATACCAATGGAGAAAATTCATAAAACTATGATAACATGCATCATAATTACATAAAATAAGCATAAATATTAGTTAATTAAGATCAGAATTTTAGTTAAATATGCATGTTATCAAGAATCTTGAGTAATTTCATATTAGAGTTCAAGTTATTCATGGTCTCCCTCTTCTATGTAAAAATAAACTAAATTAATTGTGTGGTCAAGATAAAGTCCTCAATGATTGTGTGGATACCACATAAAGTCCTCAAAGATGATTTTGTGGTCAAGATGAGATTATTTACCCTCAATACTTGAGGAGATTAACTCAACGAATGAGATACAATAAAATCATTGGTCAAGGTAATGAAAATATTAGAGAAAGAGATCTTGATGATTGATAATTTATATATTTAACTCCTATTTTTATCATAATTAACGGGTGTTAATGCTTAATTTCAGTTTATATGATGAATGTTATCATATTAAAATAGAATTTTCTTCAATTTAAGGTGAAACGCCTTTATCTGTTTGCGACACCCATTAGGCCTATGATGCCCCCTCTATCTTTACTCGATAATCAGTTTATATGATGCATGTTAGGCTCAACGTGGCTTCATTTGAGCCATCCAAGCCCTTAAAAAGAAATGGACGACCCATATTTAAATCGCAAAATTTTCTGTCCATTGATTTTAAAAAATTCACAGTAAATCCAATTGTCCTATAAAAATCACAATCTGTACATCAAAATTTTCTTCTTCCTCTCTAGTTTATAAAAATATAATTTCGTAATATTATCTCACCTTTTTCTGATGTGATTTTACAGAAAGTCAAAGTAGGGTCAAAGTCAATGCTTTGACTTTGATTGTTGACTTTTCTTCTTCAAACATTTTTTAAAACTCTAAAAACATTTTCTCTCATATATCAATACTATTTTCATTGATTATATAGCACATTCATCTCTTAAAAACCCTAATTAGACTTGAGTTGACCGAGTCAACTCTTTTGATAAAAGTCAAGGTTCGACCGTAGGGAGAGCGAGCGGGGGTGTAGGTGTAGGTTACGAAGTCAAGATTTTGAAAAGATTCCCGTGCTCTCTATGGATTCGACACGATCTCATCGTTGTACTTGATTTCTAATTATTAATCTTCGTGAGTTCGGAATAATAAATATTTTTTTACCAATGATCGTGTGTTTCAACAACCACATGTTTTATGGTTCGTCAATGATTTCCTCTATGTATCAATATTGACTTGAATAACTGATTAGGATTTGCCCTAAGTCATTGATGAGTCTTACGCGGATGAAGAATTATATATGATAATAGATGGCGGTAAGGTTCTACACGAGAGTTCTTATAATCTTTGTATCTATTAGAATACCTGATATAGCTTGGCACCCAACAAGTTGATAACTCGACTTGTCGATTAGGTTAAATCAATCATTGATTAATCAATTTATACGTTAATAAAGATAATTAATTAAGGTTTACCAACTAGGTGTTATTTGGGTTTATAGAGTTATTCACTTGTGATACATATAGATATAAAGGCTCACACACATAAGGTCTAAGAACATTAGTGGACACATAAATAATTAAGAGTTTTTATGAAAAATTCACACACCAAATATCTATAAATACAAGGAGAATGACCACACCTCAAGATGCTCATACAAGTCTTGTGAGAATTATTGCCTTTCTTCTCTTTCTCTCTTGATGAAGAGCTTTCAAGAGGAGATCCAATCATCTAAGGATCATGTAAATACCGCTAGAGGCTAGACATTGAAATAGCTTCTAGAACTCCTTTAATTAAACCTAGTAGGCATATTTTCTCATACATATTAGATGATAAGATCATTTTTTCTTGGGGCTTCACTATTTTGAATAATTGATTCAATGTACTTTGCTGAATTTGATGTTTTAACTAAAATTTTGGAAGGCTTCTCAACCGTAAATCCTCACAGTAAGGTCATCCTCTCCTTAATTAGAGACATTGGGTATGTGAACTTTTCACAAAAACCCTTAGATTTTCTCTATATCTAAAGTCAAAAATTTCTAAAGGCCTTATGTTTGTGACCATATAGTCGATATATTTTGTTAGTTATTAACTATCTATATCAATATATAATTAATCAAGGATTTATTTAACCCAATTGATAAGTTGAGTTTTCAGCTCATTTGGTGCCAAACTACACCACGTACTCTAGGAAACATGGAATGTATAAAAACTACTTGATAAAACATTTCTATCATCGTTTACCATGTATAGATAATCCTTCATACTTGTGTGATTTATGAATGACTTTGGATATACTTAACTATCAAACCCTAATTGGTCACTCAAGTTAGTACTAATGCATGTCAGAAATCATCACAAACACCTCTGATATTTTCAAAAACTTGGAGAAGGATTTAATTTTATCTTATTCCATGAGTCAAAGTTTTCTAATACTGAAGGCGATTAATCTAATATTGACCACAAATTCACCTTTGAGGACTTCATTTCATATCCAATCTAATTCTCAAAGAAAGGGAATCATAATTCATACTCAAAACATGATCATTTCTCCACGAGATATCTTCGGTGTCTCTCAATTTAAGAGTTGCATGCAAAATTGTGAGATGAATCAAACTACATCTTATTTAGGTACAATACTATTTGGGGATTCATACAAACCAATTTAATGAACTCTTTCTTTAAAGATCACCCACTTTCTATTCTTGTGGGTTCCCTACCCATCGCCATAGGATCAGCCATACTCATCATATGAAATATATTAAATAGTGCTATTCTTTTCAAATATTTTGATTTCCTTCTTGAATATCCCTCTAATAAGATTTCTAGGAAAATATATTGAAAGATTTCATTGTATATGATCTTGTTATAATTCACTTAATCATTGCATATACTCATGAACTTCATTAAAGATATTAGACAAGAATAGCAATCAATCAATTTCATTTCATTGAATATAAAGAAGACATGGAATTGTGATTTGGCTGATATAAGCCACATAATATATGTCAGATGATCGTGATAATGAGAAATAAAATGTCAATCATTCCTTTAATAATGTTTACATGAAAATGATTATGTGTATTTTATCACCTATTTAAATTATTACTTTTATTTTTCTTAAGATACGTGCTGTAGATTTCTAGTCTTTCTAGGAATTTTCTAACATCAAAATCATCATGTAATTTGAAAATTCAGCTTTTATTTTTTAAAAATTTTTTTTTTGATCATTGCAAAATTTTTGTGATCTCAAACTTCCAATTGATGATGCTAATCATTGGCTGCCACCATTGACAGGCGTCATCTAATGTAATCAATTAATTTTCCTATTTTATGTTTAATGTGTGTGTTGAAGAGGAGATGGCCTGGCACATTTTGATTGGCACCACAAAAGGAAAATGGAATATTCATCTATTTTCATATATTTTCTACCTTTTATGAGTTGTAGATGCTAAGACGCAATTTGGTATTTGAGTCTATGCTAGTGATTGTAACTTTTTTTAGATCTAGCAATGGCATGGTAAATGAGACTGATCATGGAACGTTGACAAGGGGACAAAGAAAAAAAATCAAGAACTACAAATACTCTAGCTTCTAGACTCAATATCTCAAGATGCAAAAGGGTTAGGGGCTAAGATTTTGATGGTTGACTTGTACTTTCATCCACACCCTTTGATCTATACAAATACAACTAGAATAGAAGTAGTCTACTATATGTAATGTGCCTCTTAATATGGCTAGTCCAAGAAAGGAACACATTTACGGGTTATCATTTGTGCTTGTAGCATCCATTCTAGTGACTTATGTTGACTTGCACTTTTACCTTTGACTTATGTTGAAGGCGTTAACTTCCGGTGTACTGCCCTTAAATAATTTGATGATATATTGAACAATCTAATATGCAAATAATCATATAAATGATTCTAACTGATGGTCTTCAATATATCTAGATGATGTTTATCGACTTCTCATCGTGTAAGTGCAGTAATCCTTATTCCAATGACCTAAAAGATGTTTCTTCACAAATACTCAAGCTAATTTAAAGACTAAGAATGAGACACTATCAAGCTCAACTAAAATTCTAGCTTGATGATTCAAACATCAAATATGTGAAATAGGTAAGTTTATATTTTAGATATGAGAATAATAAATCTAAGAATTAGACCAAGAAATAAATCAGATTTCCCAGTGGATAGAACTAAAATTTGATGTTTTTGAAAATGAGTAAAATAAAAAATAGTCTTAAAGTTGAAAAATTAGATCTCTCTACACTTCACTTTTTCTATGGAAAAGATGATCTACAAATCCCAAAAAGTTGAAAAATCAAGTAATGATTAGGTTGCCAATCTAAGTAGAAAAATTAGCCCTTGGAGCACCATAGTGCTCTTGTACCATGTAGATACTAAGGAGCTAATAGAATTGAAAAAAGAGAGGACAACCTCTATAAATTTCATGGTAAAGTAGAGACCTTACACAAGAGATAAAAAGGGAGAATATTTACAATATTTACACTGTACTCAAATAGGCCCACTCACACACCATTTTGATATGTATCCCTTTTTGCAAGTCCTTTTTGTATTCCTTCATCCTTCAATATAGACAGGATTATATGTTAGGTTTGTTTGGTGTGGGATTTGAGTAATCCCAATTGAGAGTCCTCTTTCTTCTCACGTTTTTGTTCTTGAGGAGATTGGCATTAAGGAGGATTTAGCATAAGGTCTTTTAGGGTACTTTGTTTCATCCTTTCTCCTCTATTTTGTTGCATTCATGGTGACAATGTTCTATAAATCCTCTTCAATTTTCATCCATTCCCTCCTCTACTATTCTTCCTTGAAAGAGCAGATAGTGTATACTGATTCCAACAGCTTTAGCAATGAAATTGTCTAAGATGTCAAAGGAACTTCATTGCAAATTGTGCTCCTGGTTATTTCTATACTACCTATCTCAGTTGACGCTTGACATTCAAATACTCATTGCATCCTCCACAATTAGAATCTTCATTCCACGACCTTTAATTTTTACGAAAATACCAGAGAAAGCTAAGTTCTATCTCAATTTGTCTCGATGAATTGGGGTACCATGTCAATCTATGAAAACCACGAAAGAAAGAAGATTAAGGATGTCATACTTATTCCATGACTTAAAAGGGTTTTTATCCTTCTTTAAATGGGCTAATTCAACCATGGCCCAACAGCCCATTAAGCCCTTTTGTTCATAAATTGTTGGATTAAACGCACGAAATGAACACCACTGGCTAGATAGACTTACTTTCCCCAGTCTTCATACGGAAAGAGCTCTATCTTGCCGATGGGCGGATTTCTGGCTCAGAGTAGTGCGGAATCATATACAATGAATCAGCAGTAGCATAACTGGGGATTTCCCTCGACGCCCCAACAGATTGACACTCCTTCAACAGCATAGCTACTTCGCCTATCGTCGGTCTGTGCTCTGAATTTTGCAACGTGCACGACAGCGCGATCTCTATAACCCTCCATACAGATCCATTATCATACTGCCCCTGCATTCTTCTGTCCACAATCTCAGCTATGTCTCCCCTGTCCACACTGGCCTTCACTTTCTTGGTTATGTGAGTCCTGCTGACGTCATTACTGATGGGAGGATCTCCTGTCACAAGCTCCAGCAGCACTACCCCGAAGCTGTATATGTCGCTTTTCTCGTTTAATCTGTTCGTCTGGTAATACCTGCCCGGGATCGACACAGAAAATTGAGAAAAGTTGCTCTCACAAGTAGAAAAAATTCTTCTAGGGTTCTAAGGTAGAACGTACTCAGGATCAAGGTATCCAGGAGTGCCTGCGACCACAGTTGATATGTGGGTATTCGCCTCGTTGAAGGATCTAGATAAACCAAAATCCGCAAGCTTGACTTCGAAATTTTCGGTTAATAGAATATTGGAAGGCTTCACATCTCTGTGAACGATCGGCGGTTTGCAACCGCTGTGGAGATAATCGAGCCCTGCGATCGTATATAATCATTAGAGGTTGAGACCAACGGTCAATAGAAATCACCATTTTACCTTGCGCCGCCTCCAGTGCTATTCGAACTCGCCGGTTCCACGTCAGCTGGCTTCCAGCGGCAGTCTTTCCTGTATTCCAAAGGATTAAAAATTAGGGCTCGCTTGTAGTTGACTAATTGAAGACCGGAGAGATGATCTCCTGTATGAAGAAGACCTGAGAGATGGTCGGCGAGAGAGCCCAAAGGCACGAATTCGTAGACTAGTGCAAGTTTTTCGTTGCAGTAACCCAACAAGGACACCAGATATTTGTGATGAACTCGAGTCAGCAATTGAGCCTGAAATGAGTTCAGGTTTTAACAGAGAAAAGAATTTAGGCCTTTGGTTCAGTTCTAATTACCTCGGTTATGAACTGTTTCTCTCCTTGAGCTGATGAAACAGAGAGCACTTTGACTGCCACTTCGGTACCGTCTTTCAGGTTGCCGTGATAGACAACCCCGAATCCTCCTCTTCCGATCTGTCGTTTGAAATTATCGGTGATAATAGCGATATCAGAAGACGAGAACTGATGACTTTCAGAGATAAACCCTGATCCTATAGGACTTCCGTTGACCGGTCTATTTCCGCTTTGGAGGAAAGGACTGGCGCCTGTTCTTCCTGGTTCCATCATTCGCGTGCCCCCTGGAAAGGAAAAATCCCAAATCTACTTTTCTCTCGGATCCAAGATAACATCATTGAGATGGAGTTATTAACACTTGCCTTGCGCATTTTGTCGGTTGGGCTTTCGTCTTCTCAGTACAAATACAGTAACGATGACGACGGTGAGAAGAAGAACAGATAACGAAACAGCTACTGCAACGGGAACGACGACATTTTTCTTCTTCTTCGATGAATTACAGTGATCTACGTTGCTGCATAAAAGTGGATTATTTCCGATCCTGAAATTTAAACAAGAGAGGAATCAGATCTTGACGTTCTTCTCGGTTAAAGTTGGATTTATTGAAAACTGACCTTAATTCTAAAGACCCATCTTGCAGTCTCTTGTTAAGAGCGTCCGGAATAGTTCCATTCAGATTATTGCCTTCCAGGTTCCTGAAGAAATAACAAGCCGTCAAACTTTCTGAAGACAGGACTTGATTGAAAGAAAATTTTCAGAAACGTACAAGAGCTTGAGCAAGGATAGTTCTCCCATGAATAAAGGTATTTCTCCCGTAAAATTGTTATAGGATAGATCCCTGAAACCAGTGGGCAGTGGACTTTTCAGACCAAGAGAACCTTTTTTTCTTTTAGTATCGATGCATTAAAAAAATCTCATAAAATACTAATTATTTTATTTTAAATCAATCTCAGTACATGATTCCGGTTTCTCTCTCGTCGCCGTCTCCAAAGTCGAAAAACCTCCTTTAACTCTCCTCAGGACGACCGCGCTCATTAATTTTTAGCGTGAGAGGAAAGAAGATTCAATGATCCAGAGTGAACTTACAAGAACGTCAACATGGTTAGGTTGGCTATTGAAGGAGGAATTCGGCCGCTCAATCCGCTGCGAGACAAGTCTCTGCAGGAGACAGAAAAAATCCTCATTTTTGGCGCAAAGGTCAAGCAGTTATCTTTCTCTGAAAACTCACACTGAAGCGATACTGGAGTATTTAGAAGCATTAATGCTGCATTTTAGGCCCTGCCAGATGAAGGCTTCGGGAACGCACGGGTCGCCCTGCCAGTTCCTGCTCACTCCATAAGATCTTTTGAGCTCGGATATGGCTTTGACTGAGAAAGCCAACAAAGAAATAAGCTCAAATAAAAAAGAAAGCTAACAGAGATCTGGGACTTCACCTTCGGTCTGGTCCGTCGGCAACGAAAGTATCTCCTGTACAATGAAGGCCTCAAGGCCGTTGATCAAGGGAGGCAGAGTGGAGTTCGCGGTCGGCCGAATGTAATAAGTCAAACCCCCGGATAAGCCTGGAGGCTTCGTGTAGATAACATCTCCTTGAAGGTATTCGGGCCTATAATTTGGAAGGAACAGCTGCTCCCCGGCATATACGGTGAACTCTCTGGTCTCGTTGCTAGCTAGCTGCTGTAGCTCCGCGACGTAAATGTACACGTAGGACTTCTGCATCAAGGTCCCGCTAACAGTGAAATTTATGCTGTCTAAAGGGGACGGCGCCGTTACTGCTGTTTTTAAGACGTTCTGCGGCACAAGAAATTTATCGCCTGTGGGCTGAGAGACAGTAGAGGTGGTACTTATGTTTGTCCCTGTTCTATAATAATTCCAGACGCGGCCGTAGGGGTCATCAGGGAACCTACATCATCGTTCAATCTATTTAATTAGGCACAGAGAAATAGATAGATAGATAGGTAAGTAGATAAAAAGATAGATCGGTAGGCAGGTAGATCAGTCATAGATATATAGATAAAGACATCAGTCATATGCAGATAGAAATATTGAGGGAGAGATAGATAAATAGAGAGAGAGAGAGACGTACGATATCTGGCTCCACCCGCCGAAGTTCAGCCGGGCGCCGTTGATGACGAGAGACTGCTCGGAGTTGACCTGGGTATACATGGAAAAAGGTAGTGGCCGGAGATCGAGCTCGGATATGAATGGAAAGCCTAGCCCAGTATTCACAAGGCAGACGTCCACGCTATCCGCTACAGCCAAAGCGATAATCTCCCTCCGAGCAAATTCCCCCGCAACTACCGTCGTCCACCGGTTGACGTCAAGATAAATATCGAACGTCGGTGGTCGCTGAAGCCCGTCATAGTTCCCGTACAAAAACTGCGCGTGCACTCTGTACTTAGCGCCGATATTCACCGGCCCCAACGTGTAGCAATTGCGAGTTCCCTCCGGAAAACTCCGGAGGTTTCTGTAGTAGGGCTTCAGGTCAGTCACGTTGGCTTCGGGAGAGACTTCCTTATTCACTCCTGCGCTGGTGTATGGCGCGTCAGGTGAGAAGGATAATCCGTTATCGGTATCAGTATAGGGTATTGTGCTATTCAGTCCACAGTCTATGCTGATGAACCCTGCATGCGGAAGGAGTTTCAGCGTTATCGTTTCGAGGGCTTCAGAGGTGAGAGGGTTGATTACCAGTCGTGGAGGTCCTCTGCGCCGAGGCTGCCGTCGGCAGTAGACAGAGCAACAGCGCCAAGAGCACCATCTCTCTCTCTCTCTCTCCCCCGTGTTCCTGTCGTAAAGAGGGGCCGAGGGTCGATAACGCGGCGTTGACTTAGTTTATACGTGTCATACTTTCATCGGCGTCAGATGCGGGATGATTGGTTGAGCGGTCAGTATCCCATCGTCATGATATTAAATTATATGAATGGCATTTAACCCAGTTCTTCTGACCAATTGGAAGGCTGGCCATGCACGACGAGAGCGTTGACCTTGAATTGGTCTATGGCGTCTCCCCATCGCCACTATGGCAAGAAAGGTTCCAGTTGACCTCTTCTAAAATCCATTCTCAACAAACGACAGCTAGGCAGTTGTTAAAATTCTCCACCAGTTATTTAAATTGAATCTCTAATTTTAACGTATATGAAAAGGACATAAAAAAAGTTCGATTATCCGATCCAAGTGAAACGAGATTCATAGCATCTGTCTGATTACTTCCCTGAAAGAAATGGTGATTGAAATTAATTCATATCAAATTTGGTTGAATTTTGGTGGTTCCTTTCTCATCAATGATTATTTTCGTCTCACATTTTTGTGTTATTTAAAAAATGGGAAGAGGGAACAGAAAGTAAGACCTTTTCTATTTGTAGAGAGTATGACTACTTTCCTATTTGTCTTGACTCTCACTATCACCCTCTTTGTCCTTCTTTCTTTCTTTGCCTATGCCCTCCACACTATTAGTGATGATGATGATTTAGATGAGTATGAGATTGAAAATGATGATGACAGTGATACGAGTGATGATTAGGACTATAATGGTGAAGATGACTGTGATGACAGTGACAACGATTACCATACTCATAATATTATAATGATTCAAATTAAGATGATAATGAAGATGGTCATGATTGATAATGGCGGTGATGACTTTTTAAAGACAAAATGTCTTTACCATTAGACTTAATTTCTTGATATTTTATTTTTTTGAATATTTTTGATATTTTCATAAATCTAAATATATGTGTGAGTGTCTACTCTATCTCTCTCTCTCAATTCCCTAATTGGATGGTGAATTATCTAAGAGAGAGGTGATTTAGGTACCTTTGTGTATTTATGTATTTGTAATTTTTATGAATTAATTGGTTATTTGCTCAAATGCTCAGATTTCTCATACACCAATCATTTTTATACTAGGCAGTGTATCCAGATTCCCCACATTAATCCAAGAAGAAGACAACCCCACTAGAGTTTCTCCTCATCTTCTTAGTCCACTAATAGCAATTACTAATTGGTCGGGTTAGTCAAATCAAAGTTCAAACATGAGCTTTCAATTTCACTTGCTCATGCTCTAAATTAGTGACCTCACTTTATCATCATCCTTCGATACATTACCACTCGACCCATCTCCCACAAGCCAACTCATAGAGCCCCATGCCTTGCTCTCTACTCCCCTTCAAACTAGGCTATCTATCTATGGTCCACAATCCACTCATGCTCTAAGTGGGACGCTTATCCCTGATCTTGCATAATCATGCAAGCTGAATAACAAGTACACCTCTTGTTGACTTTCCTATTGATAGCATGCAATCTATACATGTAATTATATGATTATTAATGTAAATTAAGGCATAAAACATTTTATTCTTAGGCATGTTATTATGTTTTGCATGTATATCTATGATTCTATGAAATTTTAATTTATAATATCAAAATACACTATTTTAAGGCGAATCATGAATAATTCAAAAGATATATTTAAGATTGATTATTCCCACTTTATATTCGATATTATAATTGAGTTGTAATGATTAATAATAAGAGAATATATCTTTTATATACACTCATTTACTTTTCTAAACTTTATTTGCTAAAATAAATGAGTGTACTTTTTATAAATAAATTCATTCTCTCTTTATTTATTAAATTTAACATTTTAAAATAATAGATTATTTTATTTATGATCAAATAAGATAAATTTGGATTAATTTAGAGTTGTATATTTGAAAATTTTAGTGATGTTTTTGGAATTTTTTTTATTTTTAACGAATTTATTTGAATTTATTTTGAATTAAAATGAATAAAAAATTTGGACAAAAAGCTCGCTTTGATGTGTCATTAGACGCAACAGAGTGGATTACATGTTGTCACGTGGCGGCAGACGAGCGAAGACCGCGAGGTCGTCAATTTCACACGGTCTCGTGTCAAAACAAAGTAATTTGATGAAATTTGATGAAATTACCAATTTGATATAATTACCAATTTGATGAAATTAACTCGAATTGAGGGGTATAATGGTAAATAAGGGTCGAATCCACAGGGGAAAAAGGAAATTTATGATCATCTCTTTGAATTGGATCAAATCGGACGATGAATTGATGATAGAAATTGGGGAAAATGGTAAATTATGAAAGAGAACTTCAAATCGTTTCCACGGAATAAAAAATTATCGAATTTGACTTTGATTTCACGGAGAAATTGAAGATCGAAGTGGGGAGAAATTTCTGAAACTTAAATACGCGATTTTGAGATAAATTAAACAAAAATTGAACTTCAATTCCTAATCTAAATTAAAATTAAACATAAATGGATGATAGATTAGCAAAAATTGCCTTCACTAACTCCAAATAGCGATTGGATTAGCTTGATTAATTGTGGATAATTGAAAATCCGAAGAAACCGCGATGTGGAGATTCAAGCATCGATTTCTCGCTCTCTACTCAGTCAAATCTCGATCACAAACCCTCCGTGGATGCGGAAATTTGTGTAGAAGAAGATGGGATTGAGAGATTCAAGAGTATTGGTGTCTAAACAGATCAATTGGATTGATTTGCTCTCGAATGATCTACAAATCGAAAGAACATCTCTATTTCTACAGATTTTGGGCGTAACTGTCCGAGATGGATTTCAATCAACGGTTCAGATGAAACGGTTCACCGTGGACCATTTCACTTAAATTGTGACTGTCCAATCTTGATAGAGGGCTTGGATTAATCCGCATGGATAAGCGTTATAAAACGTATCGTCTCGCCGCCGTTGGATCGCGATCTGACGCTGTGGATGTCATCCCGCGCGTTAAATCACAGCCGTTATAACTCCTTATTTAAGCCACGTGCATTTGATGAGATCCGGTGGACCGCAAGTCCACACGATCCACGCGCTTCAATCGTTCCATCATTTGATCCAAGGCTCCTCCTTCGGCCACGTCACCTGCACACTTAAACTCCGTGCGGAACTTAGTCCCACACGGGAAAAATTAAAAGAAAGGGTCGAGTATATAAAGGGTGACGAATATGAGGGTTAGCTTAAATCTGAAATATCGTATGCTTATATGTACTATAACCCTAATATTACGAGTAAATATAAATATGCATGTCACGTGTCACCTCCGTGCCACACAGGCGCTCGCGTGGGCCCGCGTGGCTCTACCACGTGGCCTTGAGTGCCACATCGCATCCATGTGGGTCCCGCGCAAAAATAAACCCCCTTTTTCCTCTTTTTTTATTTGTTTTAATCACTTAAAAATCGAAAATAAATTCAAAAAAAATCCCTAAAAATTAGAAAATTCATAACTTTCAAAATATAACTCCAAATTAATTCAAATTTCTTTCATTTGATCCGAAATTTAATTATATCATTCTAAAGATTCAAAATTAATAAATAATAAGAGTTTTAATTTCCATTTCAAAAATACATTTATTCTTAAAAGCTTTTAACTTAAGAAAATGTAAATAAATGTCTATAAAATAATTTCTCTCATTATTTTAACTTTAAAAACATCTATAATCTCAAGTAAAGATGGGTTATTAAATTATTTATCTTTAAATTATCATATTTAACCCTAATTTAAAGTATTTTTTAGATTATAATGAATTTTTCATGGAATAATAGAAAAATACACATAAATATGATAACATGCATGAAAATAAAATCATTTATGCCTTAATATGCATCAATAATCATGTTTTATCATGTTTATTTACCAAGTTATCAGCGGCCTATGTGTGCACCATGTGGCACACGTGTGTGTGTGTATACATGCGTCATTATTGGGTTAAGCATCCATTAATGGACTTTCGCTAAATGATTAAGATCGAGCCCTTTATATCCAACATTATTTTGCCTTGATTTTTTTCAGGTGAGATTATTTATGTTTATTTTTATGTCCATGTGACTTGGCACAATCTGGAGCATGCAATCGCGTGAATCAATCGGGATCATTGATTTTTACTTAGAGAGGGGGGTATGATAACATGCAATTTCATGCATTAATATGATGCATTTTATGCATTTATTCTTTGAAATATAATCATAAATGCATGTTATCATGATTTAAAATGATTAAATTGATAATTTCTATGTTTTAAAGGATATTCTTGATTTTTCATTATTTAGTAGCATTTTATGAGCATTTAATGATTTTGATTTATCAAGAATATAATTTCCTTTTTATTATAAAAATGAAATTTCTATTTTTACATGATAATATTCAGAAAGTGCATTATATATATATATATATATATATATATATATATATATGAGAGAGGAGGAGACCCCTCATCTCTCTTTTCACTATTTCTCTCCCCTCTCTCTCTCTCTTTCCTCTCTTCCTCTTTCCCTCTTTCTCCCTGTTTCTCTCTTTTTCCCTCGTTTCTCTCTCGCGACGGAAATCCTGCCGGCGAGGAGAGGCGGGAGGAAAAGCCTTCCCTCTCTTCCACGTTCTCCTCATTTTCTCCTTCTCTCTCTCTCTCTTTCTTCTCTCGCTATTTCTCTTTTCCGGAAATTTCCGTATGCGACGGGAAATTTCCTCTTTCTCTTTTCTTCTCTCTCTCCAGCTCTCTCCCTCTTTTCCTCTCCTTCCCCTCTCTCTCGCACGCGCGCGTGCATGCGTAAGGGGAGGGGGAGATCTTTCTCTTCCTCTCCCCTCTCTTCTTTCTCTTCATCACACGAGAGGGAGAAATCGCTTCTCCCTCTCTCGTCTCTCTCCCTTCCTTCTTCCCTCTCTCATCTCTTTCCGGGAACTTCCGTCGCGACGGAAGTTTCCGTCGGAAATTCCTCTTTCTTTTCCTTCTCTTCTTCTTCGTTTCCCTCTCTCCCGCACGCGCACGTGCGTGCGTAAGAGGAGGGGGAGATTTCTCCTCCACTCTCCTCTCCTCTCTTCTCTCTTTCTCCTTCCTTTCCTCTCGCGAGAGGAGCTCTTCTTCCCTCTCCTTCTCCTTCTTCTTCTCTCTTCTTCGTTCTCTCCCCCTTCCTCCATTTCTTCTTCTTTCTCTCTCTTCCGCGTTCGTCCCCAGCTCACCTTCTCCCTCTCTCTCTTCCTCTCTCGGCCTCACTCGCGACGGAAATTTTTTTCTATCCCGAGGAGAGGCGAGAGGAGGGAAATTTCCTCTCTCTTCTTTTTCTATTTTTCCTCTCTCGCCCTCACTCTCGCGACGGAAATATTTCCGTCGCGAGGAGAGGCGCGAGGAGGAAAATTTTCCTCACTCTTCTCTCTCTCTCTCTCTGTCTTCCCTCTCTCCAACGTTCTTTCGCTCTTTCCGGAAGTTATTCCTCTCTCTTTCGCCTTTCTTTCCTCTCTCTTCAGAGCTCCCTCTCTCTGGCGACGGAAATTTTTCTCGTCGCCGACGCAGTCTCTCTCCTTCCTTTCGCCGCTTCCTCTTTCCTCTCGCGCTCTTCCTCTCTCCCAGCTTTTCTCTGTCCGCACTCTCTTTTTTCTCTCTTCTCCTTTCTCTCCCTCATTCTTTCTTCTCTCTCTCTCCCTCCCTCCTGCGACGAAAATTTTCCAGTCGCGAGGAGAGGCGGGAGGAGTTTCTTCTTCCTCTCCTTGTTTCGCCGCGACAACTCTTTCTGCCGTCGAGAGAGAGAAATGAAAGGAGAGAGAATAGAGTGGAGAAGAGAGAGGAGAGAGAGTGAAAACGTTTAAACTTTAATTTTTCTTTTTTTTAGCGTGTGACTCAGCGACTCGGGGACTCGACGACTCAGCGAAGTTTGACCGGGCCTGTAGCGGTTTGACCGGCGCGATCTGAGGAGAGAGAAATCAGATCAACGGTCAAAAATGATCCATATTAAAAGCCTAATATCCGACGATCTGGATGGAGTCAGGGGCTGAAATTTCGTGGGCATGATCGTCATTTCATGCTCCACGAATTTGCTGATGCTGATTTAAGTTCTAAGGCGAAAAAATTAGGGTTATCAGTGTTTTTGTTGTTTGCTTCTAGCATTGGCTAGCCAGAAGGAAAGAAAGCAACGATGGATCATTGTTCATGTGTTGAACTTCATTGTCAGTGAGTTTCTTCCCTTTTCTATTCATTATTCGTGTTGGATGCAAGACGCCAAGTCCGGGCGAAATATACGGCTCTCGAAGGTATGTTTGATTAGGGAGCATCACTAGATTGTGTTTTCATCACAAATCTTTAGATTAGGATCGTTTTCTATCCATTTCTTCCATTTCCCTCATCTGTTCATCCACATTTCTACATTTATAAACCCTAAAAATGACATTTCCACCATCGATCAAAGGTTTTCAATCTTCGCAAGGAGTTTGGAAGCACTTGTTCGATTCATTTCATCTCCGTGCTCATTTTCTTCCTTTCACCATCCATTTCCGCTTTCTAAATCTAAAAATATCAAAAATAATCTTCTGATTTCAATCTCTTAACCTTCCTCTCTGTGGATTCGACCTCGACTTGCCACTGTCCTAATTTAAATATCAGATTTGAAGAGTTGAGTATAAATTTGTTTGATACGTAAAATCGCGCATTTAATGACCGCGGTTTTACGCTTATTAGAAGTGGTCCTTTTTCGTCGCTGCGTTAAGCTTCCGATAGTCAATGCATACTCTTCACTTTGTCGGAAGACACGTCTGAAGTTCTTCTCCCTTGTCATTTATCGTCACGCACCAGACTGACCCATGGACTGTCTGGAGATGGGATATATGATACCTCCATTAAGCTATTTAAGGATTTCATCCTTAACGACATCCCATACCTTAGGGTTTAGCCGTCTTTGTGCCTTTCTAGAGGGACGAGAGTTCTCCTCTAGGAAAATGCGATGTGTGTACAAAGAGGGATCAATTCCCTTAAGGTTCGACAAATTCCATCTGATTGCTTCCTTCCGTCCTCGCAAGATCGCCAATAATCTCTCCTCTTGGTCCTGATGTAGCTGCGAGGATATGATAACGGGGTTAGCACAATGATGATTAAGAAAAGCATATTTCAGCGTGAAAGGTAGCGATTTTAGGTCGAGTGCCATCTCGCCGGAGGGAAATGGATCATCCTCGGGCTCCTCGAAGTTCTCGTCCTCAATAGCCGCCATCGTCTCCTCTATACAACTTGTGATCTCCGGATCCTCGTAAATATCGACATTGTCTACCTCATCGGACTCATGTGAAGGATGTCGCATCAACTTGTTGATGCTCACCTTCATCGTGCTATCTCCAACCTAAAATATAACTTCCCCCTTGCCCCAATCTGTGATTGCTTTCGCGGTAGCTAAAAATGGTCTCCCTGATATGATGGGAGAGTCGGTGAAGTCCTTCATGGATTTCATATCCACGATAATAAAGTCTATCAGAAAATAGCAGTTTTCGACCTTAACTATCACATCCTTCACCACGCCGTGAGGTCGTCTCACGGATCCATTCGCTAAGCTTAACTCGATAAACAATGGCTGCAACTCGCCAAGTGGACAAATGTCATACACTCCCTTCGGGAGAATATTAACACTAGCCCCTGTGTCGAGAAGAGATCGAGTGAAAGTCCTACCCCCTATCTCACAACTAATTATGAGAGCTCCCAGATCACGTCGCTTACGAGGAAGCGTACTCATCATGATGGAACTAATGGTCTCACTCATATGGATACGTTTTGGCTTCCTCGTAGGGGTGCAAAGTCCTTTCAGGAACTTTGCGTAGGATGGAATATGTTGGATGGCATCTACTAGTTGAATGGTGATGGTAACCTGTCTAAAAGCCTCTAATAATGTATCATCACTATCACTCGTAGAGACTCTAGGCCGGCTCAATAACTGAGGATATGGCACTAGAGGTTTCTAAACATCGAGATTAGGCTCTGCCCTACTCTCCTCATCGAGTGCCTCCTCATCCTCGGAGTCCTCCTCTGAAATAATAGTGGGAGAGGGACGGTCGTCCTTCTCCTCAAGCAGCTCCTTGCAGCGCTTGTGCTCCGTATGAGGATCCACTAAGACCTTGCCGCTACGTAGGCCCGATATGGCATGTGCCTCCTCTGATGTACTATCATTGTGAACTTCATTCACATTATGGGTGCAACTCGACGATGCTTGTCCTACATTCCTGGGATTTCCCAAAGGTTGGGAAGGTAATTGATCTATAAATTCAACTCGCTTACCCTTCCTTTGCTCGGTAGAAGCATCCGGCTTGAGCCCCTTCAACTCGGTCGAGTATGTCGCTAAACTCATTCAGTTTACTCATCATTTGTGCTAATGCACTCATGATAGGATCAACTAAATGTGCTCGAGGTGGGACTGCCTGTGGCGGTGTGACCACTCGGGGAAGACCGGGGGCGAAAGATGTCGGCCTCGGGTTCTGACAAAGTGTTTTAGTGCAGTCGTTGAAATACACAAACGTAGGTCAAAAAAATTTTATAAAACCGAACTCACAAATATAAAGATAGAAAATCAAGTAATGTGTAAGTATCGGGTTGATCCACAGAGAGCAAGGTTGACTTTAATTGCACATTTGACTTGGTCAAACTTAGGTTTAAAAAGGTTTAAAAGAAGTAAAGATAAGATGTGATGATTAGAAATGTTATAAATATACTAAATAAGAAATCTTGAGAATTGAAATCACGGATTTGACAGAGAAAAGTCAAAAGTCAAAGTCAAAGCATTGACTCTGACCAACAGTCTGTGTTCTATAAAATCAGAGAATCAAAAGGTGTCAAAATACTACGCAAATTATATATTTGGAAACTAGAGAGAAACTGAAATTTATTGATTTAGAATTCGTATATTTAGATATGAAATGGATTTTCTATGAATTATTGAAAATCAAATATCAGAAAATCCCCGAAATGAACACCTCAAAGGAAATCTTCAAATTGACTAATCAAATGAAATCCAAATCTTACAATTTATATATCAATAGAAAGCTAAGAACCAGAGGAATCTAAAGAGACCAAAATGATCGAATTCCAATTTGTATTTGAAAAGAAATTGACCCCAAAGTCAACGTTTGGATTTTGATGAAAAATGAACAGTGCTCGGTCAAACGTTAAATTAAACGGTCAAATGAACTCGGAATTCGATGAATTTGCTACCCACGGAAATCTGATGAAAAGTGGAATCCAATGAAACCAAAATCAAGGAATTTGAAATTACAATCAGAAAGATATCCTATTTTCAAGATCAACAAAATTTTGGACTAAAATTTAGGAAAAATGAAGAACAGTGAGAACTAATTTGCAAAATTAAAGATGTAAACCTAATAAAAACTCAAAACACCATGTGATAATAGAATTAATCTCACTACTAACCTGATTGTCGCAAGAATGGGGCTTCAATTCACGCGAATTGAAGCGAATTTGCTCGATTTCTTCATTGCGGACGTTCAAAATTCAAGGGGAAAATTCGATGAAATCTGGTGATTTATTCGTGATTATAATGCTTCAATGGCTGCGGAATTAAACTCTTGGAAGCAGAGGATCACGAGAACTTAAGACCTTCCTCGAAATTCGCTTAATTTCTTCACGAATTGATCAAAAGTTAAGTTTACAAAGTGAGAGAACATCTATTTATAGAGAACTTTGTGCGAAATTGGTGGATCATGGCCCACTACGCGGATTTCACTCCATGTGATTTCAGCCGTCGGATCACGCGAAATTGGTGGCTCGTGACGCGGATTTCACTCCGTGTAATTTCAGCCGTTGGATCGCGCATAATCGGTGGGATCGTGGCACATGACGTGGATTCCACTCCATGTGATTTCAGCCGTCCAATTGCGCGATTTAATCCTGACCGTCTGATTGCGCGATTTAATCCCGACCGTCTGATTGCGTAATTTAATCCCGTCCATCCGATATCACTGTTCACGTTATGTAGGCACCACATAGGCATCCATGTGGGCTTGCGTGGCCCTGCCATGTGTCTGCATCGCGCCACGTCACCTCCGCGGGTCCCGCACGATTAAATAAATCCTGAAAAATCAAAATAAAATCCAAAAAATTCTAAAAAATTAAGAAATTATGAAATTTATTTCTATAAGTCCTTTTTAACTCAAATTTTCTCCATTGGGTTACAAATTCCTTCATCTTTAATATTATGCCATTTAAAAATACAAATTAAAATAATCATATAGGATGACACTTAGAGATCTCTAAGTCTCTCCCATGCCTCATAAAAAACCTCACCTGGCCCTCGTGAGAATTCGCGTATGGCGCGTCTCACGACACTAGTCTTACCTACCGAGTAGTACTTACGCAAAAATGCATCTTCCATATCTCTCCATGAACCAAACTCACGGCCCAAGGTGAAAAACCACTCCCTTGCCCTTTCCTTAATCGTGAAGGGGAAGAAGCGCATCTTGGCTGTCTCGAAGGGGACATTGTGGAATTGATTGAATTCGCATACCTGGCTGAATTCGTCCACATGTCTATATGAATCCTCCGATAGTAGTCTATGAAAAGTGGGTAAAAGGCCAAGAATATGTGAGTCAATTTTAAAATTAGCACCTCGTTGAAGAGTAGCATTGACTCGCGTAGTCTGCCTTTGGACGACCGGTCTAGCGTAATCACTGAGGTGTCATCTCACTACCTAGGTGGGAAGAGGGGAGTGCATAGATTCCCCTCGCGCTGGTTTGGCGAGGGCTGGCATAGAATCAATAGAGGCCTCTTAGGGAGCTATAGAATGTACGGATGTGTCGAAGAGGTCCTCATACAAGGCATTATTCCTTGTATGCCTCGTGGGTCGCGGATTCTGATGTCCTTGTCATCCTCCTCGGTTCCTAGGATGCCTACTCATATCTAAATTAAAAAGATCACAGAACAACGAATGTATATATATAAGAAAGTTAGAAAAGGTTAAACGATGTGTGATGAAAATGTTTCGCTCTACTCCACCAAAAGATAGATCAAGCTACACACTATCAAAAATCACACCACTAGAGATAATAATACTAATAAGCTACTAATAACAGAGAATAAATCTGAGATACATCAATATCCTCGTCTCAAATAAGTGAAAAACACAAAATAGACTACCAAATTTGCACCAAAAATGTCAAATAAGGATAAAATGATACTCTTACCTTGATATACCTTTTTCAACTAGTGAGAGGGTTTGATTATTCTCTGCAGGTCAGTAAACAACAGAAGACAGAAACCTAAATATAACCACGAAATCAAGCAATAAAATCAATAAGGCATGCTCCCCGCCAACGGCGCCAATTTGACGAAGCGTTTTAGTGCGGTCGTTAAAACACACAAACGTAGGTCAAAAAAAATTTATAAAACTAAACTCATAAATATAAAGATAGAAAATCAAGTAATGTGTAATCGCGGACGTTCGGAATTGAAGGGGAAAATTCGATGAAATGCTGTGATTTATTCGTGATTATCATGCTTCAATGGCTGCAGAATTACACTCTTGGAAGCAGAGGATCACGATAAGACCTTCCTCGAAATTCGCTTAATTTCTTCACGAATCGATCAAAAGTTAAGTTTACAAAGGGAGAGAACATCTATTTATAGAGAAGGTTGTGCGAAATTGGTGGATCGTGGCCCACGACGCGGATTTCACTCCGTGTGATTTCAGCCGTCAGATCGCGCGAAATTGGTGGCTCGTGACGCGGATTTCACTCCGTGTAATTTCAGCCGTCGGATCGCTCGTAATCGGTGGGATCGTGGCCCATGACGTGGATTTCACTCCGTGCGATTTCAGCCGTCCAATCGCGCAATTTAATCCCGACCGTCCGATTGCGCGATTTAATCCCATCCGTCCAATATCACTGTTCAGGTTATGTAGGCACCACATAGCCATCCATGTGGGCTTGCGTGGCTCTGCCATGTGTCCGCATTGCGCCACGTCACCTCTGTGGGTCCCGCGCGATTAAATAAATCCTGAAAAATCAAAATAAAATCTTGAAAAATCTGAAAAATTAAGAAATTCATAAATTCATTTATATAACTCTTTTTAACTCAAATTTTCTCCATTGGATCACAAATTCCTTCATCTTTAATATTAAGTCATCTAAAAATAAAAATAAAAAGAATCATATAGGATAAATTTCAAATAAACATAGATAATTTCTTAAGAAGTCTATTTTATATCATCTAACATTCTCTTCTTGAAATTAAATCTTCTAATCATCTACTAAAGTCAAAGTAAATTAAGGGAAGTAATTAACCTTGTAAAATATTAAACATCTATAGAGCACATAATTAACCCTAAATAATGCATAAATATGGACTTTAGTATATTGGCATACCAATGGAGAAAATATATAAAACTATGATAACATGCATCATAATTACATAAAATAAACATGAATATTAGTTAATTAAGATCAGAATTTTAGTTAAATATGCATGTTATCAACCCCGCTGACGGAGTCGAGTTCTACTGACCCCGAGAGGATTGGTGGCGTATGACCCCCGTTGCCACCAAGACACGATATCACAGCACCGGAGGAGCCCTTTCGTGCACGTGGAGCTATCTACTTATCTTCTTACTTTATTATGAACTTTTTGACCCGCATGTGTTTAAGCGGGTCCTCGCTTATTTCCCTCTCCTTTTTAGGCTTCCAGGTAAGTCCTTCCCTTTTCGGGATCCTATTCGTGAAGCCCTTCTTCTTTGTAAACCTTCATTTCTATGAGTATGTTTGGGTTTTAGGCTGTGGGCCTCAAGTGGGCCATTTCCCCTCTCGGCCCATTTTGGGCTCTATAAGAGGGGAAAGGACCCCCCCCCCACAAACCCTAGCCGTCATTTGAGAAGAAAAAAAGGAGCCTTCACCATCTCGAGTGGCTGCTCACGGAAGGCCGGGGAAGGAGTCCAACCGCCATCGCCGCCGCCGCTGCCGCCGCCGCTGCCGCCGCCGCCAGCGCCACTCCTTGCCCCAGCCACGGGTACTTCTCCGTCGTCACCGCCGACGCCGCCGCCGCCCTTGTGCCACCACCGCCGCCGCCGCCTCCGGACCGCAGCGCCGCCATCTCCTCCAGCTCCACCTCCTCCCACCGGTCATCCTCCTCCCAAGCTCATCCTCCTCCAACTCCCCCGACCTCCCACCCCGCTCCGGAGAACTCCCCCCTCTTCCCTGATCCTTCCACGAGCATCCTTCTCTACCCCTTCCTGTGACGCTGTTCTCGTCTCCCCCCTGTAACCGTGCACCACCCGAAACCCACCTCGCGCCCCATGGGAATGCAAATCGGCCACCCCAAGTCCACTTCCTCAATCCCGCCGACTGCCTCCTCACCCCGCTGAATCCTCCACCGCGCATTTGCCGAGATAACACCTTCGCCCAATCCCTTCTCGCACCCCCGTTCATCCTCTTCAAATTCGCCCCCCCCTCGCATCACCAATTTCATCCCAAAACCCGCCCCCGAATCACCCGAATTCATCCTCTCCCAACGTTTCCCCTCCATGAACAACTCCTCTCCTAGACGAATGCCTTCCTCCCTCTTCCAGACTTTCCTCACGCCCCTCGATCGCTCCTCCTCACCATTACCCCAGTTCGGATTCCGATCTTTTGCAAAATTCACCTCCCCTCATCGATTAACCTCCCTTACCCCTTCACGTGATCTTCCCGACAGCCTACAGGCTACCCCACGTCACCTCCAATCGACAAACACCCACCCCTCAACTCTCCCGCCTTGCCGATCCATTCCCCGTAACCATCTCTCCCACTTCTCCGCTCCATCAACCACGCCTTTACCGCGACCCGACGAATCCCTTCTTGCCACTCGAATGCTCATCCCCGCGTCACCGCATGATCCTTCCCCACTGCCCAGTCAGATTCTTCCTGTCTTTCCCGAATTCTTCCCCGCGCCTTCATAAAATTCATGAATTCTTGGATTCGCGGGACCACGAACTCACGAATTTGGAATTCCGAATTCACGACTTCACGAAATCAACGGCGTCCCAAAAATTCCCCGATTCCCCCTCTGTCGCCAAGTTCGCCTCAATGCCCTGGCAATCACGACCCCCTTGCACTGCCGTTTCCGCATCAACGCCCAGCTGAGTTCTCCTCTGCCCGGCCGAATTCAACCCGGCGAACGGCCAATTTAAATTCGCCACTCCTGCAGAATTCCGACTGCCTCTTCCCCTCTGATCCCAGCCTATGGCCTCGACCTCCATCCTCCCGTCACTTCTGTGAGACTTTAATCCAGCCGTTCATCTCACAAACGACGGCTTTGGCGTTATCTTCAGTTACTATCAAGGAGAGCAAATCTCAGCCGTCTACAAAGTGGAGTTATGACGGAGATGCGTGCGCCACGTGGACTAAGTCGTTACGACCGTTTTTCTTTTTTCTTCCTATAAATAGGTGTTCGATGAAATGCCTAAGTGTGTGTGCGGTATATGAAAATACCATTGAGTGTGTTCTTGTTTTCAATAGAGTTGTGAGTTTGTTTCCAATCTTGAGTGTCTAAATCCTCCTCAGAATTCCGCATCCAAACCGATCTATCGCCAACAAGTGGTATCAGAGCCTCATTCTAAACCGTTGAGATGCCGAAGAAAGGAGGTTCATCCGCAAGTGACTCAAACACAACCATTCAAGAACTCGTGCCAAGAATCAAAGCAGTGACATCTTCGATCTTCTCCCTTACATCCACGAACTATCGTCTATGGGCGATGAGGATGGAAGTGTACTTGGAAGCTCACGGATTATGGGAAGCAATCACCTGAACCGAGACAAACCGAAAGAAAGATCAACAAGCTCTCTCGGCCATCCTAAACTCTGTCTCAGAGTCGGTAAGCTTTCAATTAGATGTCAAGAAAACAGCTAAAGAGAATTGGGAGACTATTCGGATACTCCATGTGGGGGTAGATCACGTTGTTCAATCCAAAATCCAATTGTTGCGGCGTGAATTTGAGAACCTTGCGATGAAGAAAGATGAGAAGGTAAGTGACTTCTCGTCTCGCTTCACCAAGATTATCTCCAAATTAAGAGACTTGGGAGAGCAATTAGAGGAGAAGGAAGCAGTGGCGAAGCTCCTCCGATCAATGCCAGTGAAGTATGACTCTCTTACCTTCTCTCTTGAACAATTCGGAAACATGAGAGGTTTGAGTGTGGATGAAGTGATCGGGTCTTTGAGAGTGCACAAACAGAGACTCCAAGAAAGAGACTCAAGGGAAGAAGAGCAAGTCCTACTTGCTCGGGCCTTTAATCAGTCCAAGAAGACCGATCGAGGATCTTCTTCAAGAGGAAGAGGAAGAGAAATGAGCAGAGGGAGAGGAAGAGGCCGCGGACGAGGCAGATTTTCAAAGAATGACAAAGAAGAAGAAGAGAGAAAGCCGTTTGATAAGTCAAAAGTAAAGTATTACAATTGCCAAAAAATGGGACACTTCGCGGATGAGTGCTATTCAGACACAAAGAAGAAAGGTAAAGAAGAGAAGGTAAATATCTCAGAAGAAACTGAAGAAGAATCGGCTCTTATGATGGTTGTGTCTGATGAGTGTGGGGAACTACTACTACAAGGAACAAATAACCCACATGATGAGTGTATGTGGTATCTTGGCACGGGAGCAAGCAGTCACATGACAGGAAAGAAGGTGTTCTTTGATAACATTGATGAGAACAAGAAAGGTAAAGTTAAATTCGGTGATGGATCGTCAATTCCCTATGAAGGTAAGGGTGATATCTCTATCACCCTCAAAACTGGTGAAGTTTTAACAATTCCAAATGTTCTTTACCTACCTGATTTAAAAACTAACATTCTTAGCCTGGGAAAGTTAGATGAACAAGGTTGTAAAACCTTCTTGAGCAGTGGCTTCCTCACTGTTCATGACAAATCAGGTAGACTCCTCACCAAGACAAAGAAAACGTCGGGAAACATGTACAAATTGATGATCAACATAAATGAGAGGTGTAATTTGGTTGAGGAAGAAGCGAGTGAAGCATGGTTATGGCATAAAAGGTTCTGCCATCAGAGTTTTGACACTCTACAGGATATGATAAGAGGAGATCTAGTGAAAGGTCTACCTCAATTCCGAAATCCGAATGAGGTATGTGCTCACTGCATCTCAGGTAAACACTCAAGAACTTCTTTTTCATCTTCATCAAACAGAGCTTTGAGTGTTCTTGAATTACTTCATATGGACATCTGTGGTCCTATTAACCCACAAACATTAGGAGGAAAGAAATATTTCTTCTTAATTGTGGATGATTAGTCAAGGTGTATGTGGGTTGCTCTGCTAAAAGAGAAGTCAGAGGCTTTAGAAAAATTCAAGAAATTTAAAACTATGGCAGAAGCTGAGAAAAGAGTGAAAATAAAGTGTATAAGAAGTGATCGAGGGGGAGAATTCACCTCAGATGAATTCAGGAAATTGTGTGATGAGAATGGGATAAAAAACAACTTACTGCCCCCTATACTCCTCAACAGAATGGCGTGGTTGAGAGAAGAAATAGAACAATCATGGGCTTAGTAAGGAGTATGTTGAAAGAGAAAAAATTACCCCTGGAATTATGGGGAGAGGCAGTTAGCACGTGTGTTTATGTGCTTAACAGGTCTTCTACAAAAGGGCTGGAAGGAAAGACACCGTATGAGCAGTGGAATGGAAGAAAACCAAATGTAAGTCATTTAAGGATTTTCGGTTCAATTGTCTTTGTCAAAACAACTGGAAGGCTATCAAAACTTGAGGACAGAAGTAAATGCATGGTGCTAATGGGATATAAAGCTGGATCGAAAGCCTACCGATGTCTAGATCCTGCCAATTTCAAAATTCACATCAGTAGAGATGTGATATTCGATGAGAAAAAAACCTTGAAATTCAGTGAAGAAGGTAAATTGGGAAAGTTTACTTTATGTTCTTCAAATTTTCTTAAAATCACAGGATTAGAAGAAGGTGAAAGAGACTCACTGGAAGAACAAAGAGAACAATCAGAGATAAATGAGTCAAGAGGGAGAAATCTCAGTCAACCGGAAGACTCAGAAGAGGAAGAGGCAGTGAGGTATAGATCAATTCAGTCAATCTATGATGAAACCAACCTATTGTGCAGTGAAACATGTCTCTTATTCAACGAAGAACCATCCTCCTACTCCTCGGCTG
The DNA here is from genome assembly GCA_024174645.1 of Lemna minuta. Lineage (NCBI taxonomy): Eukaryota > Viridiplantae > Streptophyta > Magnoliopsida > Alismatales > Araceae > Lemna > Lemna minuta. The sequence continues at coordinate 5,706,309 of CM044118.1, read as the reverse complement.
CAAAACAAAAGGAGTGGAAAGAAGCAATGAAGGAAGAAATGTCATCAATTTTAAAAAATGAGAGGTGGACTGTGGTTAAACCGCAGAGTGATATCAAGCCAATTGGAGTGAAATGGGTGTTTCGGGTGAAGAAGGACAGCAAGGGAAGGATTTTGAGGCACAAAGCAAGGTTAGTTGTGAAGGGACATGCCCAAAAGGAGGGAAGAGACTATAGTGAAGTCTTCTCCCCTTTTGCTAGGATGGAATCCATCCGAATCTTGATAGCTATTGCAGCACAAGAAGAGTGGGAATTACATCATTTAGATGTCAAGACAGCCTTCTTGAATGGGGAAATCAAGGAAGATATCTACATATCTCAACCTGAAGGTTTTGAAATCAAGGGGAAAGAAGATCATATACTGAAATTAAGAAAAGCTCTATATGGTTTGAAACAAGCACCGAGGGCTTGGAATTCAAAACTGAATGAGGTATTACTGAGAAAGGGGTTTGTGAGGAGCATAAATGACTATGCAATATATTATGAGAAGGAGATGCTGGAAAGAGTCATAATTGGGGTATATGTCGATGATATGAACATCACAGGGCCAAATTCCAGCAAAATCAAGAAATTTAAGGAAAGCATGAAAGAATGTTTCGAAATGACAGATTTGGGGATACTGAGTACTTACCTAGGCATCGAGATTAAGCATGAATCATCTCACATTTGGCTTTTTCTGAAGTCATACATCGAGACCATACTTCACTCTTTCAACATGAGTAAGTGCAATTCAGCAAGAACTCCGATGGAAACGCGGCTGAATGTTGAGAAGGAAGGAAGAGAAGACAAGGAGAATCCATCAAAATTCAGGAGCTTAATTAGATGTCTCAGGTATTTGATACATACTCGACCAGATATAACCTACAATGTGAATTATTTGAGCAGGTATATGAGTAATCCAAACTCGGAACATATGAGTGCTGCAAAAAGAGTCTTAAGGTATATCCGAGGAACATCATCATTTGGATTAAGATATGAGAGAGGGAAGAGGAATTTTTCTGTTCAAGGCTTCAGCGACAGTGATTTTGCTGGAGATAGAAGTGATCAGAAGAGTACAACCGGACATGTATTCTTCATTGGGAATTCTGCTATCACTTGGAACACTGTGAAGCAAAATGTAGTGGCTTTATCGTCGTGTGAAGCTGAATACATTTGATGCAGGACCGACGGGGTGAATCGGTCCGGCGCTAATGTCCTCTAAGGGGGAACTATGGATGGGATGATCTACGTGTTCTAAATGATGTAATGTCTAAGATCTCCTCAAGCAGTCAACCTTCCGGCGCGTCGTCACAGCGCTCCTGGGGTACGCCGAGTAGGATGGAGCGGGAGTCCTCCCAGATCCGTCGATGCAGGAGAGAGAGCAGCCTCGGGTCATCGGGGGGGAGCTCGATCGTCAACCCGGCGGCCGGATCCGCGACCCCAATCCCGTACCCTGACGTCACTCAACCTAACTAGGTCCGAGGGCGGTGGAGACAAGTGCGGGAAGTACTGAAGGAAATATAGAACTTCAAAGTAAGAGAAAGGGGGATGAATGCCTAACCTGCGGGGCGCGAGCCCGGTCGGTCGGGGCGAGGGAGGTCGTCGGGCGCGGCAGCGATGTCGGAAGCCGGGGCGAGTCGGCGAGGGGCGAGGAGGAGCGGTCGGCGCGGGGCGGGGCGATGACGAGTCGCAACGAGCCGGACGGGTCGCAGCGAACACGGTGAAGGCAGGAGGCGGCGTCCTAGGCCGGTTCGGGGCGATCTGGGCCGGTTCAGGGCGGTCTGGGTCGGTCTGGGCCGGTCTGGGCGGTTCTGGGCCGGTCTGGACCGTTCTGGGCCGGTTCGGGCGGTCTGGACCGGCTCAGGACCGGCTGGGCGGTCCTGGGTGGACTGGACCGGTCCGGATCAGGATCGTCTGGACCGATCTGGGCCGGAATCGGCCTGGGGCGGTCTGGACCGGCTTGGCTGGGGACCGGTCTGGGCGGCCGCAGCTGGTCAGGGGCGGTCCGGGCCGGTTCGGGCTGGCTCGGACCGGCTTGAGGGGGGGGGCGGTCCGGGGTGAGTCGGGCGATCTGGACCGGTTCGGTAGAGTGAGGTGAAGGGGGGGGCCGATTCCCGCTGAGTCGGCTCAGCGGGAATCGTTCATTTCTCTCCTCGTTGGCTAGGGTTTCTTTGGCAGAGGGCAGGGCGGCGCGCGGCGAGGGAAGGCGAGGCGGCGATTCCGGAGCGGGGGAGAGAGCACCGGGCGGCAGATCAGAGGGGGAGGCAGGGGGCGGCGGTCCTCGAGGCGGAGTGGGGCGCGGAGCCTTGCGGGGAGTGCGGGAGGCGAGCGGATCGGAGGCGGGGTCGGCAGTCGGGCGTGGCGTCGGCGGCAGCAGGACGCGAGGGCGGCAGCGGCGAGTCGCGGCGGCGGCGCAGCGGCGCGGCGGCGGGTGCGGCGGCGGCGCTCGTGGCCTTGGAGGTCGACGGAGGAGGCGGCTTTGGCGCGGCGGCGATGGCGGCGGCCTTGGGCGGCGGTGGTGGTGGCGGCCGGATCGGCGGTGGCGGCGGCAATCGGGTGCGGCGGCGGCGGCGGACCTCTGCGGCGGCTACACGGCGGCTTGGAGCGGCGGCGATGGCGGCGGCGTGGAGAGGATCCGGAGCTAGGGCAAGAAGTGGCGGCGGAGGCGGCGGCGGCGGCACGAACTGGTGCGGCGGCAGCGGCGGCGGCGTCGGCGGTAGGACTTCTTCCCTAACCTTCCTTGAGCAGCCACTCGAGAGGAAGACTCTTCTTTTCTCAAATGACGGCTAGGGTTTGTGGGGGGGTCCCTTCCCCTCTTATAGAGCCCTTGGTGGGCCAAGAGAGGAAAGGGCCCACTTGAGGCCCACAACCCACACCCATACTCATAGAAATAAAATAAAGGTTCACAAAATGGAAAGGGCCGTAGGCTAGGGTCCCGAAACAAAGGGATACCCACCCAAAGGCCTAAAGAGAGAGAGAGAGACATGCAAAGGCCCGCTTAAACACGTGCGGGCTAATAAAGTCAAAATAGAAAACGGAAAAGATAGCTCCACGCGCGCGAGCTCTACGAAACGTGTCGTGGCGAGAAGAGGGCCTCACTTGGTGTAGTGAAACTCGGGGTCCTTCGTCTTCGCCTGTCGAGGGGGCTGGACGCGCGTAGGTGTCGGCTCCACCGGCGCCGTAGTGTCATGCCTTGGTGGCGACGGGGGTCGTACGCCACCAACATTGCAGCCTCGATTGCTACTTGCCAAGGCTTATGGATTATCCGATTTGTTGAAGAATTATTAAGCACTAAGGTGAGCCCTTTTAAGTTATTAGTCGACAACAAATCGGCTATTGCATTGAGCAAGAACCCAAGTCAGCACGGACGAAGCAAACATATAGAAACAAAGTTTCATTTCATCCGGGATTGTGTGGAAAAAGGGTGTGTGGAAGTTGAATACGTGAAGACGGAATCGCAGCTAGCTGATTCTTTTACGAAATCGGTGGGAAGCGTCAAATTTGAAGAGATTCGGGAGAAGCTAGGCATCGCGATGATGAACTAAGCGTGGATTAAGGAAGAGTTTGTGAGACTTTAATCCAGCCGTTCATCTCACAAACGACGGCTTTGGCGTTATCTTCTGTTACTATCAAGGAGAGCAAATCTCAGCCGTCTACAAAGTGGAGTTATGACGGAGATGCGCGCGCCACGTGGACTAAGTCGTTACGACCGTTTTTCTTTTTTCTTCCTATAAATAGGTGTTCGATGAAATGCCTAAGTGTGTGTGAGGTATATGAAAATACCATTGAGTGTGTTCTTGTTTTCAATAGAGTTGTGAGTTTGTTTCCAATCTTGAGTGTCTAAATCCTCCTCAGAATTCCGCATCCAAACCGATCTATCGCCAACAACTTCATCACCACATCCCCCCCCCATTTTCCCTCACTTGTTGGGCAGCCGCGCGGCCCGGGCTTCCCCACTTCCCCTCTACCTGAGATCCCGCCTGCAGTCTTCCTTATCGCCAATCATTCTCCCCCTTGAATTGCCATCCTCTACTTGACACCCGAGCGAATTCGCCTCGCACGAATTCTTGTTGAATCTCTTTCCAATACCCCACCCTCTCTCTCTCCTCGACGCCTTGTCCCTCCGTCTGTCGCTGACCGAATTACTCCATCGCGTCGCCAATCCCACTCCGACTCCCCGTTGAGTCCCTTCGCTCCCTCGCGATCAAGATCAATTTCCTCGCTTATCATTCCCCACCTCTGGCCATTCCCAAATCCGTATCCACGCCAACCGCTGCCCCGCCATCTCACAACCCCAGTTTGATTGCCCCGCAGCGCCCGCGCGTCATTTGATTTTCCCACCACCACGCGCGGACTGTACGGCGTCCTAGTCGTGCCCGACCAGTACTGGGCGCCGTCGCCTATGCGCAACGCTCTCTTCCAGGCTTGAATTCCTGTCTGCATCGATTGCTTGCCAGGAGGACTGCCCGCGTTGACCACAATCCGCGTGGTGACTCTTACTTGCGGGTCCTCTTCGACCCTCCCTGGTCCGTGCTGTCCCGCGCGGCCCCATCTAACACTTAGGTGATCTCCCGGCTGCTTTCCCCTCCTCTCGAGCACTCCTGTTGGCCCGCACCTCGCCAACCCATGCCGAATCGGTCCACACACGGCCGCCACCGCCCCTACCACCCAGTATCCGCGCGTACCCAGTTGGTCGCGCTTGCGTCTCTCTTGACTGACTGTGCCTGCACGCGCCCTGCCGACGACGCCGCGGATCTAACCCACCTCAGCCGATCCGTTCGTATCGCTACTGAGATCGTTTCCAAGATCGACATCGAGCCGTCATCTCCCCCCTTCTTTGGTCGACATCGCCGAGCCGACTCTCCACTACGCCCCAACCCACCGGGCGCCCCGTCCCGCAGCTTCACTCCAGCCCCTCATTTTAAAGTTCAATTACTTTTCGAAGCGTTTCCTTTACTCGTCTCCACCGCCATCGGACGACATAGGTAGGGTAGAGCGGATGTAGGTTCGAGAACTCTCACGCGTGCGTCAGGTCCGACACTGAGCATGAGCTGCAGCTTCGGCTACTCCATGACGAGCCACTCTACGCCTCCAGACATGGATCGAGAGGATCTCACCCTACCCATCATCGCGAGTTTCCCCGGGTTACTCGGGGTCGACTTCGCTGATCGGCACGCCTACCTGTACTTAGGTTTAGGCTATATATTGTACTTAGGGTCTAGGGCTCGCCTACCCGTAGGTTAGGTTTGACCGGTTATCTTCAGTCAACCTCAGTTCCATTGATCAGGCACGAGGGTTTTCACAACCGCGTCCTGCATCACTAGGTTTGACTTCCCTATCGTTAGTCAACCTCAGTTTCATTGATTAGGCACGAGGGTATTCACAACCACGTCCTGCATCACTTTGATACCAGATGTAGGATCACCGAACTCTCTTGTGATCTCAAGGTGTCGCACTGCTACCTGCTCACACTGAACAGAAAAAGAGAAGCGTCTGGGAAAAGAAAACTAAAGAAGTGCATTTCATTTCTGAAAAAAGAACTACATTTATGGACCAATCATCTGTCGTTTCAACAGTTCAATCGTCCATCGTTTAAAAAAAACCGTTCTCTTTAATTGTCCAGAAACTCCTAATGCAAGATTAAATAACCCAACACTCATGATGAGAATGAGAAATACAGCAATCATGATGAGAATGAGAAGAAGAACAGATAACGAAACAGCTATTGGGAAAAAGACATTTTTCTTCTTCTTCCATCAATTGCAGTGATTTACGTTGCTGCATAAAAGTGGATTATTTTTTATCCTGAAATTTAAACACGAGAGGAATCAGATCTTGATGTTCTTCTCGGTTAAAGCTGGATTTATTGAAAGCTGACCTTAATTCTAGAGATCCATCTTGCAGTCTCTTGTTAAGAGCGTCCGGAATAGTTCCATTCAGATTATTGCCTTACAGGTTCCTGAAGAAATAACAAGCCGTCAAACTTTCTGATGTAGGATATTTCTAAAATAGATAATATTCCTACAAATTAGGGGAGGATCTATGAATGATATCAAAAGGAGTGATGGTGTATATTAGTGAGGCCTTATGGAATGAGGATTTGAGGATGAAAGATTAATCTATTTAGAGAATACTAAGAATGATATGAGAAAGATAATGTTGGATTTAAGAGAATGGATGGAAGAAGGAATGGTAAGGAGAGAATAAGGAGAAGAACGAGGTAAGAATATTATATTATAGTGATGGAGAATTATTTTGAAACATGAACACAAGGCTTCTAAGTGAACCTATCCTCCTTCTCCTCCTCCTCCTCCTCCTCCTTATCTACCAATTTGAGAAATTATCCATTACTTAAATGGATGAAGAAGACCTCTCTAAATAAATAAAGAGAGTGTAGATCTTAAGGGAATTATCTTCCCTCTTTTTCTATTTTATACTGATCTAAAGATTGACTTGGTCAAACATTTAATCCTTATCTTTAGAAACTTAGAATTCTTTGAATAGACCAAGTCAACCATCTTTTATCTTTGATATAGGTCCCTAGTTCCCAAACCACCTCCACTACATGTTAGGTACCTTATGTCATTTTAAATAATGATCTCAAAGAAAAATCAATAGGAAACCTATTTGAATTACATCCCCTTTTCTTTGAAAACCACCATTAGTTAGAATTATAGGAGAGATCTACTTGATATTACCCTTGAATTCTATCTCAAGACAAAGACCTTATGAAGCCTAAGAGAAGCCACCTAGATAAAAGGAAGACTCAAGCTGGAATATGGAGAGAAAATCAATGAGCTTCTACATGTCACTTTCTGACCAAGATGAAAGCAAAGAAGTTGTCTAAAGTCAACCAAGAAGAGCTTACAAGACTTTACTACTTGCTCGTCATGAAATCCCACGTGGATTGGAGATAAGTGAAAGCGTTGCTACATTTTCTCTACCTGCCACTACTTCAAAGTTAATCACTCCAGATGATAGAAAGCTCTCCGTGACATCTCGCATGCACTCATGAATATACCCAAATAACATCACATTATTATTGTTTCACTGGATCTGCGAGCTGACATTCCTATCTTTCGAATGCCAAAACGCCACCTATGGCTCACAACAAGAACTTCACGACGAAATATCAAAACAGTACTCATCGTTCCCGTACGTGAAACGACAAAGCAAGCTTCCTACCCGACGAAGAATCTCAAAGTCAGATCTCCACCTACTCCATCGATCCTTACCAAGAACGTCGTCACGTAACTCTCACGGATGTCCTGTCCGCGCGCAGGAGAACAATCACATGGGAAGATCTCAACCGGTCCACAAATACCACCCTAAGCAAACATTTCAAACGGCTCCTTTTCATCCGTAATCGAGTCCCTTCCAATGAGTTTTTTTCTCGCACATGTGGTCCCCAAAGAAGTAAACAAAGAGCTTCTTTTCGAGTTACTCTGCCTCAACACGTGCATGAGACGAATCCGAGTTCAGAGTGTCCGCTCGGCATTTAACCAACCATCGGAGATCCTCGGCGAATGAAGACACCAGCAATCCACCTCAACATCAACCGCTCTCACCAATCTACGAACAGACGGTCACCCTTCTATCTCACTAGTCAACCCTCAAGACTTCGGGAACTATCTTCGAATTAACACGACTGAACGCCCACGGAACTATCTTCTTCTCCTAACCTCGCCGAGCAAACGTCAACGGCTCCAACCGGGCCAACCCGATAAACCAACGCGAAACTACTCGAAACGACGCAACTTCCGCCGTAACTTCTCTCCTTCATTTCTATAAAACGAAGATTGTAAGCGACTGAAAGGACATGTTATTTTTGATGAAAAATTGGGTTACCGGTTACGTTTTTTATCCTTGTGTTCACCGTTCTTCCCGTGTCTCCACCATCCTCCCTTTCAACCCTTCTTCTCCGAGATTCTATCTCCCTATCTATTCTCCCCTATTCTGTCCTCTTTCAAGCACTTCACGTCCCGATGCATCCGAGGATATTTCCCTGGATCGTGCGCGTCCGAGAGCATCTCGCTTCGTCCTCTTGTAGGTAATCTCCTCGCTCCTATCGAGATAATAGTTCTCCTGAAACATCTATAAGTCCACTATTAGATTCATCCTTCTATCTATTCTCTCTTATCCGAAAACTTCACTCTTAAAATATTCTCCCTTCTATCATCTTTCTTCGCTCTTCCATCCTCCGTGTACTAATTAATCTCCATATTCTTCCTCCTCTCTCTTCTCGTCATCCAATTTTTATATAATATAATTTATTCACCACATCCCTATCCTCGTTCTCTCTCTTATCGTCCTTCCTACCTTCTCTATTTACTGACATCCTATATATACAATCGCTATTTTATTATTTACTACACATCCTCCATTTTCTATTTCTCTACTTTATCTTCTTTATCCTAAATACTCTATTATCTATCTTATCTCCCCTCTCTAATTAATTCATAGTTATTTATCATCTCTGAATTAATTTACATACTTCCCTTGATATCATTCATAGATCCTCCCCAGTTTGTAGGAATATTATCAATCTTAGAAATATCCTACATCATATAGAATATAAGATATCAGATGAAGAAAATAGAGGAGGGAGAGCAGAAATAAATTTAAGATTAAGATGCTCGGATAAAAAGGAGAATAGAAGAGTTATGAAATAGTTGGGAGATAGGACAAGAAGATGGGGATTTTCTGTAAGAAGGACATACGGAATAAGGTTGGACTTACGATAGTTTAAGGATGAACTATCATCACGAAAAGAGATGAGGATAATTACCTGAAGAAGACGAGAAGAGATGCCGTTGAAATACTCCCGCTGACATCGGATAGACTCGAAATGCTTCGGATTTATGGTTTTGATAGACGACAGAAAGGAGGGAGAAAGGGAAGGAAGATAGAATCGGAGAGAGGCTTGCGGAATGGAGGATGGTGGAGACACAGGGAAGAAACGATGAGACACAAAGGTAAACACGAACCAAACGGTAACCAATTTTCATAAAACAACATCTGTGTTTCGTCGCTTACACCTTTCGTTTATAGAAATGAGGGAGAAGGAAGTTACGATGAAAGTGGCATTGCGTCGGTTTTCTCATTTCGGATAATCGGTTGAATTGATTGGCGTCTTTTGGTGCTTACTCGGCGAGGGAATGAGAAGTCGGTAACTGTCCGTGACAGTGATTTCCCGTACTGAGTCAACCAATTTTTTTTATTGCGCGGGTGACTGATAACCGAGCGATGATAGTTGACTGTCATCGTAGAGCGTTGACATCGGTTGTGGCGACTCGGAAGTAGTTAGCAGGTGATGGCTGACGGAGTCGGCTTCTTCTGATGTAGCTCCCGAACAGGGACGTCAGACGAGGAAGGGAACTCTGGGGCGGAGATGAGAAGCAACCGGGCCCCACGTAGAAATTGGGATTACGATTCATGATCGGAATGCCCTTCTGCAGAACTTCGACATCCGTACTCCTCTTCTTCGTGGGTCATCGATCTGTTGCTACGTTCACTTTTGGATTCTCCGTCGATTGATGAGTCTCAGCCGAGGCTTCACGCTTCAATACCGTCTCGTTATCCAATACAAGCTTCATGGCAGATGGTCTTCGGCAATCGGGATCTCAGACTGATCTCTGTTACTTTTCCCTTGGGCACTGCGTATATATATATTCTAGATGAACAAGGATATAATGAAGGCAGCGTTGAACTCTCTGTCCAGGTGATTTTTCCGACGGATGCTACCGAGGAAGACGTCGCCCAGGTCCGTCGGCCGATATCTTCATCGACAGCTATATGCGAGGTGGGTTTCCTTTATGTCGTTCCCTCCCTGAAACGATAGGTGCATGTCCGAAGTGAGCTGAAGATTGACTCTCGTGGCTGTCAACCTCAGTGGTAGCCCGAGGCTTCCTGTCATAGTATTACTTTCTCGTAGTGGTCATGAGAATATCCTCAAGGGTGACTCAAGTCTTCTTCTGTAGTTGTAGAAGTGTGGACCAAGCGGGTGGCAATGTGGGAGCAGTGCGATACCATTACTCACTTTTGAAAAAGGATTTCTTTACTCCCGTCAACCGTAGCTTAGCTGATCTCCTTTGGGTTATATCCTTCTTTAAGGTGATCCATTTTTTTTTCTCTCATAATGGTTTAAGGATAGGATATATAGACTTGTTGGCCTTGAACTTGTTCTTGGGGGTCTTGGATAATTTGGAGGATAATTTTGGGGCAGCTTCTCTTCAAACTTAGTATTAACATTTGAAATTCTTCAATAATTAAGAGGGTAACCTTCTTGGCTTATTTTCTTCATAAGCTGTCCTCATGATGAGTTACTTTTATATGGGTAAATGAATGATAATACTCATGTAAAGGCTTGTCTTGAGGTGAATTAAGAAGGTAAACTCCTCCTTTAGATCTCATCTAAATTCTAACTATAGGTGGTTTCCAAAGAAATAAAGGGGTGTAATTCAAAGAGGTTTCCTACTGATTTTCTCTTGAGATCATTAATTAAAATGATATAAGGTACCTATGATATGGTGGAGAAGGTTTTGGAAAATAGGGAACCTATATCAAAGGAAAAGGGGTGGTTGACTTGGTCCACTCAAGGAATTCTAATTATCTAAGGATAAGGCTAACTTCTTTCGACCATGTCAATCTTTGCATCAATGTAAAATAAAAAGAGGAGGGGAGATAATTCCCTTAAGATCTACTCTCTCTTTAATTATTTAGAGAGGTCTTCTTCATCCATTTAAGGAATGGATAATTTCACAAAGTGGTAGATAAGGAGGAGGATAGGTTCACTTAGAACCCTTGTGTTCATGTTTCAAAAATAATTCTCCATCACTTTCTGAAGAAAGGACTTGCTTGAAAGAAAATTTTCAGAAACGTTCAAGAGCTTGAGCAAGGATAGTTTTCCCATGAATGAAGGTATTTCTCCTGTAAAATTGTTATAGGATAGGTCCCTGAAACCAGTTGGCAGTGGATTTTTCAGACCAAGAGAACCTCTTTTTCTTTTAGTATCGATGCTTTAAAAAAAATCTCATAAAACACTAATTATTTTATTTTAAATCAATGTCAGTACATGATTCCTATTTCTCTCTCGTCGCCTTCTCCAAAGTCGAAAAACCTCCTTTAACTCTCCTCAGGAGTTAAAGGTATTCGGGCCTTTCCTGACCATTCTTGTTTCTCTCATTAATTTTTAGCGTGAGAGGAAAGAAGATTCAATGATCCAGAGTGAACTTACAAGAACGTCAACTTTGTTAGGTTGGCTATTGAAGGAGGAATTCGGCCGCTCAATTCGCTGCGAGACAAGTCTCTGCAGGAGACAGAAAAAATCCTCATTTTTGGCGCAAAGGTCAAGCATATTTCTTTCTCTAAGAACTCAGAATGAAGCGATACTGGAGTACTTGGAACCATTCATGCTGCATTTTAGGCCCTGCCAGATGAAGGTTTTGGGTACGCACGGATCGCCTTGCCAGTTCCTGCTCACTCCATAAGATCTTTTGAGCTCGGATATGGCTCTGACTGAGAAAGCCAACAAAGAAATAAGCTCAAATAAAAAAGAAATCGAACAGAGATCTGGGACTTCACCTTCTGTCTGGTCCGTCGGCAACGAAAGTATCTCCTGCACAATGAACGCCTCAAGGCCGTTGATCAAAGGAGGCAGAGTGGAGTTCGCGGTCGGCGGAATGTAATAAGTCAATCCCCCGGATAAGCCTGGAGGCTGTAGGCACTAAGACACTTGCAAGGTTAAGACCTTAACCTTCTCCAATAGAGGCACACTCACAAGGGAGTCACTAAACAAAGAAACACTCTTGACTTCTTGCTTTGAAGTTCTTGGTTACAATGAGGGTCTCACCCTCCTTATATAGACACAAGTAGAACTCTCTAGAATAAGCTAGAGAGTTTGTGTGAGAAAGAGATATCTAGAAATATCTTGAAATGACATTGCTAAGATGTCATTTCAAGAAACTCACGCACCTTCCACAAAATTCTGGAAAAAAGGCATTAAATGCTTGATGCCTTCAGAGGCTTCGTGTAGATAACATCTCCTTGAAGGTATTCGGGCCTATAATTTGGGAAGAACAGCTGCTCCCCTGCATATACGGTGAACTCTCTGGTCTCGTTGCTAGCTAGCTGCTGTAGCTCCGCGACGTAAATGTACACGTAGGACTTCTGCTCCAAGGTCCCGCTAACAGTGAAATTTATGCTTTCCGAAGGGGACGACGCCGTTACTGCTGTATTTAAGACATTCGACGGCACAGGAAATTCATCGCTTCTGGGCTGAGCGACAGTAGAGGTAGTACTTATGTTTGTCCCTGTCGTATCATCACTCCAGAAGCGGTCGTAGGGGTCATCGGGGAACCTACATCATCGTTCAATCTACTTCACAAGGCATAGAGAAATTGACAGATAGGTAAGTAGATAAATAAATAGATCGGTAGGCAGACAGATCAAACATAGAAATATAGATAAACAAATCAGTCATATGTAGATAGAAATATAGAGGGAGAGATCTATAAATTGAGAGAGAGAGAGAGACGGACGGTATCTGGCTCATCCCACCGAAGTTCAGCCGGTTGCCATTGATGACGAGAGACTGCGTGGAGTTGACCTGGGTATACATGTGATGGCGAGCGAGGCCCACCGCCAGTGGCTCTAGAGACATCGGCAGCGCGAGTCCAGCTCATTCGACGCGCGAAGACGAAGGAACCCGGCTTTTGGCACACGGCCTAGCCGCGAAACGACACCGATCTATTATTCTTCTTCCATTATTCTTCTTCTTCTCCTTGGATTACGAGGGTCTCGCACTTGTGTTTTAGCGGACCCGCTTATAGTTGTGTTTGTTTTCCCTTTTGGGTCTATGTAGGTCCCTATTCGGGAGGCCCACGTAGACCCCAAAAGGAGAGGGCCTCAAGTAGGTCCAGCCTCCCTTAGCCCACTTGTGGGCCCTATATAAGGGAGGGTAGGACCTCCCCTCAACCCTAGTGTTGTTTGCGTCGTTTACCTTTGATACGAGTCTCTATTCTCTTAGATGTGTTGAAGAGGAGGAAGGGAAGGGAGTTCGTGAGAGGCCGTGAGGTTAGCTCCCTCCAACTACCAACTGCTAGCAAGAGGAGCGTGGACAAGCGCGCTGAAGAGAAGATGGAAACAGGTGGACGCCATACGCTCGCCGCGAGCAGATCCTTCCCCACCACGTGACGACGTGCCGCGACGATCCCGAGCTTCAGTGGCTGCACCCTCCTCCCGCCGCTCCCCTTCCCTTCTCCCTCCCGTTTTAGTAGTTTCCTCTCACCTTGGAGCACGGAAGAACGCCGCGATACCGTCTGTACCCCCTGCGGGTTGTTCGCGGTCACGTGTGGAGGCAAACCATCACTCCGTCGCGGACGCCCATCTGACGCCCGACCTTTTCTCGCCGAGGTAGGTGACGCTCGTCACACTCTCCCTCTCTTTCTAACCTCCCGTCTCCCTCACCCGCTCTTGCCGCCGACTCCACTACCCTTCGTACACGCGCCCAACACCCGCACAAATGCCGTCCTTTCTCCTTTTCCCCTTCCTCACCAACTTCTCCACGTCGCGCCCGTCCTCCTATTTCGCGCACGATATTTTCCATTCCCCTTATTTCTGCGGCACACCCGTGAACGCCCATCACAGACCACATCTCTCTCTCTCTCTCCCGTTTCGTCTCTCCACCTCGCCCGCGATACTTCTCCCATCACACTATTGCACATCCAGTTCCATTTCTCTTACATACGCTCACTCGCCACATCCGTGGCACTTCTCCGCTGCCCCGCTACCTCTCTCCCACATCGCCCCCCTTTCCGCGTTTTCCCTCTTCGCCCGCGACCTTACTACCAGCCGCCCTCATCTTCCTTTCCCGTGACTCTCCCCCTTAATGCAACGTCACCTACCCTCGCGACTGTCTGCTACGTGTGACCCACCGATGAACATTTCGTACTGGGTCCGCGCCTCCTTTACCCTCCCCTCTCCTAGGGTGTGAGATTCCTATCCATAGCACTCGGGTGACGATAATTCGAGACGTGGTGACTTCCTACCCGACGACGACGGCTGATCATCACCGGAAGGGTCTAACTTCCAGTCCTACGTATCGTTCTTCTTCGGACGCCTTTGCCCGCGACGACTCTCTGCCCGTCACAACCCGTCGGGCTACGCAGCCCCAAAGGTTAGCTCTGTCCCCTTCCCTATTTCTAGTTAATTACCTTTCGAAGGTTTTCCTCGATTTGTTTCCACCGCCTTCAGATGAACTTAGACAGGATAGAACGGCTATTAGGGTTGTGATTTCTGACTCCACGTCAGGTCCGCCACTGATCGTGAGCAGCCACCTCTGGCCTTTCCACGATGACTATTCCGCCGTCTACCGGACGTGGACCGACCGGGTCTCAGTTTTACCATCGTCGAGTGTTTCCCCGGGTTGTTCGGAGTTGATGTTGCCTATCAGTGCGCCTGCTTGCACTTAGATTAGGGGATTGACTTAGAGTCTTAGGCTCACACACCATTACGGATCGGGCCGACTGCTCCATCCACCGGACTTCGAGTCGCATTGATCGAGTGCGAGGGTCTACTCCCCTCGTCCTTCATCAAATTGGTATCAGAGCCTAGGTTGGTCTTACGCCAACCCGGTCCCTGAGGACGCTCACTGAGCTTCCATACCTCTATTTGATCATTCATATAGCACTGCATTGGCATATAGGATTACCCATGGTAGAGACACGCTCAGCCAGGGCTTGAGGAGGATCTCCAGCGTCACAGCACTCGCGCGAGGCATCAAAGCCCGCTACTCCCTGAGTAGCTAGGGTGGATACGAGTCCGCCCTCTCCGTTAAGACCGACAGATACCACACCGGGCCCCTCTCAAGCCCAAGCTCCTCCGAGCCCTATGTCGGCAAGAATTTTCAGGGCCACTACAGCCGCCCATGACTTTGAGCCATAGAGCAGGGAAAGAACCTGCGCCCTACTATCCATCGAAGAGTACTGGAGGTCGTGGCAGAGGTGGCCGAGGACCATCTGGCCCCCATTACCCTCCGATGGAAGGAGCGCGTTCCTTCCCGGATGATGTCATGTGTAGCATGACCCAGGCTATCGAGCGTTTAGAGTGAGCCACCTACGTAGCCGCAGCTCATGGCCCGCCACCACCGGCTCCGCCGCCGGTCGTATATCCGGTTGTACCGCCGACCGCGCCGCCCATTACACAGGCATATCAGGAGCACCATGAGCCCCACCGGCCCGCGAATCCCTATGGTCATCCCTATGATCACCGACACCTCGACCCCGCTCCGGGTCGAGAGGACCCTAGTCGTCGGGCCGCACCACACCACGACGATGGCCACGATCGATTGGGCGGTCGTTGGCCCCGAGACACTTATGACCACCGTGACCCGGCCTACCATCCTCGTGGGGCCGACATGCTACATCCCCCTCCGCCACCGCCCCGACCCTACTACGAGGACTATCGCCCCCACGAACGCGACTACGGATACGACCCGAGGGACTTTCCGGGTTACCGAGCGGACTACCCCTGACGAGAGGAGCTTGAGCGGCGAGCAGGACCTCAGCCACGAGGTCACGATGACCATTACCGTGACTTCCAGCAGGCACCAGACTTTCATCGGGCACCCCAGGATGTGCGCCAAGATCGTTATTACGATCAAGGGCGCCACCCGAGTCCTCCACCTCGTGGTTTCGGCGGTGACTTCAGGGCCGACCGTTGGGATGATCAGGACAGGCGACGCGTGGATCACAGGGCTCGCATACTGAAAAGTGTGCGCGCCGATGTGACAGTCTTTGACGGCTCCCATGAGCCCAAGGACTTCATTGATTGAGAGTCTAGTATGAACTCCTATTTTCGGTGGTACCGCATGGATGATGATTTATGCGTGGAGTACGCGGAGATGAGACTTGGCGGACAAGCCAAGAAATATTGGGAGAATGAGAGCCATGCGGCATACCGCCGAGGAGGGCCCATCACATCTTAGGTGGGCATGGCATCACGCCTGAGGAACAAGTATGTTCCTCGATAGTATGAGACGACATTGTTCCTCAGTTGGTTGGACCTACGACGAGGCAAGATGCCTGAAAAGATTCACCGTGTGAGGGTCGCATGAGGTGTCGCTTAGTTGAAGATTCACGTGTGGTTTTGGGCATTTTCACCCACGGACTTAGTCCGCGGCTTCTGAACGAGGTACTGAAAAGCAACCCGTCGGAAGTCGATGAGGCCTACCGCATTGTGGAGCATATGGAGCGGCCCACCGAGGATTCACCGGTCATTCCAACCCTGACCATCACGAAGGTCGCCGTCACACGATCTGCATCGTCTCCATCCACGGCACCGACACGCGCCAGTGTTGGGGGAGGACGAACCACACCAGCAACATCAGTGGGATCTGCGCCACCCCCTCGCCCGCCACCTACCAACGTTCCAGACCGTACCACGGCTGCGTCCCAGGCTCACATCACTTGTTTCAAGTGTAAGGGCAAGGGACATCGGATGAGCCAGTGCCCATCGTCCAATCTCCTTATCAATATTGAGGAGTTGGGTAGTGGCCCTCCAGAGGATGACGTCACTCTAGGTGACGATATTTACATTGCCGATGAGGGTTTGGTTGACAAGTGTGAGGACATTCCAGGTTTGCTTGGCTACATCCAGATCCAGCCAGTTGCCATACTACCAGCCGAGAATAGTTCCCTAGATGACTTTGGGACGAGTGCTTCATCGAGTGGGTTGGTCGGCATCGCCGTCCAGCGATCACCCTGGAGTGCGACTCCAGCACCCCGACCGGACACCACGCTAGGCAGAGAGGTCACCTCGGCACCGCGAGTGACCGCACCTTCGCCTACGATAGACGATCCCCTCCGCACATCGATCTTCTACACCTATGTGAAGATCAACGAACATGCATGCAAGGTGATCGTGGATGGCGGCAGTTGTGTCAACGCCGTGTCAGACCACGTCTTGCAGAGAGCCGGACTGAGTGCCATCAGCCATCCGGCCCCATATGATGTCTCATGGATGAGACGCCACGAGCGTATCGGTTCGTCACGGTGCCGAGTGCCACTTAGGATGAGCACCTATGATGAGCATATTTTGTGTGATGTCCTTCCGATGAAAGTCGGAGGTGTCATATTGGGACGACCATGGTTGTATGACTATGATGTCCAAACTAGCGGAAGAGCAAACACATGCTCTTTCATGTATCGCGATCGCCGACTTGTATGGTATCCGCATACCATCAAGCCTGTGGCGACGCGCGACCCTAGGACACGCCTTGGGTTGATTGTGATGAAAGGACCCGCCTTTCAGCACGAGATCGCTGCGGATATAGGCGTATCACCGACATGCTTTGCTCTCGTTATGGATACACGAGATGATATGACCCTACCCCGTCTTCCCCTGAAGTCGAGGGTTTATTAGAGGAGTTTGCCAATGTACTTCCCGAGGAGCTACCCGGAGAGTTGCCTCCCCTGAGGCATATACAGCATGCCATTGACTTAGTTCCGGGAACATCACTCCCGAACTTGCCACATTATCGCATGGAGCCGGCCAAGTACGAGGAGCTTAGCCGACAGTTACAGGAGCTAGTGGCCAAGTACGAGGAGCTTAGACGACATATTGGTCTATAGCGGTACCCGAGACTCCCATCATCAGCACCTGCGACAGGTACTCGAGGCACTTCAACAAGAGAAGCTTTACGCCCATCCTAAGAAGTGCAGCTTCTTCACTTCTGAGGTTACATTCCTCGGCTTCATCGTTTCCAAGCGAGGAGTTTCCGCGGACCCCAAAAAGGTCCGCGCGATAGTCACTTGGCCACGTCTAGGCAGTATGCGCGACATCCGGAGCTTCATCGGACTAGCGACGTTTTATCGTCGTTTCATGCGGGACTTCAGCTCACAGATTGCCTCAAAAAGGAGACCTTCCTTTGGACAGAGGCAGCTGAGCAGGCCTTCGAGCGGGTGAAGGCTCTTATCACTCAGGCACCCATACTTCGCCTACCTGACTTTGCCAAGGTATTCGAGGTTGCTTGTGACGCTTTAGGTGTCGGTATTGGGGGTGTCCTTAGCCAGGAGGGTCATCCCATTGAGTACTTTAGTGAGAAGCTGAATGACGTGAGGCTTAGATACTCCACGTACGACCGTGAGTTCTACGCCCTCATTCAAGCTCTCAAACACTAGTGACACTACCTCCTTCATAAGGAGTTCGTTCTTTTCTCGAACCATGAGGCCTTGAAGTACCTGCATTCTCAGCAGAAGCTGAGCGATCGACACGCTCGATGGGTCGAGTACTTGCAGGACTTCACCTTCGTCCTTCGCCATAAGAAGGGTAAGGAGAACGTGATTGCCGATGCGCTGAGCCGTCGAGTCCATTTGTTGAACCTCGTGAAGGTTCAGGTGACAAGATTTGAGTCCCTACCAGGCTCTTATAGAGACTGCCTGGACTTTGGTTGCGTCCACCGAACCCTTTCAGACGGCCCGTCCCGAGACCATAAGGACTTCCTCGAGGTCGACGGATTTTTGTTTTTCAGGAGCCGATTGTGCATTCAATGCACGTCCCTTCGTGACTTCCTCACTTGGGAATGACACGCATGTGGTCTAGCCGGCCATTTTGGCCGTGATAAGACCATAGCAACGGTCGAGTACCAGTTCTACTGGCCGACCCTCAAGCGCGATGTAGGGAACATCGTCGCTCAGTGTCGAGTGTGCGCACTCGCCAAGCAGGTTAAGAAGAACGCTGGATTATACACGCCACTTCCAGTGCCGGCCCGCCCGTGGGATGATGTCAGCATGGATTTCGTTTTGGGACTTCCGCGCACTGCACGACGACACGACTCGATCATGGTAGTTGTCGATAGGTTTTCGAAGATGGCGCACTTAATGCTGTGTTCGAAGACCTCCGATGCCTCCAAGGTCGCTAGCCTCTATTTCAGAGAGATTGTGCGCCTCCATGGGCTACCCAAGTCCATAGTCTCAGATCGTGACGTACGATTTACTAGCCACTTCGGATGACCTCTTTTGGGCTGACTTGGGACTAAGCTCAAGTTCCCCACTGCTTACCACCCGCAGACTGACGGCCAAACTGAGGTCGTCAATCGTAGTTTAGGAAATCTACTTCGGTCTTTAGTCGACGAGAGCTTGACCACTTGGGACCTGATCATACCCCACGCCGAGTTTGCCTACAACTCCTCGACTCACCTTACCACTAGCATGAGCCCCTTCGAGGTCGCCCACGGCTTAGCCCCCCGCAATCCCCTAGACCTAGTACCCCTGGACCCTCATGTTAGAGTTTCCAAGGATGGAGTCGTATTTGCCCAGCATGTTAGTCAGTTGCATCAGGACATCCATGATAGGATACAGAATCAAAATGCATTGTACAAGCAGGCTGCCGATAGGCATCGTCAACCTCGGATCTTCCACGTGGGAGACCAGGTTATGGTGAGGTTGAGACCCTAGCGCTATGCTCCGCGCACTGCTACTAAGTTACACGCTCGTAGCGCCGGCCCATTTCGCGTCCTTTCCCGGATAGGCGAGAACGCCTATGTCGTCGACATTCCTCACTCGTGGGGAATTAGCACTACGTTCAATGTGGCGGATCTGGCATCACACCAAGCCCACCTCTTTCATCTAATGGCGAGCCTTCATCTACCGGCCATTTCTCTGAGAGAGAGTTTGCCATGGAGTCCACTCCCCCCATTCTACCACCTGATTGGCATGAGCGAGTCGATGAGATTCTTCGGGAGGTAATTGACTTTTCAGGGGACGGAGTTTCGCGGAGATTCCTAGTACGTTGGCAGGGTCGCCTGTCAGAGGATGATGCTTGGATTTCAGAGGCGGACCTGGAGCGACTACGACCAGACCTGTTGGAGCCCCTCCCCTCTTCACTTGCCAACTCATCGGAGTCGAGTTCTTTCGACCCGGGGAGGATTGATGGCAAGGGAGGCCCACCGCCAGTGGCTCTAGAGACATCGGCAGCACGAGTCCAGCCCTTTCGACGCGCGAAGACGAAGGAACCCGGCTTTTGGCACGCGGCCTAGCCGCGAAACGACACCGATCTATTCTTCTTCTTCCATTATTCTTCTTCTTCTCCTTGGATTACGAGGGTCTCGCACTTGTGTTTTAGCGGACCCGCTTATAGTTGTGTTTGTTTTCCCTTTTGGGTCTATGTAGGTCCCTATTCGGGAGGCCCACATAGACCCCAAAAGGAGAGGGCCTCAAGTAGGTCCAGCCTCCCTTAGCCCACTTGTGGGCCCTATATAAGGGAGGGTAGGACCTCCCCTCAACCCTAGTGTTGTTTGTGCCGTTTACGTTTGATACGAGTCTCTATTCTCTTAGATGTGTTGAAGAGGAGGAAGAGAAGGGAGTTCGTGAGAGGCCGTGAGGTTAGCTCCCTCCAACTACCGACTGCTAGCAAGAGGAGCGTGGACAAGCGCGGTGAAGAGAAGATGGAAACAGGTGGACGCCATACGCTCGCCGCGAGCAGATCCTTCCCCACCACGTGACGACGTGCCGTCACAATCCCGAGCTTCAGCGGCTGCACCCTCCTCCCGCCACTCCCCATTCCTTCTCCCTCCCGTTTTAGTAGTTTCCTCTCACCTTGGAGCACGGAAGAACGCCACGATACTGTCTGTACCCCCTGCGGGTTGTTCGCGGTTACGTATGGAGGCAAACCATCACTCCGTCGCGGACGCCCATCTGACGCCCGACCTTTTCTCACCGAGGTAGGTGACGCTCGTCACACTCTCCCTCTCTTTCTAACCTCCCGTCTCCCTCACCCGCTCTCGCCGCCGACCCCACTACCCTTCGTATACGCGCCCAACACCCACACAACTGCCGTCCTTTCTCCTTTTCCCCTTCCTCACCAACTGCTCCACGTAGCGCCCGTCCTCCTATTCCGCGCACGATATTTTCCATTCCCCTTATTTCCGCGGCACACCCGTGAACGCCCATCACAGACCACATCTCTCTCTCTCTCTCTCTCTCTCTCCCATTTCGTCTCTCCACCTCGCCCGGGATACTTCTCCCATCACACTATTGCACGTCCAGTTCCGCTTCTCCTACATACGCTCACTCGCCACATCTGTGGCACTTCTCCGCTGCCCCGCTACCTCTCTCCCACATCGCCCCCCTGTCCGCGTTTTCCCTCTTCGCCCGCGACCTTACTACTTGCCGCCCTCATCTTCCTTTCCCGCGACTCTCCCCCTTAACGCAGCGTCACCTACCCTCGCGACTGTCCGCTACGTGTGGCCCACCGATGAACGTTTCGTACTGGGTCCGCGCCTTCTTTACCCTCCCCTCTCCTAGGGTGTGAGATTCCTATCCATAGCACTCGGGTGACGATAATTCGGGACGTGGTGACTTCTTACCCGACGACGACGGCTGATCATCACCGGAAGGGTCTAACTTCCAGTCCTACGTATCGTTCTTCTTTGGACGCCTCTGCCCGCGATGACTCTCCGCCTGTCACGACCCGTCGGGCTACGCAGCCCCAAAGGTTAGCTCTGTCCCCTTCCCTATTTCTAGTTATTTACCTTTCGAAGGTTTTCCTCGATTTGTTTCCACCGCCTTCAAACGAACTTAGACAGGATAGAATGGTTATTAGGGTCCTGATTTCTGACGCCACGTCAGGTCCGCCACTAATCGTGAACAGCCACCTCTAGCCTTTCCACGACGACTGTTCCGCCGTCTACCGGACGTGGACCGACCGGGTCTCAGTTTTACCATCGTCGAGTGTTTCCCCGGGTTGTTTGGAGTTGATGTTGCCTATCGGTGCGCCTGCTTGCAGTTAGATTAGGGGATTGACTTAGAGTCTTAGGCTCACACACCATTACGGATCAGGCCGACTGCTCCATCCACCGGACTTCGAGTCTCATTGATCGGGTGCGAGGGTCTACTCCCCTCGTCCTGCATCAACATGAAAAAGGGTAGTGGCCGGAGATCGAGCTCGGATATGAATGGAATGCCTAGCCCAGTCTTTACAAGGCAAACATCCACGCTATCCGCTACAACCAAAGCGATAATCTCCGTCCGAGCAAATTCCCCCGCAGATACCGTCGTCCACCGGTTCACGCCAAGATAAATATCGAACGTCGGTGGTCGCTGAAGCCCGTCATAGTTCCCGTAAAAAAAGTGTGCGTGCACTCTGTACTTAGCGCCGATATTCACCGGCCCCAGCGTGTAGCAATTGCGAGTTCCCTCCCGGGAAAGCTCCGGAGGGTTTTGCGAGTAGGGCTTCAGGCCAGTCACGTTGGCTTCCCGAGATATTTCTCTATTCACTCCCGCACTGGTGTATGGCGCGTCAGGTGAGAAGGGTAATCTCTTATCGGCATCATTGTAGGGATTTGTGCTATCCAGTCCGCAGTCTATGCTGATGAACCCTGCAAAAGAAAAGAGTTTCAGAGTTATCGTTTCTTGGGCTTCAGAGGTGAGAGGGTTGATTACTGGCCGTGGAGGGTCTCTACGCTGAGGCTGCCGTTGCCAGTAGACATAGC
The DNA here is from genome assembly GCA_024174645.1 of Lemna minuta. NCBI lineage: Eukaryota > Viridiplantae > Streptophyta > Magnoliopsida > Alismatales > Araceae > Lemna > Lemna minuta. Next base: position 5,683,804 of record CM044118.1, on the reverse strand, counting down.
AACAGCGCCAAGAGCACCATCTCTCTCTCTCTCTCTCTATAGATGGCATTTAACCCAGTTCTTCTGACCAATTGGAAGGCTGGCCATGCATGATGAGAGCGTTGACCCTCAATTCATCTCTCGCGTCTCCCCATCGCCAATATGGAAAGAAAGGTTCCAGTTGACATCTTCTAAAATCCTATCTCAACAAACGACAGCTATGTAGTTAGGGATCTCCAAAACCGAACCGGACACCCGAAAATCAAACCGACCGAACCGACAACGGCGGTGGCCAAAAAATAGTCAAACTGGAGGCTTCGGTTCGGTTTCGGTGTTCGCTTCTGGTGTCATCGAAAGATTTCTCTTTCGGTTTCAGTCTGACTATTTTTCCCACGCGCAATAGAATTTCTTCCCCGCGCGAGGGAGAGATAAAGGAGATGGAGGCGGGATAGAGAGAGGGAGGGAGAGAGAGAGGGGGGGAGGGGGAGGGGGAGGGGGAGAAACAGAATTTAATGGCGGAAGCTAACGCAGCGGGGAGAGAGGGAGGAAGAGGGAGAGAGAGAGGGGAGGGAGGGCGCGAGAGAGAGAGGGAGGTAGGGAGGGTGAGAGAGAGAGAGGGAGGGAGGGGGGAGAGAGGGAGGGAGGGAGAGCGAGAGGGAGGTGAAGACCGAAAAAACTCTCAACCCTTCTTCCCGATTGCAAACAAAAACTCTTTGTAATTTTCATGGAATCAAAGTACGCTATGTATAGGAGAAAGAAACAACTTCTTTTAACGTTAGTGGCCCACGCCGCCACTATGCATCGTGTGTAAAATCGATTGAACATATATTGGAGGTAACCTCATCATCTAGCGCTCGTGAAAATAGAAGGTGGTACAGTAATTTAGTGTTGAGCAACAAGCTATGGCTGAGACCGCATGGGAGGTGGTATGGCTTCAATCATTTCTCAAATATTTTAACATCTCTTCTCCCTCTCCAATGCTCATGGATAAAATGCTAATTAGACATGATAATACATGATTATTAATGCATATTAAGGCATAAAAGATTTTATTCCTTTGCATGTTATCATATTTCTGAGTATTTATCTATCATTCTATGAAAAAGTTACTATAATCTCAAAAAAATTTTATTTAGGGTTAATTATGATAAATTAAAGATAAATAATTTCATAACCTATCTTTACTCGAGATTGTAATCAGTTTTTAATGTTAAATAATAAGAGAAAACATTTCATAAACATTAATTTAATTTTCTAAGTTTTAAAATCTTAAAAAAATGAATGTATTTTTGAAGTAGAAATTAAATCTCTTGTTATTAATTTAATTCGACTTTTTAAGATGATAGATAATTAAATTTCTGATCAAATGAAAGAATATTAGATTAATTTGGAGTTATATTTTGAAAGTTATGAATTTTCTGAATTTTTAATGAATTTCTAAAGATTTTTCGGGATTAAAAATCGATTTTTCTAATTAAAAGTCCATTTTTCCTTTTTTTATAAGCTAACAAGTGACGTGGCACGATTTGGAGCGTCCGATCGCGTCGCGATCAACAGTCGAGGCGGGGTGGCCACATGATAGCCTATAGAGCGTGCGATCGCGCGAGGAATTAAAGCTGTTGATCTTCACTTAAAGAGGAGGGTACATGACGCATCACGATTCATCAACAAATCATTTTTGAAATGACTTAATCTCAGTTGTTGATCAAAGGAGTTATAGCGGCTGAGATTAAGTCAATAGAAACGCATCTGAAACGTTCGATAGCGATCCGACGGCGACCGTTTCATGCGTTTTGTAACGCACGCGACGTGGCATCATCTCGGTGGTCGATCGGCGATCCAACGGCTGCGACTTAATGGTAACAATTCGCATCCGATGCATTTCATTAGAGTTGTTGATCGCAAATTAAAGGCTGATCGAATGGTTACGCTCAAATTGCCCTATAAATTGAGATGTTCTTCGAAATTGTAAGGCATTCGAACTGTTAAGACACCAAATCTCTTGAATCTCTTGTTCCAAATCGCTTCTAGACTCACTTCCGCGTCCACGGAGTGCTTCAAATCAAGATTTTGACGATCAACGAGGAAGAAATCGACGCTTGAACTCCACGATCGCGATTTTCTGAATTTAATGAATAACCTTGATTCCGACAATTAATTGGATCATTTCGACCGCAATTGTGGGTTAGGGATCGTGTTTCATCCTAATCTATCTTCGTTTAGCATTTAATTTCATTTTAGAATCATAATTTGAGTTAATTTCTCTCTTAATTTTGGATTTCGCGATTTTCAATTTTTGGAAAAATCTCCTCTGTTCAATCTTTGATTTCTCCGCAAAATCAAAGTCAAATTCAATGATTTTTTATTTCGTAGATTCGTCTTCGAGTCCTCTTTCTTAAAATATCAAATTGCCTAATATCTATCATTGATTCATCATCCGATTTGATCAAATTCAAAGAGATGATAAAAAGTTTCCCTAATTCCCTGTAGATACGACCCTTATTTACCATTATACTCCTTAATTCGTGAATTAATTTTGAAATTGGTAAGTTTGGACTTAATTTTGACCCTTGACTGTGTGTTTTCAACGACCACTCGGTCTCAATACGTCACTCATGTATTGTGATAATCAACTCGTTATCTTCATCGCTAGAAATTCCATTTTTCATGAGCCTCTAAAGCATATTAAGATTGACTATCACTACATTTGGGGCAACATTATGTCTTCATCTTAATTACCCTCATGGCTTCATCTTATTAAGTTTAGAGGAATTAATAGATTGCATGATGAGATTGAAACATGGAAATCTTGAAGATTGCCTGGTTGACAACCTATATTAATGGATTGGATCATTGATCATTATACATTGTTGTGGTCCTCTACTTTGCCAAAGTTGTCTGCAAGATGGAATAGAAAATGAAAAATCAAATGTCAAAATTTGCAATATCTGGACCAATGACCATGTCTAGGGAATACCTATTTGATCTGATCATCGTGATCACAATCAATTCTTGATTGATCGATCTGCCAAGAATGATCTTACTCATATTGATGAGCATCAATACTATCATGTGTCTTATTATTGAGTGATCTATTTGCAATTGATCCAATAGCTAATCACCACTCAAAAATCTGCTAAAAACTATATTACTTTTTAGAATTGATTAAAGGTTTTTAAAATGAGAGAAATACCCCCATGATCTGATCAACGATCACACCACAAATCAGATAGTTGTTTTAAGGGGGTTGCTGATCGATCACCGAATTTATCACTACCTCAATTAATAAGTAGTCTTTGATCTCTAATCCATCGATCGAGTTCACGAGATCAGACTGACAAATTCAATCATGTCGATCCGATCCAATCAATTATTGTTGTTCCCTAAACTATGCCTGCTTGACCAACGCGACTGCCCTCGTCAATGTCTTGCCTTCACAGCTTCATCCCATTAATTTTAGAGAAATTATTTGATCATTTAAAGATTACTTGATTCCCTAGGTGATAGCCTCTACTCTTTGGTTTGATCATCAATCAGGTCCATCATTAGGGTCCAGCGTCAGACTAACACCCCTCTTCTTCTACCGATAGAACTGCTAGGTTCAATTCTTATTTTTAGTCTTTCACGCTCTCTCTCTTCTTGTAATTGACCTTTCTCTCTCCGATTTTCTCCTACGGGGACCGGGAATGGCTTCGGAAGCATCGGCGGAAGCCGCCGACATCGAGAATCTCTACCAGTACGGCGAGCGCCTCAACGAGGCCAAGGATAAATCCCTTGTTCGTTCCTCTCACTCATTTACTTTCTATAGCGCAATCAGGTTATTTTTTGTGCCTCATTTTTTTATATGCTTTTGTCGTTGATGTAGCACGTGAGCGACTATGAAGGAATACTAATGGCGGTGCAGCACAGAAGCGTGAAGGCGAAGCAGTTGACAGCGCAGCTTATTCCCAAGTTTTTCAAGTTCTTTCCTGCTCTTGCAAGCAAAGCGGCGTCCGCGCATTTTGATTTATTGGAAAAAGAAGAGCTCGGGGTATTTCTACCGTTTCCTTTTTTTTTTCTACAACAAACTTTGTTTTCTCTGTTTTTGTGAAATTTCTGTCATAGTGCTCTTGAAAGCTGCTACTTTAAGGGTATTGAAGACCTCATCATTCAAAAATTGGATTTTATTGCGAAACAGTGAAGGATTAAGGAACATAGAAAATAGAGTCCCCGTTCGAAGTAAACTTGTGAAATTTAGGTGCGGCTAGTACTTACGTGAAATCATTTCCATGTACCTTCCTGCCTCGTGAAAAATTGTTATGTGGATTATCCATAAATATCAATGGTGACGTTTTTCTCTTTCGACGTCATGTACTAGTCATTCCCTTCCGTTTTCCTGATGAGATTTGTTGATCTGTGGTTAGAAGCATCTCAGCTAATCTGAGATTCTATTTCACCTCTTGATTCTTTTCCATTGTACAGAAAATTTGTATTCAGAAAAACTATTGACTGGGCTGTGCTTTAAGCTGTGGTTTTTATCCTTATTTAAATGGGCTAATTCAACCATGGCCCAACAGCCCATTAAGCCCTTTTTTCATAAATTGTTGGATTAAACGCACGAAATGAACACCACTGGCTAGATAGACTTACTTTGCCCAGTCTTCATACTGAAAGAGCTCTATCTTGCCGATGGGCGGATTTCTGGCTCAGAGTAGTGCGGAATCATATACAATGAATCAGCAGTAGCATCACTGGGGATTTCCCTCGACGCCCCAACAGATTGACACTCCTTCAACAGCATAGCTACATCGCCTATTGTCGGTCTGTGCTCTGAATTTTGCAACGTGCACGACACCGCGATCTCTAGAACCCTCCATACAGACCCATTATCATACTGCCCCCGCATTCTTCTGTCCACAATCTCAGATATGTCTCCCCTGTCCACACTGGCCTTCACTTTCTTGGTTATGTGAGTTCTGCTGACGTCATTACTGATGGGAGGCTCTCCTGTCACAAGCTCCAGCAGAACTACCCCGAAGCTGTATATGTCGCTTTTCTCGTTTAATCTGTTCGTCTGGTAATACCTGCCCGGGATCGACACAGAAAATTGAGAAAAGTTGCTCTTACAAGTAGAAAAAATTCTTCTTGGGCTCTAAGGTACAACGTACTCAGGATCAAGGTATCCAGGAGTCCCTGCGACCACAGTTGATATGTGGGTATTCTGCTCGTCGAAGGATCTAGATAGGCCAAATCCGCAAGCTTGACTTCGAAATTTTCGGTTAATAGAATATTGGAAGTCTTCACATCTCTGTGAACGATCGGCGGTTTGCAACCGCTGTGGAGATAATCGAGCCCTGCGATCGTATATAATCATTGGAGGTTGAGATCAAAGGTCAATATAAATCAACATCTTACCTTGCGCCGCCTCCAGTGCTATTCGAACTCGCCTGTTCCACGTCAGCTGTGTTCCAGCGGCAGTCTTTCCTGTATTCCAAAGGATTAAAAATTAGGGCAGAAAAATTAGGATTAAAAATTAGGATTAATTGAAGACCTGAGAGATGATCTCCTGTATGAAGACCTGAGAGATGGTCCGCGAGAGAGCCCAAAGGCACGAATTCGTAGACCAGTGCAAGTTTTTCGTTGCAGTAACCCAACAAGGACACCAGATATTTGTGATGAACTCGAGTCAGCAATTGAGCCTGAAATGAGTTCAGGTTTTAACAGAGAAAAGAATTTAGGGCTTTGGTTCAGTTCTAATTACCTCGGTTATGAACTGTTTCTCTCCTTGAGCTGATGAAACAGAGAGCACTTTGACTGCCACTTCGGTGCCGTCTTTCAGGTTGCCATGATAGACAACCCCGAATCCTCCTCTTCCGATCTGTCGTTTGAAATTATCGGTGATAATAGCGATATCAGAGGACGAGAACTGATGACTTTCAGAGATAAACCCTGTTCCTATAGGACTTCCGTTGACAGGTCTATTTCCGCTTTGGAGGAAAGGACTGGTGCCTGTTCTTCCTGGTTCCATCACTTGGGACTTCCCTGCAAAGGAAAAATCCCAACGCATTTATCTCTCGGATCCAAGATAAAATCATTGAGATGGAGTTATTAACACTGGCCTTGCGCATTTTTTCGGTTGGGCTTTCGTCTTCTCAGTAAAAATACAGTAATGATGACGACGGTGAGAAGAAGAACAGATAATGAAACAGCTACTGCAACGGGAACGACGACATTTTTCTTCGTCTTCGATGAATTGCAGTGATTTACGTTGCTGCATAAAAGTGGATTATTTCCGATCCTGAAATTTAAACACGAGAGGAATCAGATCTTGACGTTGTTTTCAGTTAAAGTTGGATTTATTGAAAACTGACCTCAATTCTAAAGACCCATCTTGCAGTCTCTTGTTAAGAGCGTCCGGAATAGTTCCATTCAGATTATTGCCTTCCAGGTTCCTGAACAAAATAACAACCCGTCAAACTTTCTGAAGAAAGGACTTGATCGAAAGAAAATTTTCAGAAACTTACAAGAGCTTGAGCAAGGATAGTTCTCCCATGAATGAAGGTATTTCTCCCGTAAAATTGTTATAGGATAGATCCCTGAAACCAGTTGGCAGCGGAGTTTTCCCTAAATTGTTATAGGATATAGAGAACGTCTTTTTCTTTTAGTATTGATCCATTGAAAAATCTCATAAAACACTGTTTATTTTATTTTAAATCAATCTCAGTACATGATTCCTGTTCCTCTCTCGTCGCCTCCTCGAAAGTCGAAAGACCTCCTTTATCTCTCCTCAGTACGATCGCGCTCATCGATTTTTAGCTTAGGAGGAAAGAAAATTCAATGATCCAGAGTGAACTTACAAGAACGTCAACTTTGTCAGGTTGGCTATTGAGGGAGGAATTTGGCCACTCAATCCGCTGCGAGACAAGTCTCTGCAGGAGACAGAAAAAAATCGTCATTTTTGGCGCAAAGGTCAAGCAGTTCTCTTTCTCTGAAAGCTCACAATGAAGAGATACTGGAGTAGCGAGAAACATTAATGCTGCATTTTAGGCCTTGCCAGATGAAGGCTTCGGGAACGCACGGGTCGCCCTGCCAGTTCCTCCTCACTCCATAAGATCTTTTGAGCTCGGATATGGCTTTGACTGAGAAAGCCAACAAAGAAATAAGCTCAAATAAAAAAGAAATCGAACAGAGATCTGGAACTTCACCTTCGGTCTGGTCCGTCGGCAACGAAAGTATCTCCTGCACAATGAGCGCCTCAAGGCCGTTGACCAAGGGAGGCAGAGTGGAGTTCGCTGTCGGCCGAATGTAATAAGTCAATCCCCCGGATAAGCCTGGAGGCTTCGTGTAGATAACATCTCCTTTAAGCTGTCTGGGCCTGAAATTTGGAAGGAACAGCTGCTCCCCGGCATATACGGAGAACTCTCTGGTCTCGTTACTAGCTAGCTGCTGTAGCTCCGCGACGTAAATGTACACGTAGGACTTTTGCTCGGAGGTCCCGCTAACTGTGAAATTTATGCTGTCCGAAGGGGACGACGCCGTTGCTGCTGTATTTAAGACATTCGACGGCACAGGAAATTCATCGCCTGGGGGCTGAGCGACAGTAGAGGTAGTACTTATCCTTTTCTCTGGCGTATAATTAAACCAGAAGCGGTCGTAGGGGTCAGCAGGGAACCTACATCATCGTTCAATCTACTTCATGAGGCATAGAGAAATTGACTGATAGGTAAGTAGATAAATAAATAGATCGGTAGGCAGGCAGATCAATCATAGATATATAGATAAAGAGATCAGTCATATGTAGATAGAAATATAGAGGGAGAGATAGATAAATAGAGAGAGAGAGAGAGAGAGACGGACGTTATCTGGCTCCCGCCGAAGTTCAGCCGGTTGCCGTTGATGACGAGAGACTGCGAGGAGTTGACCTGGGTATACATGAAAAAGGGTAGTGGCCGGAGATCGAGCTCGGATATGAATGGAATGCCTAGCCCAGTCTTCACAAGGCAGACATCCACGCTATCCGCTACAGCCAAAGCGATAATCTCCGTCCGAGCGAATTCTCCCGCAGATACCGTCGTCCACCGGTTCACGCCAAGATAAATATCGAACGTCGGTGGTCGCTGAAGCCCATCATAGTTCCCGTAAAGAAACTCCGCCTTCACTCTGTACTTAGCGCCGATATTCACCGGCCCCAGCGTGTAGCAATTGCGAGTACCCTCCGGGAAGCTCCGGAGGGTTTTGTAGTAGGGCTTCAGGTCAGTCACGTTGGCTTCCCGAGATACTTCTCTATTCACTCCCGCGCTGGTGTATGGCGCGTCAGGTGAGAAGGGTAATCCATTATAGGTATCATTGTAGGGATTTGTGCTATCCAGTCCGCAGTCTATGCTGATGAACCCTGTAAAAGGAAGGAGTTTCAGAGTTATCGTTTCTAGGGCTTCAGAAGTGAGAGGGTTGATTACCGGCCGTGGAGGGGCTCTGCGCCGAGGCCGCCGTCGCCAGTAGACATAGCAACAGCGCCAAGAGCACCATCTCTCTCTCTCTCTCTCTCTCCTGTGTTCTTGCCTTAAGGAGGGGGCCGAGGGTCGATAACGCAGCGTTGACTTAGTTTTCACATGTCATATTATCATCGGCTTCGGATGGGGGATGATTGGTTGAGCTGTCAGTATCCATCATGACATTGAATTATATACGTGGAATTTAACCAAGTCTTCTGACAAATTGGCAGGCTGGCCCAGCACGATGAGAGCGTTGTCCTTGAATTGGTCTATGGCGTGTCCCCATCGCCAATATGGCAAGAAAGGTTCCAGTTGACATCTGCTAAAATCCTTTCTCAACAAACGACAGCTAGGCAGTTAGGGATCTCCAAAACCGGACACCGGAAAACCGAACCGAACCGACACCGGCGGTGGCTAAAAAATCGTCAAAGGCTTCGGTTCGGACTCGGTTTTCGCTTCCGGTGTCCCCGAAAGATTTCTCTTCCGGTTTGATTATTTTTCCTGCGCCCGCGATAGAATTTCTTCCCCGCGCGAGGGAGAGAGACAGGAGATGGAGGCGGGATAGAGAGAGGGAGGGAGGGAGAGAGGGGGAGGGGGAGGGGGAGGGGGAGGGGGAGACACAGAATTTAATGGAGAGAGAGAGAGGGAGGTATGGAGGGAGAGAGAGAGAGAGAGAGAGAGAGGGAGGGAGGGAGGGAGGGAGGGAGGGAGAGAGCGAGGAAGGGAGGGCGGGAGAGAGAGAGGGAGGGAGAGCGGGAGAGAGAGACAGGGAGGGGGGAGAGAGAGAGAGGTAGGGCGGGAGAGAGAGGGAGGGAGAGCGGGGAGAGAGAGACAGGGAGGGGGGAGAGAGAGAGAAGTAGGGCGGGAGAGAGAGACAGGGAGGGGGGAGAGAGAGAGAGGTAGGGCGGGGAGAGAGAGAGAGAGAGAGAGAGAGAGAGAGAGAGGGGGAGGGAGGGAGGGAGGGCGGGAGAGAGAGAGCGAGGGAGGGAGGGAGGGAGGGCGGGAGAGAGAGAGAGAGAGAGAGAGAGAGAGAGAGAGAGAGAGAGAGAGAGAGAGAGAGAGTGAGAGAGAGAGATGGAGGGAGAGAGAGAGCGAGGGAGGGAGGGCGGGAGAGGGAGGGAGAGAGATGGAGGGAGAGAGGGAGGGAGGGAGGGAGGGAGGGCGGGGAGAGAGAGGGAGGGAGGGCAGGGAGAGAGAGAGAGAGGGAGGGAGGGCGGGAGAGAGCGGGAGGGAGGGCAGGAGAGAGAGAGGGAGGGAGGGCGGGAGAGAGAGCGAGGGAGGGAGGGCAGGAGAGAGAGGGAGGGAAAGAGAGGAGAGGGAGGGAGGGAGGGAGGGAGGGAGAGAGAGGGAGGGAGAGAGAGTGAGATGGAGGGAGGGAGAGATGGAGGGAGAAAGGGAGGGAGGGAGAGATGGAGGGAGAGAGGGAGGGAGGGAGGGAGAGTGAGAGATGGAGGCAGAGAGGGATAGATGGAGGGAGGGAGCGAGAGAGAGAGAGAGGGTGGAGAGAGAAAGTTAAACTTTTGAGAGATGATTAACTAAAACTATATTGTTTCTATTATTTCTTTCAATATTTTTAGAAGTTGAAATTTATATATTTAGGATTTTTATTTTAAATTCTTGAAGTATTGTATATTTTTTGTTGAGAAGTGTTAATCTATTATCATTTCTTTGTGAAACATATATTTATATATTTACCAATTATGGAGTCATAAAAACCTTATAAAATTTATTTTCAGTTCAAATGACAAATCACTGAAAGTATAGGTTTAACTGAACCAACACCAAAAAATACCGTCACCGATACCGAACCAAAGATAGGTATAAGTTGTCACACAAAACCGATACCTACACCGGAAGAAGAGAGCCCTATAGGCAGTTGTTAAATTTGGTTGAATTTGGTGGTTACTTTCTCATCAATGATTATTTTTGTCTCACATTTTTTTGTGTATTTAAAAATGGGAAGAGGGAACAGAAAGAAAGACATTTTCTATTTTGTAGAGAGTATGACTACTTTCCTATTTGTCTTGACTCTCACTATCACCCTCTTTGTCTTTCTTTCTTTGTGTATAGTCATGAGGTCTCTCCACTTTTCCCCTATACCCTCCACACTATTAGTGATGATGATGATTTAGATGAGTATGAGATTCCGATTGATGCTGATAATGATAGCAGTGATGCTTAGGACTATAATGGTGAAGATGATTGTGACGATAGTGATAATGATTACCATACTTAGAATATGATAATGATTAAAATTAAGATGATAATGAAGATGGTCATGATTGATAATGGCAGTGCTGAATATTTAAAGACAAAATGTCTTTACTATTAGACTTAATTTCTTGATATTTTAATTTTTGAATATTTTTTTGATATTTTCATAAATCTAAATATATGTGTGAGTGTGTCTACTCTCTCTCTCTTGAAATTCCCTAATTGGATGGTGAATTATCTAAGAGAGATGTGATTTATGTTCCTTTGTGTATTTATGTATTTATGTATTTTTAATTAATTTTATGAATTTGTTGGTTATTCACTCAAATGCTTAGATTTCTCATACACCTATAGTTTTTATACTAGGTAGGGTATCCAGATTCCCTATATTAATCCAAGAAGAAGACAACCCCACTAGAGTTTCTGATGTAGAATATTTCAGAATGCTAATATGATTGATGATGATGAGATGCTTATGAAGATATGATGGAGAATGAGAGATTAATGAATGAATATCTACTAGTAATACTTAAGAAATAATCCTACAAAATAAAGGACCTATGAAATGATATCAGTGAGAATAATGTAGGATAGATACTTTTAAATAGATAGGAATATATGTGGGAAGGGTAATAGGAGAATAAGTGTATGATAATGGTGATAAAATTATTGATTAGTAGAGAAGAGAGATAAGAAAGAGAGGAAAATATGTGATGAGAAAATATTTAACAGAGTGTGATATTATTTTAAGGAGAAAGGTATATAGATATAGATGTTAATATCGAAGATGGAATGGCAGAATACATATATCATAAAAGAGATGATGTGAGAGGATCGACATGGGAGTGATGAGAGAATAATATATTATATAATATGAAAATGATAGGAAGGCGTCGACGGAAAATGGTAAGAATAATAAGAAAAGGTAGAGGTTGAGTGGGGAATATTTTCGGATATTATATAATAGAGGGAACGAGGGGGAATCGTTGGACTTACGGATCTTGGGTGAACTATGTATCCCAGTATGATGGAGAGAAGAATTACCCGAGAGATAACGTGAAGTGATGCTTCGGAATTACCGATCGATCATAGATTTCCCGTCGTTTGATTCTAAGCTTGAAGTGGATGAAAGAGGACAGAAATGGGGGAGGAAAGATAGGAGGATAGAACTTGTAGAGGTTTGCGGAAGGGGAATGGAGGAGATACGGGGAGAAACGATGAACATAGAGGTAAAATGAACCATAGGGTAACCCAATTTTATCAAAAAACATCTCCGTTTGTTTACAAGTGTCTGGTTTATAGAGAGAAAGAGGAAGAAGTTACGGCGAGGCTGATGGTGATGCTCCAGCTCAGAGTTAGTTACGGGAAGGTCGACGATCTTCCTGACATTTCGTCGAACGGCTTTCTGTTTTTTCCTGTTTTGTCTCAGGTGGTTATGCTCAAATTAGGTTCGTTGGATGGGAGAATTAAAGCGGTCCAGATGATGACACGTCACGCGCGACGCGAGCGGCCTACGGAGGTCGTTGGGAATATTTGTTTCTCTCTCCCTCTCTTATTGGCCGGGTGATTTATAAATTCACCCGACCTGCTCGACGAATGTACCGACGCGAAGTCATTTTATCAAACAGTTACGTTTTGATTATCAATCGGAGTATTGTTTCTTCCTCTTGCTCGTTCTTCACTTCTCACGATCTCAACTGCTCTGAGTGGGTAGTCTAGCTCTACGGATCGATTATAGGAGTCAACAGAGGCGTCGTTTGCTGAAGTTGCTTTTGCGAGTGGGCAGTTACTCAGACATCGGAAATTCTTGTTTTGTCTTTCAGTGAATCCGCAACTACCATCTGTCGCATTTTCGGATCTGTAGTGATGTTGAATTCTTTCTCAGGATGGACGTAGTCGGATATTGTTCGTCGGTGGATCCGATGACATGGGAAGTTCTTGGATATTCTGTTGTTTTCTCGCGAGCCTCCGAGGCAACTTGAAGAGAATTTCGGGACGGTTGGTGAGAAAGATTTCTTTATTTCTTTACTTCATAACCTCGCGTCATTTTCTTGGTAAAATCGGATCGGATCAGAGGTTTCCCCCAGCTCCTCTATCGTCGGTGCGTCTTCTAGTATCCGTCGCGTGGAGCATTTGCAGCACTGTCGGGATTTTCTTCGGGAAGTCTTTGTTATTTTCTTTCTCTGCATGTCATCTCCCGCAATAGATTTTGATAAGTCAATGCTTACTAGGGAATTTCCTGACGGAGACGCCTGTAGACGACACGACTGCATGCTGAGCGTGGAAAGAGCCTTCGACCGATCGCTTGTGCTACCCCGATGTACGGATGCGATCGGAGTAGTTTCCTTCAGACAATCAATGGGAATTCGGAATGCCGTAGGCGATCGTCCAATCATTGTTTGCTTGGATCTTGTAAGCGCTTATTTTGAAGTCCTCGGCTAGATCAGCAGGTGACGAGGAAGATCCTCATTCAGGTGGATCGTCATCATGATAATACCTGTTGTTGAAACTTGATGACACAGAAAGCTCTGTGATGGTAATATTTGACATGATATACTGACGATCCGAGTTTTAACTTCACGTTAAAGTCCAGGATAATAATCCTGTTGAGGTCTTCATGTTTCCTTGATGCTCTCATGTTGAAGAGACTGAAATGAGAAGTTTGACTGATCGGTGATGACCTTGGTAATTTGGGTTGATTTGTAGAGGTTGTGAGGACCTTTTTGGAGGTCTTCAAAATCTATAGAGGTTGTGAGGACCTTTTTGGAGGTCTTCAAAATCTGTAGAGGTTGTGAGGACCTTTTGAGGCAACTGTCCTCATAGTCATCTTTAGATAACCCAAGATCTTGTTATTCCATATTCATGAAGTTCACTGTCCTGTGGAAGTCATTGACATCACATTGTGGCAGGTATTGCTGAGTAAGATGACTGTCCATGGTAGGTATCATGCTGAGCCTCTCTCTTTTCATCCACTGTGACGGTTAACATCCAATGCGAGATAATCTTCTGCATTGGAAGCTTTCTTCATACTGATTGTCATCATAAGAAGGCTTTTGTGAACTTTAGAAATGGTGAAGCTCTTCTTGTTGTAGTTGTCCTCACATTCACTTTGAGTGAATGAGGTCTTTTGTATGCTGAATTGTCAATATAGCATGCATGGATTTATCCATGCAAGGCTTTAGTCTTGAGGTCGAACCCGTAGATACTTATTCCATAGGTGATAAGATATAGATCTCTCCTATATTTCTATCTATGGGAGGTTTTCAAAGAAAGAAGGAAGTTTAATAACAAAGGGATTCCTATTGATTTTCTTGAGATCATTACTTATAATTATACAAGGTTACCTATGATATAGTGGATATGGTTTGGAAAATTAGGAACCTATATCAAAGAGAAAAGGGTGGTTGACTTGGTCCATTCAAGGAATTCTAAGTATCTAAGGATAGGGATTAAATGCTTTGACCAAGTCAATCTTTAGATCAGTATAAAATAGGAAAAAGAGGGAAGATAATTCCCTTAAGATCTACACTCTCTTTTAATTATTTAGAGAGGTCTTCTTCATCCATTTAATGAATGGATAATTTCTTAAACTCATGAATAAGGAGGAGAATAGGTTCACTTGGAACCCTTGTGTTCATGTTTTGAAATAATTTTCCATCAGTTTCTCCTCATCTTCTTAGTACACTAATAGGAATCACTAATTGGTCGGGTTAGTCAAATCAAAGTACAAACATGGGCTTTAAATTTGACTTGCTCATGATCTAAATTAGTGATTGATAACCTGCATATTTAACTTGAATTCTTATCATATTTAACTAATATCCATGCTTATCTTATTTACTTATGATGCATGTTATCATAGTTTTATGAATTTTCTCCATTGGTATGCCATTTTACTAAAGTTCATATTTTTGTAGTATTTAGTGTTAATTATGTGTTTTATTGATGTTTGAACTTTTGTAAGGTCAAACAATTAGAAATTAACCATTTTCCTTGATTTTATTTTGAATTTAGTGGATGATTAAAAGAAGAAATTAGAGGAAGAGAATGATGAGATGAATCAAAATAGAGCTTTAAAGGGGTTGACTTAACATTACTTTGAATTCATCCTATTTTCTTCTTAAAATTTATATTTCAGGGGCATAGGTTAAAGAAATTAGAGCTTCCATCTTATTTACCCGATTTTTCTCCCTAGTTTTCTCTGATTTCACAAGCGACGAGGCGGAGCGTGGTGCATTAGATCAAATCGCATGAATTGACGCGCGTCGATCTCGTGGACTTTGGTTTACCAGATCGCAATTACCAGATCGCAATTTAAACCTTGTGTGTAATTCAAAGGCGTTGATCGCGTAAGTGAAATCCGACGGTCGCGATTTAATCGCACACTCGGCGAATCATGAAGCGATAAAGATTAGATGACGAAAATCGAGGAAGTTGGGGGGTGTGATAACATGCTAACTAGACATGATAATACATGATTATTAATGCATATTAAGACATAACAGATTTCATTCCTATGCATGTTATCATATTTATGAGTATTTATCTATCATTCTATGAAAAAGTCATTATAATCTCAAATTAATTTAGTTTAGGGTTAATTATGCTGAATAATTTTATAACCCATCTTTATTTGAGATTACAAGTGGTTTTTAACGTTAAATAATAAGAAAAATAATTTTTTTATAAACATTCATTTAATTTTCTAAAGTTAAAATCTTAAAGAAATGAATGTATTTTTGAAATATAAATTAAAACACTTGTTATTTATTAATTTTGACTTTTTAGAATGATAGATAATTAAATTTCTGATCAAATGAAAGAAATTTGGATTAGTTTGGAGTTATATTTTGAAAGTTATGAAATGTTCTAATTTTTAGGGATTTTTGCAGAATTTTTCTGAATTTTTATGCATTTTTAATGAATTTCTAAGGATTTTTTGAAATTAAAAAATTGATTTTTCCAATTTTATATCGATTTTTCAGAATTTTTAAAGCTCGCAGGTGACGTGGCGCAATCAGAGCCGTCTGATCGATCGCGATCAACGATCAAGGCGAGGAGGCGACGTGGCAACGTGTGAGACGTCTGATCGCGCGTGCATTCTTAGTCGTCCATCTTCACTTAAATTGATGGAGACACGTGGCTTAATCGGGGTACACCGGATGCCTCTAATCTCTACTGTTGATCGCAAGAGTTATAAGGGTTGAGATTAAATCGCGATTAGACGCATCTGATGCATATAATCGCGATCTAACGGCAGGTGTTTCAAGGCATTTTATAATGCGCGGTGACGTGGCTTCATCTCGAGTGTCTGATCGCGATCCAATGGCCATGACTTAACGGTAACGATTCGCGATCAAGCGTTTCATCAGAGCTGTTGATGAGTTTAATCGGACAGTTTTGCCCAAATGTCTTATAAATTGAAGTGTTCTTCTGATTTGTAAAGAATTCGAGAGCAATTCAATCAAATTAAACTATTTAGACACAAAATCTCTTAAAACTCTTGATCAAATCTCTTCAAAACTCATTTCCGCGTCCACAAAATGCTTAAGATCAAGATTTGGATGATCGACGAGGAAGAAATTGACACTTAAACTCCACGATCGCGATTTGGATGATCGACGAGGATGAAAAGCCTTGATTCCGGTGATTAATTGGGTTAATCCAATCGCAATTGTGGGTTAGTGATCGCGGTTTATCCTAATCTATCATCTACTAGTGTTTAATTTATGTTTAGATTAGTAATTTAGTTTAATTTCAAGCTTATTTTCGGTTCATTCGTGATTTTCAATTTCGGAAAATTACCCCTCACTGCAATCTTCAATTTCTCCACGAAATCAAAGTCAAATTCGATGACTTTTTATTCCGTGGAATCGTCTTAAAGTTCTCTTTCATAAAATACCATTTTCCCCAACTTTTTTCATCGATTCATTGTCTAATTTGATCAAATTCAAAGAGATCATAAAAAATTTCCCTAATTCCCTATGGATTCGACCCATATTTACCATTATACCGCTCGATTTGAGATATTTTCATTAAATTGGTAAGTTTGGACTTTGTTTTGACACGAGACCGTGTGCAATTGACGGCCTCGCGGTCTCGATTCGTCAGCTCACGTCATGGGAATGTGTCCACTTATCGTGTGCGACATGGCAGCATCGTGATCCTCCAATCATTCTACACTGAATCGGACAGTTCAGATATTTCGCGATGAAATTCTCTATAAAATGATGTTCTCTCTTTTGAAACAAGAACTTTTGATTGAAACGTGAAGAAATTAAGCATTTTTGGAGGAAAATCTCAAGTTCTTCGTGATTCCCTTGCGTTCTAGACTCAATTATGAATAGATTCAGGAAAGATTAATAATGAATCATTGCAAAGAAACGTTTGGATTCACCCCTTGAATGCCAAACACATGATGGAGAAGAAACTAGATAAATACGCAGCGATCAAAGCAATTTGAAACTCAATCTTCGCGTCCATTGGGTTAGTAGTGTAATTATTTGTAATCCTTGCAATGTAGGTAGTTTAGATTAAATTTAGATAAGTAATTAGAGTTTAGGAATAAAAAATTTCATCATTTTGCCCAAATTTGATCGCGAATTTTCGCTAATTTTCGAACAAGGATTTGTCCCTGATCTTAAGTCCAAATCATTCGATTTTAGTTTCATTGGATTTCTTGTTCACTCAGCTTTTCATGTGTATCTGAGTCATTAATTTTCAGCAAGGTTTGACCCCTCAATTTTTTGTTTTACCAACTTGTGTTTATTTTCAATCCGAATTTGGGTGAAATTACTTCAAATATGTAAGGTGAAATTTGATAATTTTGGTTTCTCTAGAATCCTATGATCGTAAGCTTTATATTCATATGTGAATTTCTAGATTTAGATATCATTTGACAAGTCAATTTAACGATTTTGACCGAGATCTTCATTTCGGGATTTTTCTAATTTTTGAAATATTTTACAGAAAGTCAAAGTCTGGTCAAAGTCAATGCTTTGACCTTGACTTTTGACTTTTCTTCTTCAAATATTTTCTAAAAATTTTAAAATATCTTCTCTCATATATTAGTATTAATTTCATTGATAATATATCATTTCTCAATCTTAAAAACCCTAGTTAGACTTAAATTTGACCAAGTCAACCGGACTCTCTGTGGTTCGACTCAATCTCATCGATGTACTTGATTTCATATTTTAAAATCATCGTGAGTTCAAAATTATAAATTTTGTTTGACCGACGATCATGTGTTTCAATGTCCGCACTAAATCGTTCCATCAATGACCTCACTTTATCACTATCCTTTGATACATTACCGCTCGACCCATCTCCCACAAGCCAACTTCTTGAGCTCCATGTGTTGCTCTCTACCTCCCTTCAAACTAGGCTATCTATCTATGGTCCACAAGCCTCATCACCAATCCACTCATGCTCTAAGTGGGACGCTTATCCCTAATCCACTCTTGCATAATCGTGCAAGCTAAAGAACAAGTACTCCTCGTGTTGACTTTCTTGTCAACTCCCTCAACTCAGTCCTATCTTGCACTAATTCACCAAAGAATATCTCCCTTACCTTCATAGTTAAGTATAACTTGCCCATGACAAAAAGAAACGTGATTTCATGGGTATATAAGGTATGCGGATTAATCGGCTCTAGCTTATATCCTGAAAAGGATGATTAACCCACCAATTATGCATACGCATGGACACATGCGCACGCGCGCCGATGTGTGCACACACATGCACTCTTGTACACACGTGTACGCCACGTTGCGCGTGCACTCGTCGCCATGTGGTGACACGTCATGTGCCCGCCACATTAGTTGCCACATCAGCATATATTAAAAACCAATTTTTTTGTGTTTTTCAATAAAAATAAATCCATAAAAATTCAGTAAAATTCGGAAAAATTTTAGAAAAATCCTTAAAAATTATAAAATTCATAAATTTTTAAATACAACTCCAAATTCATCCAATTTTTTTTGGATTAGACATTAAATAATCTATCATTTTAAAAAAGTCTATTCTAAAAATAACAAGAGAATCAATTTCATTTCAAAAATACAGTAATTTCTCTTCAAGATTAAAACTTAAAAAAATAAATGAGTGTATAAAATATATTTTCTCTTCTTATTAACATTAAAACCCAATTATGATCTCAAATATATATGAGAATTATTTATTCTAAAATACATTCTTTAAAAATGCATAATTATCCCTAAAATAGTGCATTTTGATATTATAACTTGAAATTACATGAAATGATAGATATTGACGGGATCGTTTTCGTGCGTCGTTAAACACAAAGACGATGGTCAAACAAAATTTATAAAACCGAACTCACAAAGACAAGATAAAATAATCAAGTACTGGGTAAGTATCGGGTCGATCCACAGAGAGCAGGGTTGATTTTAATTGCAGAGTTGACTTCGTCAAACTTAGGCTTAAAAGAAGTTTTAAATAAGAGAAAATAAGATTTAAGATATGGAAATGATATAAATAAGGTAAATAAGAAGTTTTAAGAATTGAAATCTCGGATTTGACAGAGAAAAGTCAAAAGTCAAAGTCAAAGCGTTGACTTTGACCAGTAGTAGGTGTTCTGCAAAATCAGAGACTCAAACAGAGTCAGAAGATTACGAAAATTATATATTTGGAAACTAGAGAGAAAATGGAATTTATTGATATAAGTTTTGTAATTTTTAGATAAGAAATGGATTTATTATGAATTATTGAAAATCAATGATCAGAAAAATCCCCGAAAATGAACACCTCGAGGAAATCTTCAAATTGAATGCCCAAATGAAATCCAAATCTTGCAATTTATATGTCAATAGAAAGCTAAGAACCAGAGGAATCCAACAAGACCGAAATTATCAAATTCTGCTTTGTCAATAAAAAGTAATTGACCCCAAAAGTCAACGTTTGACTTCTCATGAAAGATGAACAGTCCGTGGTCAAACGTTAAATTGAAGGGTCAAATGAACTCAGAATTTGATGAAATTGCTATCCACGGAAAGCTGATGAAAAGAGGAATCCAATGAAACCAAAATAAAGTGATTTGAAATTATAATCAGAGAGATATCCTATTTTCAAAATCAGTAACTTTTCCGATCGAAATTTGGGGAAAATGAAGAACACTATGAACTAATTTGCAAAATTAAACTTCTAAATCTAATAAAAACTCAAATTACCTCTTTGGTGGCGTACGACCCCCGTCGCCACCAAGGCATGACACTACGGCGCCGGTGGAGCCGACACCTACGCGCGTCCTGCCCCCTCGACAGGCGAAGACGAAGGATCCCGAGTTTCACTACACCAAGTGAGACCCTCTTCTCGCCACGAGCTCGCGCGCGTAGAGCTATCTTTCCCGTTTTCTCTTTTATTATGACTTTATTTAGCCCGCACGTGTTTAAGCGGGCCTTTGCATGTCTCTCTCTCGCTCTTTAGGCCGTTGGGTGGGTTTCCCCTTTGTTTCGGGACCTAGCCTAAGGCCCTTTCTCTTTTGTGAACCTTTATTCTATTTCTATGAGTATGGGTGTGGCTTGTGGGCCTCAAGTGGGCCCTTTCCTCTCTTGGCCCACCAAGGGCCCTTTCCTCTCTTGGTCCAGATCGCCCAGACCGGCCCTGACTGGTCCAGACCGGCCCTGACCGGTCCAGACCGGCCCAGACCGGCCCAAACCGGCCCAAACCGGTCTAGACCGGTCCAGAGCTGCCCAGGTCGGCCCAGACCGTTCCTGCCCGCCCCGAATCAGCCCGGACGCCGCCTCCCGCCTCCCGTGTTCGTTGCGCTCGTCCGGCTCGCCCCGACTCATCATCACTCCGCCTCCACGCCGATCGCTCTCCGCGCTCCCCGCCGATTCGCCCGTGTCCGAACCCCGCTCCCGCGCCCGACGACCTCCCTCGCCCGACCGACCCGGGCTCGCGCCCGCAGGTTAGGCATTCATCCCCTTACTTTTTACTTTGAAGTCTATATTTCCTTCAAGCATTTCCCGCATTTGTCTCCCACCGCCTCTGACATAGTTAGGCTGAGTGACGTCGGTGGACGGGATTGGGATCGTGGATCCGGTCGCCGCTGACGATCGAGCTTTCCCGACTCGACCCGAGGCTTCTCTCCCCCGCATCGACGGCTCCGGAGGGCTCCTCGCTCCATCCTACTCGGCGTACCCCAGGAACGCTGTGATGACGTGCCGGGAGGTTGGCTGCTTGCGGAGGTCTTAGATTTCATTGCATCATATAGAGCACGTAGTTCACCCTATCCATAGTTCCCCCTTAGAGGATATTAGCGTCGGACTGATTCACCCCGTCGGTCCTGCATCACTCTTGATAATCGATCGAATCTCACTACTAACCCGATTGCCACGAGAATTAAGCTCCAATTTGCACGAATTGGAGTGAATTTGCTCGAATCCTTTCTCACGGACTTTCGGAATTCAAGGGGAAAATTCGATGAAATCAAGGAAGAATTCGCGATCAATCCCGCTCCAATCCCTTCGGAATCGAGTCTAAACGCGGGGGGATCACGATGAACTTAAGATTTTCCTCAAAATTCGCTTAATTCCTTCACGAATCAATCAAAAGTTGAAGAACAAGAGAAGGAGTACATTAGTTTTTAAAGGAAAAATTGGCCCGGAATCGTGGGCTGTAGAGGTTGTCGTGGGCGCGGAATCGAGGCGTCGTGGACGCGGTTTGCACGGAGCGGCGTTGAGGCTTCAAATTCGGAGATAAAGAACTCCAATTTTTGCTTCGAAAAGAGGCCTGATCGTCGGGGCGAACGGGCCACGATCGGGCCACGATCGCGCCGCGATCGGGCCCTAATCATCGTCGTGGTCGATCGTCCGGTCATCTAGATGCGATTCCGCCGCTGAAGAAGTGTAATGGCCGCTCGATCGCGATGCGATCGTGGTGCGATCGCGGTTCGATCGCACCGCGATCGCGACGTTCCTCCAGGAGCCTTCTGTGCCGTCAGATTAGAATCTGACGCTCTGGATGTCTTCCAAAAAACAGGCAAAAATCCAACTTCTCGTGGCCGTTGGATCGCGATCGCGCGGTCTGAAGGTTGATGAAGATAAGCCCTCTCCTGTCGCCACGTGGCGACCTGTGAGCCTTTCGATCGACACCACTTAAGTGCTTTTTTTAAGCACGTGTCTTGATGAAGATCGCGTGGACTCTGGTCCACGCGATCCACGCTCTGCAATCAGCGCCGGCTGGATCCGACGCCCGCCAAGCTGCCACGTCGCCTGCAAGGTAAGGAATCATGTGGGAACATAGTCCCACACGGATTAAATAAAGAATGAGGACGCGGTTAAATATGGGAGTGACTTCCCCTATTAACTGTCCTTATTCGCCTCTATGTCCAATACACGTGGCGCCCAACACGGGCGCCCACGTGGCCTCCCTGCCACTTGGCGCGCCTCCCTGCGTGCCTTCGCGCGCCAACCGTGCGCTGCCACGTCACCCGCATTTAAACTGCGTGTGGAAACATAGTCCCACACGAAAGAAATAGTGGAAAAAAATCAGTGGTTAAATAGGAGGGTTAATCGTACATATCAGCCCGGTTCTAAGAATAGGCTTATATGTACGATAACCCTAAGTTATGAATATATGATATGTATGTGCCACGTGTCACGCACGGGCCACACGCGTCCTGCCACGTGGCCTCAGCGCCACATCGTAACGGCGCGGTGGACCCGCGCGCCACGTGGCTTCGCTCGCCACGTCAGCCCCGCCTGGGCCCGCTCGCCACGTCAGCCGCAAGTAATTTCTCCCCTTTTTTGCGATTTTAACTAAAAAATACTTAAAAATTCGATTAAAAAGCAAATAAAAATCGGAAAAAGGCTTAAAACTTCTGAAATTCATAATTTACTATATACAACTCCTTTTTAATTGAAATTTTCTCCATTGGATCACAAATTCTTTTCTTTTTAATATTATGCCATTTAAAATATATTTAGAAAGAAGAAATCAAGATGAATTAATATTTCCTTAAATCATTTTTCATTAAACACTTTAAATCATTAATTCATCTTGAAATTATCTTTCTAAACATTTACTAAAGTTAAAAATCATTTAATAATAGAGATTAACTTCTATTAGTTTAAACAACAGATTAATCATCTCTTAAGCATGAAATTATCTCTAATTTATGCATAAATATCAACTTTAATGAAATGACATGCCAATGGAGAAAATTCCTAAAAAGTATGATAACATGCATCATATTCACATAAAATAAGCATGAATATGAGTTAATTAGGGTAAGAATTCAGGTTATAAATGCATGTTATCAGATATGCACTTAAAGTAAGAATGAAATGTTTTATGCATTAATTTGTATTAATAATCATATAATCGTATGTTAAAATTGCATGTTATCAATGTTCAAGAAGGATATCGAATTATTTAGAAAGAATAGCACTTTCTTATCCAACTCATACGATGAGTATGGTTGATCATGTAGCCATTTGTGTCGAGACACTAAGGATACATAGTGGGTGCTCTTTGGAGAAAGAGTTCACTGAATTGATCCATATGAATCCTTAAATAGTAATTATACCTAACTATCTATTAGGTTGATTCATGTCACGGTTGTGTATGTGGTCCTTTGACTAGAGACACCAAAGACATCTTGTGGATAGATGACCGTATTTTCATTATGACTTACGAATCCCTAGCCGTGGGATATCTAAAACATCATATGTTAGATACGACATGAAGTCCGAGAAGATGATTGTGTGATCGAGATGGGATTATCCACCCTTCATATTTGACAAGATTAGCTCAAGAAATGAGATGCGATGAAATCATTGGCCAAGGTAATATAAATATTAAAGGAGTTCGTGATGATTTCCTACACGCATCAATACTAACTTGAGTGATCGATAAAGGTTTGACAGTTGATAGTACCCTATATCATTTATAAGTCTCGTGAGGATGAAGAATTATATATACATTGTAATCAATGACCGAAAGGTTCCATAAGAGAGTTCTTACGTATTCCATATTTCCTAGAGTACGTGGTGTAGCTTGGCACCCAATGGGCTAGACACTCAACCTATCGATTGGGTTAAATGGATCCTTGATTAATTAATCTATATGTTGATGTGGATAATTAATTAAAGTTGATCAATAAAGTGTTATTTAGTTTATAGAGTTATTAACTAGTGAGATATATGGACCTAAAGGGTCACACACATAAGGTCTATGAATGTTGGTAGATAAAGACATAATTATGATGGTTTTTAAGAAAAATTCACATACCAAATGTCTATAAATAAGGGGGAGAACGATCACAACTGAGGGTGCCCATGCAAGCCTTATGGGATTTCTTTTCTTTTTTTCTCCTCCTCTCTTGGTGAAGAGCTTTGAAGAGGAGATCCAACCATCTGAAGCCTGCTAGATAACTGCTAGAGGCTAGACACTTGAATAGATTCAAGAACTCTTTCAAGGGAACCCTGTAAGTATGTTTTCTCATACATACTAGATGATAGGTGATAACATGCTATATTTACATCATAAAACATGATTTTTGATGCATATTAAAGTATAAATGATCTCATTTCCATGCATGTTATCATACTTATATGTATTTTTCTATTATTTATTAAAAAGTCATTATAATCTCAAAATACTTTAATTTAAGGTTAATTTTTCTAAATTAGAGTTTAATAATTTGATAACCCATATTTTTCTTGAGATTATAACTGTTTTTAAAGTTAAAATAATAAGAGAAATAATTTTTTTAAAAACATTAATTTTATTTTCTAAAGTTTAAAATCTTAATAAATGAATGTATTTTTGAAATAATAATTTTAACTCTTATTATTTATTAAATTTAACTTTTTAGAATAATAGATAATTAAATTTTGGATCAAATGAAAGAAATTTGGATTAATTCGGAGTTATATATTAAAAGTTATGAATTTTCTATTTGTAGGGATTTTTTCTGGAATTTTTAGATTTATTTTCGATTTAAAATGATTTAAAATTAATTTAGAAAAATTCAAAAATCGATTTTTACCGCGCGGGGCCACGTGGATGCGACGTGGCACTCCGGGCCACGTGGCAGCGCCACGCGAGCCCACACAACATTTATATATTATATACTATTATTATCATATATATAAAATGGGTCTTCATCCTTGCCTATATGGGAAGGGGTAATCGACTTATTAAACCGTCGGGTATTATAAACCCGACGGTTTTCGAAAATAATTCCCGTGTGGGACTAATCCACACCTTTCTTTTGATGTAGGTGACGTGGCATGATGGAGGGCATTGGATCGGGCTGAGCGATCGATCGACGCGCGTCGATCAAATGGACGCGTGGACCACCGGGGATCAATCAAGCACGTGCATATTTAAAAGAGTTATAACAGTCCAGATTTGATCACGCAGGGAGAATCGCGGTCGTCCGATCGCGATCAAAAGGGCGTTATTTGAAGCGTTTTATAAAGCGTTTCATCAGATCAAATCGTGGTCGTCCACCACGATCTGACGGCCACGACTTAATCGAAACAGTCCACGATGGACCGTTTCATCGTAACCGTCGATCGTTTTGATCGGACGGTTACAATCAAAAGCCCTATATAAAGAGATGTTTGATAACATGCTATTCATGCATGTAATTACATAGTTATTAATGCAAATTAATGCATTAATCATTATAAATGTATGCATGTTATCATCTTTTTAGCATATTTCTATCATTTTGTGTAAATTCATGTTATGATCTAAAAATACACTAACTATCGATTATTATGCATAATTAAACATTATAATCTTTAATTCTAATTATGTGTATGATTATAATCATGTTTTAAGAGTGAAAATATAAGAGAAAACATATTTATCAACATTTATGTATTTATATGAATTTATTTTATATAATACATAAATGTATAAAATTAATATAAATTAATTCTCTTATTATTTCAATAATTTGACCTTTTAAATTTATAGATTATTCAATTCTGAATCCAACAAAACAAATTTGAACTAATTTGGAGTTGTATTTTGAAAGTTATGAATTTTACAAATTTATAGAATTTTTCTGGAATTTTTCTGAATTTAATTTGATTTATTTTCAATTTTAAAGGTTTTAAATTAATGAAAAAATTAATAAAATAATAGAAGGGGGTTTTGGCGCAAGGCCACGTGGCTCTGCCATGTGGACACACGGTCGCCTGCGTGGCACAGATGCCGTGTACACGCGTCATCATAGATATATTATATATTTTCATTAATATAATGTTAGGGGTCCCCCGTGTATAAGGGGACGAAAATATTAATAGCCTCTTATCGTTATATATCATATAGTGAAAATATTCAGTCATTTCTTCAGTGTGGGACTAAAGTCCCTTTGATTTTATTTGTGCAGGACGCGTGGCGTGATTTCGTGCGTCCGATCGACAACATGATGATCGAGCGGTGTCGATCGCGTGGACACGAGGTCCACGCGATCAGAATTCCACCACGTGGCTTAAAACTCACTTAAGTGAGTTAATCGGAGCCGTTGATCGTGATTATTATAACGGATGAGATTAACGCACGTGATGGACATCGGATTAAATCGACGTCTTACGATCGCGATCGGACGACCACAAATCAACACGCCGTTTCGATCAAGCGGCGCGTAATCTGAGCCGTTGATCGCGATGGACACATCATCGAACGGCGGAAATCAAGTTTCGTTTATTTAAGAACGGTTCTTCGCGACGAGGAACACGTTCGCGATAATTTCTTGATTTCTCATTGTTTAGAGAATCCAATCGCGCGCCGTTTGTTCCTGTGTGTTAGCAACTGAATTCCGCTTCCATTGAATGCATCAATTTCAATTTCGATCGAGAGAGGAGGGAGAAATCAAGTCTTGAACATCAATATTCATCTTCGAATTTTCGGAACAAAAAGCCTTGAATCCGGCGATTAATTGGATCAATTCGAAGGTTAATTTGGGTTAGATTGGTTGATTTCATCTTAATCTTTCATCATTTAACATTAATTTCCATTTTAGAATTGTAAATTTAGTTTAATTTTGCTTAATTTTCGGTTTTAATTCGTTTTTCGAAACGAATTTTTCTCCTTTCTTAAAATCTCGATTTCTCTTCGAATTCTCCACCAAATCACTTGATTTTTGATTCTGTGGATTCGATTTTGAGTTATCTTTCTTGAAATATTAAATTTCCCAATTTCTAACCTCATTTCATCGTCCGATTTGACCGAATTTCAAGAGTATCTCTCAAAAATCCCTAATTCTCCGTGGATTCGACCCTTAATTACCATTATACTAATTAATTACTTTGATTAATCTTAAATTGGTAATATTAGGACTTTATTTTGACACTAATTCGCGTGCATTCAACGACCATACGATTTAGTCTCGTCAATGTTCTTCATCGTTTGTAAGCATACGAGTTGAATCTCAAGCTAATTGAGTTGTCTAGACACCGTTCTTCTCGTTTCTCTTGATTCCTTCCTCTTCCTCTTTCATTTCCACATCCACGGAGGGGTAGAAGTCAAGATTTGGTGGAGAATCGAGGGAGAAATCGCAGCTTGAAGCTCACGATCGTGATCTTCACGTTTTCAGCGATTAATCCGTTTAATCGCCTTGTTTCGATTTCTAATTGAGTTTAGTTGGAGCGATTTTACCTAGATTATCCTCTTATAAGGTTTAATTTTCGTTTAGAAGTCAATTTCATCAAATTTCATCTAAAATCGCGATTTTCTTCACCGAAAATTTCTCTCCACTTCGAAATTCGATTTCTCCGTGAAATCAAGTCGAAATCCGACGATTCTTGATTCCGTGGAATCGATTTGAAGTCTTCTTTCTGAAAATACTATTTTCCCCAATTTCTACCATCAATTTCTTATCCGATTTGATCAAATTTGAAGATTACGTCAAGAAATTCCTTAATTCCCTGTGGATTCGACCCATATTTACCATTATACCCCTCAATTCGAGTAAATTTCCAAAAATTGGTAAGTTTGGAATAATTTTTGACGCGATACCGCGTGAAATCGACGACCTCGCGGTCTTGTCTCGTCAATAGGATCATCTGTTCTTGGTCCCTCAATGGTTTAAATATTTGACTCAATCTATTCCGCTACATTCGATGTTTTGATCAAAACTTATCAGCATCTACTTGGCCAGGCTTCGTCCCTCCATTGCAGCCCTGATTTGAGGCTCTCTTCTCTATGCTGATTGTGTACCTAGCCTCACTGATGTTTTCTCTGTCACTCTTCGCGTCATGACTGGTACGCCTTTCTCCTCTCTCACTTCTGCTTCAAGCAATACGACTCCTCTTTCAGCTATGGTACTCTTGGCTCCTCAAGCTTGCGATGATGGTTTCCCTCCCTACTATGGAAGTCTTGGCAACTCTTTTCTACCATGTCTTTACTATGGCAAGAAAAATCATATTGCCAAAAAATATTGGAAGAAATTTGGCAAGCCTCCTACTGCCCAAGTAGTTGTGACATCTTGAGCTACCCTTTCTCTAGCTTCGCCCAATATTCCTATGCCACACTATCATGTGACCTTGACGTCAGCTGTGTACGATGCACTTTGCCGCTCTAGGAGTAACAAAGCCTCTTCTTTAGGTAGCCTCGCTTCACTTCCAGCTCCCTCCACATCATGTACATCTACTCACCTTGTTTCGTCTTCACCATCATGGATTATCGGTTCGAGGGCTTCCTCTCATATGACTAAGACTTCCTTGCTCCTATCCTCATATCACCCCACCCCCTCCCATTCCCCTGTTACCATTGCCGACGGTCAACTTTGTATGGTCCAAGGCCAAGGTATTATTTGTGCCACTAATTCTCTTTCTCTTCATCAAATTCTCGATGTTCTCAATTTCCCTGTGAACCTTCTCTCTATTAGCGTCATCACTCGTACTCTTCACTGTACGTTTTCCAGGATCCGTACACCGTATAAAGGATTGGTTTGGACCTTGAAAATAGGTAGGGCATATATGAGCTAGTTTTTTATGAAGCCTCCTCAAGTCTTCGAGCTCTTTTTGTTATATCTTCAAAATCTTCTTCCCTTTTGTGTCATTGCAGTTTAGGTCATCCATGTTTTGACAAACTTAAAGAGACATTACCATGGCTTTCTCTTACTCATTTTGTTTGCAAGTCATGTTAATTAGGCAAACATTATTGATCTTCTTACTCTAGTCACGATGGAATCCACTCTTCCGCATCTTTTGATCTTCTTCACAGTGATGTTTTGGATCCCTCTGGTACCCCAAATGTTTTGGGTCATCGTTATTATATCGTGTTTATTGATAATTACACTTGTGTGAATTGGGTCTATGACGGATCGCTTTCGTGCGTCGTTAAATCACAAAAACGCCGGTCAAACAAATTTGTAAAAACTGAACACACAAAGATAAGATATAAAATCAAGAATGTGTAAGTATCACGTCGATCCACAGAAAGCAGGGTTGACTTTAATTGTAGAGTTGACTTGGTCAAACTTAGGTTTAAAAAGGGGTTCTAAAGAAGTAAAAATAATATTTAATGAGTGGAAATGATAAAAATAGACTAAATAAGAAGTTTTAATAATTTAATTCTCGGGTTTGACAGAGAAAAGTCAAAAGTCAAAGTCAAAGTGTTGACTTTGACCAATAGTAAGTGTACTGTAAAATCAGAGAACCAAACGATGTCAGAAGATTACGAAAAATATATATTTGGAAACTAGGGAGAAAATGGAATTTATTGATATATAATTCGTGATTTTTGGATAAGAAATGGATTTACTATGAATTATTGAATATTAAATATCAGAAAATCCCCGAAATTAACACCTCGGAAGAAATCGTCAAATTGACCAGCCAAATGAAATCCAAATCTTGCCATTTATATATCAATGGCAAGGTAAGAACCAGAGGAATCTAACAAGACCAAAATTATCAAATTCTGATTTGTAAATTAAAAGTAATTGATCCCGAAAGTCAACATTTAACTTCTGATGAAAGATGAACAGTCCTCGGTCAAATTGGAGGGTCAAATGAACTTGGAATTCGACGAATTTACTATCCACAAAAAGCTGAGGAAAAGAGAAATCCGCTAAAATCACAATCAAGTAATTTCGAATTATAATCAGAGAGATATCCTATTTTCAAAATCAGTGATTTTTTGAACTCGAATTTGGGGAAAATGAAGAACACTGTGAACTAATTTGCAAAATTAAACTTCTAAATGTAATAAAAACTAAAATTACCTACTGATAATCGATCGAATCTCACTACTAACCCGATTGGTGCGAGAATGGGGCTTCAATTCTCGTGGATTGAAGCGAATTTGCTCGGATTCTTCCTTGTAGACGTTCGAAATTCAAGGGGAAAATTTGATGAAATCAAGGAGAAATTTGTGATCAATCCCGCCCCAATTGCTTCGCAATCGAGTCTAAACACGAGGGGATCATGATGAACTAGAGATCTTCCTCAAAATTTGCTTAATTCCTTCACGAATCGATCAAAAGTTTAGAAAATAAGAAGGGAAATACATGCTTTTAAAGGGAAAATTTTGCCCGATTTTTAGGGGCGTTTGATCCGGTCGTGGGCGCCTGTTGATGGCCACGATTGTCATCAAGCGTGGCCCCTCAATCCGTGGTGATTGTGGCCACGATTTCTCTCCAAATGTGCCACGATCGCGGCTCGATCCCACCGCGATCGTGGAATTCTTCCACGAAACCTCCCCGCCGTTCGATCGAGATCAGGTAAGTGATGGTCCCGATCATCGTCGATCAAGCTTGCTGATGCACAATCATCGTCCGTGCGATGCGGATCCAACCGTCTAGATGCATTGCTAAGGTGAGAGAAAGATCGGGAGCATCCTAGCCTTCTGATCGTGATCACCCCGCGATCACCTCGATGCTCTTCTACCGCCCGTTCGATGAAGATCGGACCGTCCCCACGAGTCGCCAGGTAAGCCGTCGATCGCAGTCATCAGCTTTGATGGAGATCCGATGGTCCTGGTGTCGCCATGATGAGAAAAAGATCCGCTTCATCGTGGCCGTCTGATCGCGATCCCGTTGATAACAATCGTAGCTCCTTGTGACGCCACGTGGCGCTCAGTGAGCCTTCCGATCGCGGCCACTTAAAATGACATTAACACACGTGCTTGATTTACGATCGCGTGGATTCAAGACCACGCGATCTCTGCCGTCATGATCGCATCCAATGCACATTGTGTCGCCACGTCGCCTACAAAAGAGGAAGATGTGTGGGAACATAGTCCCACACGGAGGAAAACACGGAGAAAGGTGAGGATAAAAATAGGGGTGTGGTAACGCATTTGCGTTACCACCCCAAATTCCTAACCAGGGCCCACTAACTCGTGGGTCCTCCATCTGCCAACCTTACCTGCCACGTGGTGCCCCTCACGGGCGTCTGCGTGGACCCACGTGGACCACGTGGCCTCCTGCCATGTGTCCGCGCCCTATGCGCCACCTACGCCTCGCGCGGGCCACCTGATGCCCTGCCACGTGGTGCCCCTCACGGGCGTCTGCGTGGACCCACGTGTCCGCGCCCTATGCGCCACCTACGCCTCGCGCGGGCCACCTGATGCCCTGCCACGTGGCCTCAGTGCCACGTCGCATCAACGCGGTGGTCCCGCGCGCCACATCAGCTCCTTAACACGTCAGGTACACGCGCCACATCAGCATACGGGGTCTGTGGACCAAAATATCCCTTTTTTGCGATTTTAAATAAGAAAAATTAATTTAAAAATCAAATTAAAATCGGGAAAAGGGAATAAACTTAGAAATTCATAACTTTAAATGTAGAACTCCTTTTTAATCCAAATTTTCTCCATTGGATCACAAATTTCTTCCTTTTTATCATTATATCATTTAAAATATAGTTTCAAAGAAGAAATCAAAATGAATTAAAAATTACTTAACTCATTTATTCATAAATATTCTAAATCATAAATTCCTCTTGAAATTATCCTTCAAAGCATGCACTAAAGTCAAAATCATCCATGAAAAGAGCTTAACTTCTATTAATTTAAACTTAACAAAAGATTAATCATCTATTTAGCATGAAATTATCCCTAATTTATGCATAAATATCGACTTTAGTGAAATGACATACCAATGGAGAAAATACCTAAAAAGTATGATAACATGCATCATATTCACATAAAATAAGCATGAATATGAGTTAATTAGGACAAGAACTTGGGTTATAAATGCATGTTATCAGTCTACCTTCTCTGGCGACCACTCGAGGTTGCCACTACGGTAATCCTTTTCATCACGGATGTTGTCACTCAATATTTCATTACACCTAAGAATCTTCATACTGATAATGCTCTTGAGTTTCTCCAAACCTCTCTTTGTACCTTTTTTAATGGCCGTGACATTATTCCAGAGGTAGTTTTTCCTACAGAATAGTATTTTCTAAGAAGTTCTTCCTCCATCTCTGTCTAGCTACTGAATTCTTTCCCTAATTTTAAGAACCAATCATTTGCTCAGTCTCTAAGGGTAGCGGGAAAGAGTTTCATTTTCATCGTGTCGGCGGTGAAATTTTGAAAATGATTAATTTCACATACTTAGGATAGCTCATCTACGTGTCTATATGGATCCTCGAGAGGTTTACCATGAAAGATAGGAAGCATACTCATCACATGTGAATCTATTCTAAAATTCGTCTCTCTATTTAGGGGTGCATAAATTCTCATGATAGGTCTCTGGAGGACGGGCCTAGCGTAGTCACTAAGGCATTTCATTGCATTTCCCTCGTCGTTTTTGAGCTATTTCTACTGGTTCTATCATTTTTACAGTGGAAGAGGTCTCGGTATTGTTAGGAGATTGTGAGGATCGTTCAAAAAGATCTACGTTTAAAGGATTATTCTGTAATCTCCAGATCGTCTATCGTCTCATGGAAGGGTAGATCGAATATTTAGATGAATATCACTTATAAATACTTATAAATTATCAAAAATTGATGTCGATCATACATGAGTGTCGTTATCTGTGAGAGTGAAGCCTTCTTAACGCGAATTTGAAGAAATGCTCCCCCCTGATCCTTAGAAAAGGGGTAAATCACTTAATCTTATCGAATTAAGGATCTCAAAGATTGATTTCTACTTTGAATCACTCGTTGTAGGATCGATGTGAGTGAATTTCAACAAATTAGAAGAAAAATCCGAGTTGGTCAAGTCAAAATTGACTAAATTGATCAAAATTACGCCTTAATTCCCTGGCAGTGACGCCACTTGACGAATCGAAACTGTATGGTCATTGAAGACACACCCTCAAGAGTCAAAATAAAATAAAAACTTACCAATTTTGAGATTAAATCACGAATTGAGGGGTATAATGGTAAATAAGGGTCTCATCCATAGGAAGTAGGGAAATTTTTCATGATCTCTTTAAATTTGATCAAATCGAACAATGAAATGGTGATAGAACTTAGGAAATTTTATATTTTAAGAAAGAAGACTCGAAAACGAATCCACTCAATCAAAAATCACTCAATTTCAATTTCATTTTGAGGAGAAATCATCAAATGAATAGATGTGAAATTTCTGAAAAATAAAAATCACAAAAGCTGAAATTTAGAACGAAATTAACTCAAATTACGATTCTAAAATGAAATCTAAAGCTATACAAAGATAGATTAGGATGAAACACGATCCCTAACCAATAATTGTGCTTGAATTGATCCAATTTCTTGCCGGAATCAAAACTATTTATCAAAATTCAGAAAAACGCGATTCTGGAGTTCAAGCGTCGAAATCTCACTCTCAAACACTTCGTGGATGCGGAAATGAGTCTAGAAAAAATTGGAAATAGGAGATTCAAGAGATTTGGTGTCTAGACAATTTGATTAAGTCTAATTGCTCTCGAATGCTTTACATTGTCGAAGAACATCTCAATTTATAGGCTAATTTGGGCGTAACCATCCGATCTTTATTTTATCCACGATCAACTCTCCGATGAAACACATCAGATGCAAATCGTTACTGTTAAGTCGTGGCTGTTGGATCTTCGATCAACTGCTAAGATAAAACCACGTCGCGTGCGTTATAAAAACGCATCAAACGCTCGCCGTTGGATCGGGATTGGACGTTTTAGATGTGTTTCCGGCTGTTTTAATCTCAGCTGTTATAACTTTTGTTAATCAACGGCTGAGATTGAAACGATTCCCGATGAATCAAATCACGCCACTTACCCTGCGCCTTTAAGTGAAAATCAACGATCGCGATTTCATCGCGCGACCGAACGTCCCACACTGCGCCATGTCACATCCCGCCTTTGATCATCGATCGCGATCGATCAGACGCTCTATATTGTGCCATGTCAACTACGCGCTAATAATAATCCAAAATATTGATTTGAAATTATAAATACCAATTTTTAATTCCAAAAAATCTTTAAGAATTCAGAAAAAATCCGAAAAAAAATCCCTAAAAGTTAGAATATTCATAAACTTCAAAATATAACTCCAAATTAATCCAAATTTCTTTCATTTGATCAAAAATTAAATTATATATCATTTTAAAAAGTCAAATTTAATAAATAACAAGAGATTTAATTTCTATTTCAATAATATATTTATTTCTGTGAGATTTTAAAACTTGGAAAATTAAATGAATGTATATTAAATGATTTCTTTCATTATTTAACTTTAAAAACTACTTATAATCTCAAGTAAATATGGGTTATAAAATTATTTATCTTTAATTCATCATAATCAACCCTAAATTAATTTATTTTGAGATTATAATGACTTTTTCATGGAATGATAGATAAACACTGATAAATATGATAACATGCATGCGAATAGAATATTTAATGCCTTAATATGCATAAATAATCATGTATTAGCATGTCTAATTAGCATGTTATCACATACCTCAAATTAAAATGGTATCGTTGAGCGGAAACACTGTCAACTCCTTGATATCACTCACACACTATTAATGAAGATGTATGTCCCATCTTACCTTCGGTATGACGCCCTCATGACTGCCACATATCTCTAGAATTGGCTTCGTCTTCTTCCGTTGGTGGTACTATTCCCCTTCACCATCTTTTACCCACCTCCCCTCTCTTCTCCCTTCCTCCTCAGGTCTTTGGATGTAGTGCCTTTGTGGTGGCGAACGACCCCCGTCGCCACCAAGGCATGACACTACGGCGCCGGTGGAGCCGACACCTACGCGCGTCCAGCCCCCTCGACAGGCGAAGACGAAGGATCCCGAGTTTCACTACACCAAGTGAGACCCTCTTCTCGCCACGAGCTCGCGCGCGTAGAGCTATCTTTCCCGTTTTCTCTTTATTATGTTTTTATTTAGCCCGCACGTGTTTAAGCGGGCCTTTGCATGTCTTTCTCTCTCTCTCTTTAGGCCGCCGGGTGGGCTTCCCTCTGTTTCGGGACCCTAGCCTAAGGCCCTTTCTCTTTTGTGAACCCTTATTTTATTTCTATGAGTATGGGTGTGCGTTGTGGGCCTCAAGTGGGCCCTTTCCTCTCTAGGCCCATCAAGGGCTCTATAAGAGGGGAAGGGACCCCCCCACAAACCCTAGCCGTCATTTGAAGAAAAGAGTATTCCTCTCTCAAGTGGCTGCTCAAGGAAGATCAAGGAAGGAGACCAACCGCCGCCTCCGCCGCCGCCACCGCCGCCGCACCTCCACGTGCCGCCGCCGTGCCCGCCGCCGAGGCCGCCGCCTCCCCTTGCCTTGGTCACTAGTTATCAAACGTGCTGCCTTCCTCCCGCCGCTGCCGTCGCCGCCGCCTCAGGGCCGCCGCCACCGCTGCGCGCCGCGCGGATCGCAAGCACCGCCATCCCCTCCGATCATCCCTCCACGGACCTTTCCCCCTCCTCCTCACCTCCGCCTCCATCTCCGGCGACCGCCCGCCGCTGCCTCTCGATCGCCTACCCCCTTCGAAAAATTCGCCTCCCTTCCCCCTCCACGAACCTCACCCCAAAACCCCTCCTCCTCCTCCTCCACCGCCGCCGTCCACCAAGCCACCGCCCCATTCCTTCCTCCATCGAGCTACCCCTACCCCTCGAACGTCCCCGGGCCTCGATCGACGCTTCGCAGTCCCACCGCCGCGAGCCCCTGCGTCACCGCCGCGCATAGACGCCGCTCCGTCGTGCTCGACGGCCGCCGAAGCCTCCGCCCGTCCGCTGGCTCACCGCGCCTACCTCCGCCCATCTCCGCGCCCTTCTCCGCCCTAAGGACCGTCCTCCCTGAGTTTCTCCATTGTTCCCGCCGCCGCGCGCCTTTCCGCGCGCGCGATCGCGCGTGCGCCGTCGCTACCGCGCGAAACCCTAGAAGGCGAGGGTCGACTGACGATCCCCTGCGAGTTGACTCGGCCGGGAATCGCTTCCCGCCCCTTCCCCTGTTTCGCTCAACGGCCGCCAGACCCGAACCGCCTGAGACCCGAACCGGTCCCAGCTGGGCTTCCGCCTGACGAGGCTCCCCTCTGTCCGAACCGGGCCGGGACGGTCCAGCCCCACCGGGCCACTCTCGCCTGGAGCCCGGACCATCCGGTCCAAGCCACCCTCAGCCGCCTCTCGCGGTCCGAACCGTCCCGAGCGACCCAGCCGGCCTGCAGCCGGCTCCGGCCGACCCAGCCGGCCCTCCGGTCCAGACCGGCCCAGGCCACCCAAACCGGTCCAGACCGACCCGGCAGCCCCAGACCGCCTCGATCAGCTTCCGAGCCGCCCCGATCGTCTCCTCCCGTCTTCCCTGTAGTCTGCGCGACTCGTCTTGCTCGCCACGACACGTCTTTCGCCCGCCCGCGCGATCGCTACTCCGCGCTCCCTCGCCCGACTCGTCCGGCTGTCCGACACTGCTACGCGCCCGACGATCTCCTCGCCTCGACTCGACCGGGCTCGCGCCCGCAGTGTTAGGCATTCATCCCCTTACTTTACTTTGAAGTCTATATTTCCTTCGGTACTTTCCCGCATTTGTCTCCCACCGCCCTCGGGCCTAGTTAGGTTGAGTGACGTCGTGGCTCGGGACTCGGATCGTGGACCGTGCCGCGGTTGACGATCGAGCTGCTCCGACGACTCCGAGGCTGCTCTCCCTGCATCGACGGGTTCGGGAGGACTCCCGCTCCATCCTACTCGGCGCACCCCCAGGATCGCCGCGACGACGCACTGGTCGGTTGGCTGCTTGTGGAGACCCTAGACTTCATTGCATCACTTAGAGCACGTAGATCACTCCATCCCTAGTCTACCCTTAGAGGACATTGGCGCCGGACCGATTCACTCCGTCGGTCCTGCATCACTTTGTCTAGGATCACTCTCCTTCCCTGTGCAAGCTTGCCCCTCGCGCTCTCAAAGGAGTCTTTGTTGGCTACTTCAGGACACAAAAAGGAAACCAGGTGTACTTTCCAGACACCTGTCATTATGTGACTTCTAGCGATGTCACCTTTCATAAGAACTCTCCCTTCTTCTTCTCTCCCTCGCTTTCTCGAACTCTTGTTGCTACATCTCCTCCTCTTAGATCCCTCCCCTCGTGGTCATTCCTTATCAACTCTATTTGAATCCCTTTCCTCCACTTCATCTCTCCTTCCTTCTCTTCCTTTAAATTCCGTTGAGCTCGACATCCCCAAATTTTGCTCCTCACACCCCTCACGATGATCTTCATCTTTACATTGCCCTTTGCAAGGGTACACTTGGTTGTACTCGCCACCTCATTTCTCTCTTTGTTTCCTATGATTGACTCTCTCTCTCTCTCTCTCTCTCTCTCTCTCTCTCTCTCTCTCTCTCTCTCTCTCTCTCTCTCTTCGTGCCTTTGCCCTTTGAGTAACCTTTGAGTTGATTTCGCGATCTCATTTCGAGGCTACACAAGTACTTTCATGGAAAGCGGCAATGGACTTGGAGGTGGAGGCCTTGTTTTCTTGTTGGACATTGTCACATGCAAGTGGGTCTTCACCCTCAAATATCATCATGATGGGACCAGTGCATATTGATGGATATTATGTGGCCTATAAGCCAATCACACTTTCATCAATCTTGTTTATGTTCATTGAAATGAAATTAATTCATTGTCATTCTTGTGTGATGTTTGCAATGAAGTCCATGAGCATGTGCAATGACTAAGTGAATTATGATGAGATCATAATATAGCGATCACTTGTCTTTAAACATATGTTCTAAACATTCCTATTCGTGGGATATTCGAGAAGGACATCGAATGATCCGGAAAGAATAGCACTATCTAATCCAACTCATATGATGAGTATGGCTGATCCTATAGCCATCGGTGTGGAGACACTAAGGATAGGCAGTGGGTGCTATTTGGAGAAAGAGTTCATGAATTGATCCGTATGAATCCACGAATGGTAATATACCTAATTGTCAATCAGGTTGATTCATGTCATGATTGTGTATGTGGTCCTTTGACTTGAGACACCAAAGACATCTTGTGGATGGATGATCGTGTTTTGATTATGACTTACGAATACCTTGTCACGAGATATCTAAAACGTCATATATTGGATACGACATGAAGTCCACGAAGATGATTGTGTGGTCAAGATGGGATCATCCACCCTCGGTATATGAGGAGATCGACTCAAGGAATGAGATGCGGTTAAATCCTTGGCCAAGGTAGCGGAAATATTAGAGAAGTTGTTCTGAATGATTTCCTACTCGCATCAGTACTAAATTGAGTGACGGATTAGGGTTTGACAATTAACCATACCCTAAGTCATTCATGAGTCTCGTGTGGATGAAGGATTATACGTACACGGTAATCAATGATGGTAAGGTTCCACGAAAGAGTTCTAATATACTCCATATCTCCTAGAGCACGTGGTGTAGCTTGGCACTGACGGGTCGTTTTTGTGCGTCGTTAAAACACAAATACGATGGTCAAAAAAAATTTATAAAACCGAACTCATAAAGACAAGATAGAATAATCAAGTACTGGGTAAGTATCGGGTCGATCCACAGAGAGCAGGGTTGACTTTAATCGCAGAGTTGACTTGGTCAAACTTAGGTTTAAATGGAGTTTTAAATAAGAGAAAATAATATTTAAGATAGGGAAATGATATAAATAAGGTAAATAAGAATGTTTAAGAATTGAAATCTCGGATTTGACAGAGAAAAGTCAAAAGTCAAAGTCAAAGCATTGACTTTGACCAGCAGTAGGTGTTCTGCAAAATCAGAGAACCAAACAGAGTCAGAAGATTACGAAAATTAGATATTTGGAAACTAGAGAGAAAATGGAATTTACTGATATAAGTTTTGTAATTTTTGGATAAGAAATGGATTTATTATGAATTATTGAAAATCAATAATCAGAAAATCCCCGAAATGAACACCTCAGAGGAAATCTTCAAATTGAATGACCAAATGAAATCCAAATCTTGCAATTTATATGTCAATAGAAAGCTAAGAACCAGAGGAATCCAACAAGACCAAAATTATCAAATTCTGATTTGCCAATAAAAAGTAATTGACCCCGAAAGTCAACGTTTGACTTCTGATGAAAGATGAACAGTCTGTGGTCAAACGTTAAATTGAAGGGGCAAATGAACTCAGAATTTGATGAAATTGCTATCCACGGAAAGCTGATGAAAAGAGGAATCCAATGAAACCAAAATCAAGTGATTTGGAATTATAATCAGAGAGATATCCTATTTTCAAAATCAGCGACTTTTCGGATCGAAATTTGGTGAAAATGAAGAACACTATGAACTAATTTGTAAAATTAAACTTCTAAATCTAATAAAAACTCAAATTACCTCTTGATAATCGATCGAATCTCACTACTAACCCGATTGCCACGAGAATTGAGCTCCAATTTGCGCGAATTGGAGTGAATTTGCTCGGATCCTTTCTCACAGACTTTCAGAATTCAAGGGGAAAATTCGATGAAATCAAGGAGGAATTCGCGATCAATCCCGCTCCAATCCCTTCGGAATCGAGTCTAAACGCGGGGGAATCACGATGAACTTAAGATTTTCCTCGAAATTCGCTTAATTCCTTCACGAATCAATCAAAAGTTGAAGAACAAAAGAAGGGAATACATGCTTTTAAAGGGGAAATTGGGCCCGATTTTGAAGGCAATGAAGGCGGTCGTGGAGTTCGGTTGGCGGCGTCGTGGGAGCGAGTCTCTGGGTGCGGCATCGTGGCTTCAAAGCCACCACAATTCCGCGCGCATTAGGCGTCAAATTAGCTCCCAAGAAAGCCACGATTTCCGCCACGATTGACCACGATTTCCGCCACAATCAGGCTTTGATCGGCGTCGATCGTGCTCCATACACTCCCAGGAAAGCCATAAGATCGCGACAAACTGAATCCGCAACGAACGCTTCAGGATCGCGGTTCGATCGCGCCGCGATCGCGGCTCGATCGCACCGCGATCATAGGGTTCTTCCTCCATTAATCTGCGCCGTCCGATGGAGATCCGCTGGTCATGATCGCGAATAATCGCGGCCGTCAGATGAATCTCACGCTTTTGATTTGATGACGATCGCTCGCTTCTCGGGATGCCACGTGGCGTTCTGAGAGCCTTCCGATCAAAGCCACTTAAAAAATGATTTCACGCACGTGCTTTGATCGTGATCGCGTGGACTCAGGTCCACGCGATCACCGCCGTTGAGCCGGAATCCGACGCCCCTAGAGCCGCCACGCGTCCTACAAAACAGACAAACCGCGTGGGACATAGTCCCACACGGATTAAAAGAAGGGGAAGGACGCGCTTAAATAGGGAAGCGGCCTCCCCCTATTAGCTCTCTTATCTCCTCTCTGCTCCGCACACGTGGCGCCCCACACGGGCGCCCACGTGGCCTCCTTGCCACTTGGCACGCCTCCTGCGCGCGGGCCACACGCGCCCTGCCACTTGGCGCGCCACCTGCGTTCCTCTTGCGCGGGCCAATCGTGCGCTGCCACGTCCCCCTGGGTTTAAATCCGTGTGGAACATAGTCCCACACGGAAGAAATAAAGGAGAAATCAGCGGTTAAATAGGGGGATTAATCGTACATATTAGCCAGTTCTAAGAATAGGCTTATATGTACGATAACCCTAAGTATGACTATATATGATATGCATGTGCCACGTGTCACGCACGGGCCACACGCGTCCTGCCACGTGGCCTCAGCGCCACGTCGTAACGGCGCGGTGGACCCGCGCGCCACGTGTGCTCGCTCGCCACGTCAGCCCCGCCTGGGCCCGCTCGCCACGTCAGCCCCGCCTGGGCCCGCTTGCCACGTCAGCTCCGAGGTAAGCCTAACCCTTTTTCGCGATTTTAAATAAAAGAAATACTTAAAAAAATTCAATTAAAAATCAAATAAAAATCGGAAAAATTCATATAAAACTTTAGAAATTCATATTTCTCAAAATACAACTCCTTTTTAATCCAAATTTTCTCCATTGGATCACAAATTCTTTTCTTTTTAATATTATATCATTTAAAATATATTTAGAAAGAAGAAATCAAAATGAATTAATATTTACTTAAATCATTTTTCATTAAACACTTTAACTCATAAATTCATCTTGAAATTATCTTTCTAAACATTGACTAAAGTTAAAAATCATTTAATAATAGAGATTAACTTCTATTAGTGTTAAACAAAAGATTAATAATCTATTAAGCATGAAATTATCTCTAATTTGTGCATAAATATCAACTTTAGTGAAATGACATGCCAATGGAGAAAATTCCTAAAAAGTATGATAACATGCATCATATTCACATAAAATAAGCATGAATATGAGTTAATTAGGGTAAGAATTCAGGTTATAAATGCATGTTATCAGGCACCCACCGGGCTGGCGACTCAACCTGTCGATTGGGTTAAATCGATCCTTATTCAATTAATCTATATGTTGATATAGTTAATTGATAAGAAGGACCAATAAGTGTTATTGGGTTGATAGAGTCATTAACTGGCGAGATATATGGACCTAGAGGGTCACACACATAAGGTCAATAGACGTCGGTGGATATAGACATAATAATAAGGGTTTTTGTGAAAAGTTCACATTCCCAAAGTCTATAAATAGGGGGAGAACGACCATAATAGAGGTGCCCATGCAAGCCTAGTGGAACTTCTCCTCCCTCTTCTCTTCCTCTCGTGGTGACGAGTGTTCAAGAGGAGATCCGATCGTCTGGAGATTGTGTGGATACCGCAAGAGGCCAGACGCTTGAACGGTTGAAGAACTCTTTCAAATGATCCAAGTAAGTATGAATTTTATTCTATACTAGATGATAGGATCACCTAGAATGGATGATGAGATCATCCATTCTTGGTGCTTCCACGATGTTGAATGTTTTGATTCAACACCTTCCGCTGCAATCATTATTTTGGACAAAGATTTGGAAAGCTTTTCGAGCCTCAGATCCCAGCACACATCATAAGGCTCGTCTAGTTGCTCATGGTTTAACCCTAGCGTATGGTATTGACTATGCTGAAACGTTCTCTCCTATTGTTCATCTCCACTTTGTTCATGTGCTTCTCTCTCTCACTATCAATCAGGCTTGGTTGCTCTACCAATTATATGTTTCTAATGCCTTTCTTTTTTGTGATCTTGAGGAGCAAGTCTTTGTAGAACAAGCTCTAGAGTATGTTGCTCAAGGGGTGTCATCTAAGGTGTGTTTCCTGTGACGTGCTATTTATGGGCTCAAGCAAAGTCCACGCGCTTGGTTTGCAAAGCTTAGTGGTCTTCTGTATACCTTTGGCTTAACATCATGCACCAACGATACTACCATGCTCATTAAGAAGACTTAGGATGGTCTTATCATTCTTGCAGTCTACGTGGATAATATTCTTTTGACTAGTAGTGATAACACTAAAATTCACGCTACTAATGAGACAAGACCGAGTGGTCGTTGATATCACACGGTCAAGTGTCAAAAATAAATCCAAACTTACCAATTTTATGGAATTAATTCGAATTGAGGGGTATAATGGTAAATAAGGGTCGAATCCACAGGGAATTAGGGAAAATTTTGATGATCTCTTTGAATTTGATCAAATCAGATGATGAATCTGTGTAAATTGGGGGAAATAATATTTTATGAAAGAGGACTTGAAGGGAAATCCACGGAATCAAAAATCAATGAATTTGACTTAGATTTCACGGAGATATTGAAGATTGAATAGGGATGATTTTTTCAAAAATGTTAAGAGCGAAAAGCCAAAATTAAGAATAAAATTACTTAAAATTACGATTCTAAAACAAAATTAAATGCTAAACGAAGATAGACAAGGATAAAACATGATCCCTAACCCATCGAATCGATCAATTTAATCGCTTGAATCAAGGCTATTCATCAAAGTTTGAAAATCGCGATTCATGGAGTTCAAGCGTTGATCGTCGAAATCTTGATCTTAAGCACTCCGTGGACGCAAAAATGAGTCTAGTAGAGAATAGGTGATGCAGGACGGGTCGATCGTGCCTGATCAATATAACCATGATCGACTGAAGATAGGGCAATCAAACCTAGCCTATGATAACATGCATTTATAACTTGAATTCTTATCCTAATTAACTCATATTCATGCTTATTTTATGAGAATATGATGCATGTTATCATACTTTTTAGGCATTTTCTCCATTGGCATGTCATTTCACTAAAGTTGATATTTATGCATAAATTAGGGATAATTTCATGCTTAATAGATGATTAATCTTTTGTTAAGTTTAAATTAATAGAAGTTAATCTCTTGTATTGAATGATTTTTGACTTTAGTAAATGTTTGGAAGGATAATTTCAAGATGAATTTATGATTTAGAATTTTTAGTGAGAAATGATTTAAGTAAATTCTAATTCATCTTGATTTCTTCTCTGAAAATATATTTTAAATGACATGATATTAAAAAGGAAGAAATTTGTGATCCAATGGAGAAAATTTGAGTTAAATAGGAGTTATACAAATGAATTTATGAATTTCTTAATTTTATAGTATTTTCTGGGTTTTATTTTGATTTTTTCTGGATTAAATCGCGCAATCGGACGGTCGGGATTAAATCGTGCAATCGAACAGTCAGGATTCAATCGCGCGATCGGACGGTCGGGATTAAATCGCGCAATTAGACGGCTGAAATCACACGGAGTGGAATCCGCGTCATGGGCCACGATCCCACCGATTACGCGCGATCTGACAGCTGAAATTACACGGGGTGAAATCCGTGTCACGAGCCACCAATTTCATGCGATCCGACGACTGAAATTACACGAAGTGAAATCCGCGTCACGAGCCACCAATTTCGCGCGATACGACGGCTGAAATCACACGGAGTGAAATCCGCGTCGTGGGCCATGATCCACCAATTTCGCACAAACTTATCTATAAATAGGCCTCATCTCCAATGTAAAATCATCTTCTAGTTGGCTTC
Organism: Lemna minuta; assembly: GCA_024174645.1. NCBI lineage: Eukaryota > Viridiplantae > Streptophyta > Magnoliopsida > Alismatales > Araceae > Lemna > Lemna minuta. The sequence goes on along the minus strand of CM044118.1, from coordinate 5,639,828 downwards.
CTTTTGGAGGTTGGCCATTGGGATCAAGGCTGCGAGGGATCAACTATCTTGGTATGTTTAGTTATCGTTTGTTCTTCTTATGTTCTTGTGTGTTCGCCTGGTATCTAGGATTGTGCGGCGTGACGAACCGAGTGCATCTAGATATCCGACTTGCTTCTTCGTATCTTCTTTTGTGATCTCTTGTTCCATGGCAAGAGTGTTTCGTGTCGAAAGGCCAAGGGAGCACTGGTGGATCAGGTTTTATCTTCTTATCGTGTTTAGAATTAATCGCCATCGGTTGAATCGATCTCGAGAAAGTTAGAGGGCCTTGTCACTGAGATCCCGCTCAAGGCTAGGGCGAGGGTCTTAGCCCCGTGAGGACTGAGGATAGGGGGCAAGGTTGATACTATGCGAGTTCTAGTTGCTTATTCAGCTCATTATTCTACCATGATAGACGCTAAGCTTGGGCGATAATTCAAGCTCCGGTGGAATAATGATGACTGCGTCACGATTAGACGGATTGACCGAAACTTAGGGTTTATGTGTTAATCTTAGGAAATTTCCTTCCTCTTATATCAATCTATTAATCAAACCAACTATAAAAATATCATCTTTAATTTTGCAAATTAGATCATAGTATTCTTCATCATTTTTCCTAATTTTTAGTCCAAACAATTTCTGATTTTGAAAATAGGATATCTCTCTGATTATAATTTCAAATCACTTGATTTTGGTTTCTTTGGATTTCTATTTTCATCAGCTTTCCGTGGATAGCAAATTCATCAAATTCCAAGTTCATTTGACCCTTCAATTTGACGTTTGACCGAGGACTGTTCATCTTTCATCAGAAGTCAAATGTTGACTTTCGGGGTCAATTACTTTCAATTTACAAATCAGAATTCGATCATTTTGGTCTCTTTAGATTCCTCTAGTTCTTAGCTTTCCATTGACATATAAATTGCAAGATTTGGATTTCATTTGACCGGTCAATTTGAAGATTTCCTCCGAGATGTCTATTTTAGAGATTTTTTGATATTTGATTTTCAATAATTCATAGTAAATCCATTTCTTATCCAAAAATCACGAATTATATATCAATAAAGTCCATTTTTTCTCTAGTTTCTAAATATATAATTTTCGTAATCTTCTGACACTGTTTGATTCTCTGATTTTACAGTACACCTACTGTTGGTCAAAGTCAACGCTTTGACTTTAACTTTTGACTTTTCTCTGTCAAACCTGAGAATTAAATTCTTAAAACTTCTTATTTAGTCTATTATATCATTTCCACTCATTAATTCTTATTTTTACTTCTTTAAAACCCCTTTTAATCATAAGTTTGACCAAGTCAACTCTGCGATTAAAGTCAACCCTACTCTCTGTGGATCGACCCGATACTTACACAATACTTGATTATTATATCTTATCTTTGTGAGTTCGCTTTTATAAATTTTGTTTGACCATCGTCTTTGTGTTTTAACGACGCACCAAAACGACACGTCAGCCTACGATTAGGCGAGTCCTAGACACTAAGTAAGATATCTAACCTAAACCTAAGTGCAAGCAGGCGTGCCGATTAGCGGAGTCGACTCCGGGTGACCTGAGGAAACTCGTGATGATGGATAGGGTGAGATCCTCTCGGTGCACGTTTGAAGGCATGGAAGTCGCTCGTCGCGGAGTAGCCCATGCTCGGTGTCGGATCTGATGTACGCGTCAGAAGTCTCGAACCTATACTCGTACTACCCTGCCTAAGCCGTCCGACAGCGGTGAAGACGAGTAGAGGAAAATGCTTTGAAAAGAAATTAAACTTTAAAATGAGGGGTTGAAGCTAACCTGCGGGGCGCGTGCTCGATCGGTCGTGATGAAGGAGATCGTCGTATGCGGCACGGGCGGTTGGCAAAGGGAGGCCGGATCAGCGATGTCGGGGCACAGAGGAAACCTTAGCACGGGAGGATAGTAGAGGTCAGGGGCTCGAGTGCAAGGCGTGACCGTAGGCCCACGCTCCAAAACCCCGGAGTTTGCACTTAATTTTCCTTATATTTATGCATTGCGGACCTTGCATACATCTAGTTGGGGGGAGTGAATGCATGATAACCTTCAAAACTTTTTATTTTTTTCCTATTTGTTATCAAGCACTGCCTTGTTTAGTCGGGGGAAGGGAAATCTTTCACAAAAAGGACTTATTACATCAACCCAACCGAGATGAGTCTCTTCACCTTGGCATCTTAGAAGAGCATGTAGAAAAGTTTTTTTTTTTAAGTAGTATTCATATTGAATAGCTAGGGTATCTAGAAAGATTATGACTCATTTGAAAATCAAAGGGTTGAAGTTCTATAAGCTGGAAGGAAGGGCCAAGTGCATGTGAGAAATATTACCCCATCAAATATAGCCAAACCTACTTTGTAATTTGGGGTGCTTCTCTAGTAATTCCCACATTGGAATGTTTGGCTGCATCTCTTCAAGTTCTTAGCACTAATGTCTAGCCCGATGGCCTTATGTTTAGATATTCCCATTGGGATTCTTTTCCACTTATTTTTCCCCTATAAGTACCTTAAGCCTAGCCACTTTAGAGAGCTTAACTCCCAAGTCTTCTATCTTCCTAATTTCTGACATAAAAATCTCATGTTCAATCTGCATCCCCTCTCTATTTCCTCATTCAGGACTTCAAAAGCATTCATGCCCAATTTGTCAAAAAATTTCAAACCATCAGGGTGTTAAGAGTAAATGTTATTCAAATTGTTCTGGAATCTTCGTGTTACATGTTATCATACCTCCTATACTCCAAAAAAAAAAGAGAAAGAGAAAAGAGGACAAGGGGTGTTTTATGTCTTAGGAGATTCATGTCCATAATTCCATATGAATACTGACCACGGACAGTAATTCAGAAAGCATTCATTCATATTTCAAGTCCTCCTCATCTCCATTCTATCTCCCCCATTTCACTCTAAATCTTGGGAGTAGGTCATCTGAGTGCGCTTTACATCCACCATCTTGCCTTTCACATCTTTCCCCTCTTACATTTAGAGTCGATAGGAGCCATGGCTGAGTTAAATGCCAAACCTTGACATTTCCTGCTTACATAGGAGGAGAAGAATGCAGCTTCACATTATTTGAGTGGGACTATTAGTGGAGCACCCCCTCTACTTAGTAGTACCTAACGCGAGAGAGAGGTCTTGGTTGCGAGAGCCATCCGCTCCACTATTCATGAGTGAAGTGAGGAAAATTTCAGCTGATAGCACCATACCTAGAGAGAAGTAAAGTGAACTCTTCAATACATCTAACTCTCTCTAAATGAGGCAAAGTTGTCCACCCATCCCGAAAGGGTAAATATTTGAATTGTGAAGGAAAAGCACTCATCTCATCATCAGAATGATATTTTGGAAACATTGCATGCATGTAATTCTTTGATTGCCAAGGTGGATGGATAAATCTAGGAAAACTAAGGGAATTGCTCGGGCCGTGCAATAGGTAAGTTGGGGGGTGTGATAAATCTCAAATTATTACTTAAATTACACACTATTTAGGGTTAAATCCATTGATTATGACAGTCTATACATGAAATTATGGGTAAAATTAAGTAAAATTAGCTTTGAAATTATTTAATACACTTTCTAGATTTTTTCGGGTTTTTTATGATTTTTATGGATTTTTGTGAGTGGAAATAGTGAAGAAATCACAGTTTTAAGTCCTTCTAGTGGCATTTTTTGTAATTTTGGGAACTGTTAGGGGCCTTATGGTTTCTACAGGGAGAAGTTCGGGCGACGTGGCACATGCTCGTTTGCGGGAAGAAGAAATTTTGGCCCATTTGGAGGACTCGCCAAATCCGGTCACGTGGAGCAGGCACAGGAGAAAGAAAGACCTCTTCAAGGAGATCTAACGGCTGTGAGTACTTGACGATCCAACTGTCATATCAAGCCAAAAATTTTAGGGGGGTCTTTTCGCGTGCTCGACCCTTTTTCATTTTGGGGGTTTTGATACTAATCAGCCTCTCCGATCTCTTGTATGTTCACTTTGAATATTAGGTTTTCCTCCTAAGTGAATGAGAGGGAGCGAATGTTGGAGTCCATCTTCAGTCATTGCAGAGGTTATTGAGGAGCGGGACGACAAATCCAGGAAGAGATCCGAGGAGAAACGCTGCCTAGGGCCAGGATGTGGGGTGACACCTAGGTAAGAACCTCTCCTCGATCTCTGTTAAACTCTTCGTACTTCATGATGGATCTTGGTTTCGGGACATTCCCAAGATCACGATGTTTTCCAAAACGTCCCAGTATGTTCCTCTATTTTCCCTGCGACGAAAGTGCATGTGATCCAAGAGGACACCGACAGGTCGATTTTTCCCTTTTAGTAGAGCTGTTCCTAAAATTTGATTTGACTAGGTTTGACCTCCTTTACTTAAATCCGATTCGATTCAGATCAAACAGAGTTCGTTTTGAATTGATAGAGTATTTCTTTAGGAATCAACATTATTAATAAAAATATATAATCTCTGTGGAAACTATCAAACTGATCCCTAATCTTTGTGGATTCGACACCCTACTTATCACTAAACCAAGTAGGAAATTATAAATGTTTTGACTAATTCAAAATTAAACAACGACAGACTCACCGAGTACTTTAGCATCAAATTTTGAATTATCACATGCATATGAATGAAATCTTTATGCCTTAATATGGATTAATAATAATGTATTATCATGTCTAATTAGCATGTTATGAGCTACCAAGACTTATTTATAGCATCACCTCAATATTCGTGACTTTGGGAGTCCAAGATACTTTCTTAGGATTGAGTTTGCAAATAAAGACGAGAAGCAAGCTTTGACCTAGTAGGAGTATGCCCTTGACATGCTTCAAGAGACAAGACTTCTTATGTGCAAGCTAGAGACCTCACCTATGGAAGCTTGCTCGTAGTTTTGAGATACTTTGTCTCCACTCCTAAGATGTTAATCACTAGGGTTCTCCAGTTTCGATGTCGGTATCAGTTTTTATGAGAATTGATAAGTCCAAATTAGGATGTGAATCCTACGTTGTTATGGTGGTTTAATCTGACTTATGCAATTATATTATCTTCTAATATATTTGTTTTCCCTTAATTTTTATCCTCCAACAGTATAGCTCTATGAGGGGTCGAACCCTAGAAAGGTCAATTCTAATCTTTTTTTTGATAAATGCAATCTTCTTCTAATCAGCTTTCAATTCTATATCACTTTCCCGGCGTTTTCACTTAGACCTAGCTCCTCAGCTACTGTCTATAGACGGTCTGAAAAAGAGGATAGTCATTTATGTTTCTTAGCACATTTCTTTTATGCAATAGCGTGAATCTCAGTCTTACACCAATGCCTATATCCACTTTTTTCTAATTCTTAATCCTACTATTCTTCTTATCAAAATCACTCTATTTTTATTTTCTTTTTATTTTATTTTATTTATTAATCTTAAGAAGATTATGTCACCACTGAATTCTTCTTCCTAGTATCCTCTCGATATATTCACTATATCCGCTCTTATGCACTCTCGAAATCACTAACGAGAGAGAAACAAATATAAGCAAGATTTATATTTTTTTGTTACTTTGTCTCTTAGAAATTCTCGCTTAGTAGCACTCTTCTGAATTCGACTCGACATAATACTTTACTGAATATCCTTCTCTTACTGATGCGATTTATCTAAACAGAAAGGCTCAATGTCAGGGATAGCTAACCTCAGATCATTTAATTTCTCAATATATTTTTTTTTCCAAAACTCTTCTCAATCTAAATGAATTCAATCTATTACAGATGAATTTCTTTATGAGATTAACTATACTCGAATCAAAACAAGAAACCGATTAAGCACATACCGTCATATTTTTGTAATCAATCAGAACTAATAATAAACTAATTCAGATATCACTCTTACCGGAAATAAAAGAAATAAAAGCAGTATTCTATCTACAAAAAGAAATTCGTGCTCAAGCTTAATCAAACTTTCTAAAATATGTAGATTAAAATCGTGAAAGTGAAAGAGAATAAAATGTGAAGATAAGCGAACAGCTAATTGAATGTAAAATGAAAATTTCAACAAAAATAAACTGACGAGAAAAGAATGTAACCGAATCTCGAAGCTTTGAAATAACGTCGAACTGTTTGGAATCAGTTCGATCCAAACTTTGAATGCTTCTCTGGCCGAATTTTGGCTCTTCCTCCCGATGTGTCCTCCTGGCCGATCATCGTCGGGCGAGAAATCAAGAACGAGATTTCTTCTCCCCGATTCCCCCTTTTTAACCTAATTAACCCGAGTGCCAAAGTTATGCGGGTTAGTTAGGTCCTTGGTATTTCCCGCTTTACACCCTCAGTGTGCTTCAGTCTCGTATCGCAAGTGGTTAAGCTAATCGCCATTGGAGGTGTTGCACTTCCGTGAAAAGCGCCAAGTACATGCGCTTTGTTCCTTTGTGTGTTTTGCATTACACGCAATATCGTGCTCCTTCTTGCCATTGGTTGAGAATTTCTCCTAAACATCCTGTCCATAGACTAAGACACACATTAAAACGGACGAGCCCATTACGGGCTTTAGTTAAAACTTTCTTTATTAAACAGAAAATAAAGAATTTAAAAGAATTTTTTTAAGCATTTCAAGATTTAAAGAAAAGAAAGAATTCAGCACATTAAAAACAAACTCTTAATGGTTGTAAAAAAAATCTTTTCTTCATTTATCTAAAGGATGTTCATTTTGGCAAATTCATATGATAACATGTAACAAACATAATTGATATTACCTCTTTTAACTAAATTATCACAGGAGTAAGCATGTTTTCTTGCTGAATTTTGCATGTTATCAAGAATCTAAACATATACGTAAGTTCAGTTTAGTATCGGTGACAATATTTTTCAGTGTCGGTTCGATTAAGCCTATACTTTTGGTGGTGTCATTTGAATTGAACATAAATTGTGTAAGATTTTTGTGACACCACAATCTGCAAATATATAAATACATGTTTTACAAACAAATGATAAGAGATTAATACTTCTCAATAATAAATATATAATACATCAAGAATTCAAGATAAAAGTCTTAAATAGATAAACTTCAACTCTTAAAAATATTTATAAAAATAGTAGAAACAATAGAGTTTTAGGTAATCATCTCTCACAAGTCTAGTTAGCAAAATCATTTCTCTCTCTCCCCGTTCCTCCCTCTCTCCAGCTCTCCCTCTTTCTCCCCCTCTCTCCCGCTCTCTCTCTTTCCCTCTCTCTCTCTCTCCCTCTCTCTCTCTCTCCCTCTCTCTCTCTCTCCCTCTCTCCCTCTCCCTCTCTCGCTCTCTTCCTCTCTCCTCTCTCTCTCTCTCTCTCTCTCTCTCTCTCTCTCTCTCTCTCTCTTGCTCTCGCAAGATAGAAGAAGATCAATTTTTTCTCCTCCGCTAGGTTACATTTCGCCGTAAAATTCTATCTCTCCCCCTCCTCTCTCTCTCTCCCTCCCTCCCTCCCTTCCTCCTCTCTCTCTCGCTCGATGAAATAAGGAAAAAAATTCTTCCGTTGTTGTGTTACCTTTGATGGTTAAAAGTTTTATCTCTCTCTCTTAGTACCTCCTATTCTTTCGTCTCCTCTCTCTCCGCACCTTCTTGGGACAAAAAATTTCTTGCGCACGAATGATAGGAAAAAAATTTCTTCCACTGCACCTTCCTGCTCCTTCTGCCTCCATCTCCTTCATGCATCTGCCTTCTTCATCTGTCCTACTCCTTTCGCCTCTATCTCCTGTCCCTCTCTCCCTCACGCAAGAAAGAAATTCTATCACCCAACGAGAGAATTTCTTCTGCCGTTCCTTCCTCTCTTTCTCTTATCTCTCCTCTGCCATGTCAATCTCTCTTCTCTACTCTTCGTCTCCTCTCTCTTACTGCATCTCCCATACAAAGAGAAATCCTTTCAGTGACATCGGAAGGGAAAACTGAAACCAAACATAAACCTTCGGTTGGACCATTGTTTACCATCGCTAGTGTCAATTCGGTTTAGCTTTTTTATGTCTTGTTCAGTTTTGGAGATCCCTACTAATCGCTATTGAACATTGGGAGACAAGCTAATATATCTCAATGTTACTTGCCCTAACATTGTATACACAGTTAGTGTTCTTAGTCAATTTATGCAAGAACCTTAACGAGTCCACTAGGAGGGAGCTCTAAAGGTTCCAGCGTACATCAAGTGAGCCCTAGGAAGAAGGCTAATCTATCGATGACATAGTCATCTCTGTATCAAAGCCTACTTTGATTCTGGGTTTGCAGGTGACAAGGGAGATTGTAAATCTACCACAAGCTATTGCACATATATTGGAGGTAACCTCGTCACCTGGAGATCACAAAAACATAAGGTGGTATCATGCTCTAGCTTAGTCTCAACTTATGGCTGAGAGTATGTGGTAGATGGTATCGCTTTGATCATTTCTCGAAGATTTCAGCATCTCTTATCTCTTTCCAATGCTCATACATTGTGATAATCAAGCCACTATTTTTATTGCTAGCAATTCCACTTTTCATGAGCTTATGAAGCACATTGAGATTGACTATCACTACATTCAGGACAAGGTTATGTCCAAAGTTATTTCCACCCCTCATGTGGGATCATTTCATCAGCTTGCGGACCTCTTCATGTAGAGTATAGCCAGGATCTCCTATTCTGTCATGTGTATCAAGTTTGACATGTTTGATTTATATGCTTTAGTTTGAGGGGGAGTGTTCAATAGTGATATCGGGTTCTTGGCCCATATAGGGCACCTACTCTTCACTGTCTATATAAAGACTAGGTATTCCCTTTCCATTAGCAATTCTATGTTTTTCTTCTTCTCATCGTTAACAAAGTCAAATCTCCTACTCTAATTACCCTCATGGCTTCATCTTATTAACTTTAGAGGAATTATTGGACAATTAAGGATTGCTTGATGAGATTGAAACAAGGAAATCTTGAAAGATTCCCTTGGTGACAACCTATATTAATGGATTGGATCATTGATCATTATACATTGTTGCAGTTCTCTACTTTGCCAAAGTTGTCTGCAAGATGAAATAGAAAATGAAAAATCAAACATAAAAGTTCCCAAAATCTATACCAATGACCATGCAGAGGGAAGAACTGTTTGATCTGATCATCGTGATTATGATCAATTATTGATTGATCGATCAACCAAGGATGATCTTGCACATATTGGTGGGCATCAATACGATCAGGTGTCTAATTGTTGATTGATTTTTTTGCAATTAATTTGAGAGCTGATTACCACTCAAAAATCTGATAGAAAAACTAAAATAAATTTGAAAATTGATTTAAATTTTTAAAAAATGATAGAAATCACCAAATTGATTACTACCTCAATTAATAAGTTGACTTTGATCTCTGAACAATCGATCAACTTCATGAGATCTGATTGACACATTCAATCATGTTGATCCGATCCAAACAATTATTCTTGTTCCCTAAATATGCCTGCTTGGCCAAAGCGAATGCCCTCATCAATGTCTCGCCTTCACAGCTTCATCCCATTAATTTTAGAGAAATTATTTGATCATTTAAAGATTACTTGATTCCCTAGGTGATAGCCTCTACTCTTTGGTTTGATCATCAATCAGGTCCATCATTAGGGTCCAGCGTTAGACTAACACCCCTCTTCTTCTACCGATAGAACTGCTAGGTTCAATTCTTATTTTTAGTCTTTCACGCTCTCTCTCTCTTCTTGTAATTGACCTTTCTCTCTCCGATTTTCTCCTACGGGGACCGGGAATGGCTTCGGAAGCATCGGCGGAAGCCGCCGACATCGAGAATCTCTACCAGTACGGCGAGCGCCTCAACGAGGCCAAGGATAAATCCCTTGTTCGTTCCTCTCACTCATTTACTTTCTATAGCGCAATCAGGTTATTTTTTGTGCCTCATTTTTTGATATGCTTTTGTCGTTGATGTAGCACGTGAGCGACTATGAAGGAATACTAATGGCGGTGCAGCACGGAAGCACGAAGGCGAAGCAGTTGGCAGCGCAGCTTATTCCCAAGTATTTCAAGTTCTTTCCTGCTCTTGCTAGCAAAGCGGCGTCCGCGCATTTTGATTTATTGGAAGAAGAAGAGCTCGGGGTATTTCTACCGTTTCTTTTATTTTTTCTACGACAAACGTTATTTTCACTGTTTTTGTGAAATTTCCGTCAATTGCTCTTGAAAGCTGCTACTTTTAGGGTATTGAAGACCTCATCATTCAAAAATTGGATTTTATTGCGAAACAATGAAGGATTAAGGGAGATAGAAAATATAGTCCCCGTTCGAAGTAAACTTGTGAAATGAAGAAATTTAGGTGCGGCAAGTATTCACGTGAAATCATTTCCATGTACCTTCCTGCCTCGTGAAAAATTGTGATGTGGATTATCCATAAATATCAATGGTGAAGTTTTTCTCTTTCGATTTCATGTACTAGTCATTCCCTTCCGTTTTCCTGATGAGATTTGTTGATCTGTGGTTAGAAGCATCTTAGCTAATCTGAGATTCTATTTCACCTCTTGATTCTTTTCAATTGTACAGAAAATTTGGATTCAGAAAAAACTATCGACTGAGACGGTATTTTTTATCGCCATGTAAATGGTCTCCGGTGTCACAGAATAGTTTCAGCCAATCACAAACCTTCTTCAGTGTTGCACTGATAGGACGCAGCAGATTAGGTCTTTTATTAGCGCAATACAGAGAGACATGTCTGATACATGTATACCACACAAAATAAGAGTTACCCAAATTGCCCTATACCACTAAATGGACGAAAAATCCTTTAACCATCACCACATTCACGTCAGTGCTAAACATCTTACTAGGAAGGGCTAGCGTAAGTATAGATGTGCATGAGTTTATTCAAGAGAGGCATGCCTTACATGATTCTGGTCCCAAGTGCCTCAGCTCAGTCTTGCAGACCCGCCTGGAAACTGCATTTGCAGGGATTGTTTTTAAATGAGAAAGGCAGACCACCCTCTTACCCTAAGTATTCATCAAGTTCTTACAGAACCTTCCAAAAACCTTTGAGTCCAGAAGTGTCCACATTATTAGATGGCCTTTTCTCATATTATAGAGGCTGTCAGGACATCAAGAACAAAGGACGCTTTCAGATGCAAAAGGCCATGAGGAGATACCAGCTCTGACTGTAGCACAATATTCTGGAGATTTTAGAAAATAGATTTGGGCCTAAGTTTTATCCTGTATGCAAAGTAGAAATTATCAAACTACTTCTGGACTACCTGATGAATAAAATTCCCTTCATTGTGGCAGTCACTATTTATCTTAAATGCTTCACTAAATATAAGTGCACAGGAATCTAAGAAGTTTGATTTGGTAATTTTCAATGAGCTTGTTCCACTCATTTCCCGGATCATTTGAAATTCTTCAACGATCAAGCGTTTTTAAGTGTAGATTTCATGTATTCAAATATTTATTCTGTTTCATGTTATTCTTCAACTGTTGCTTTTTATATAGTTTCATTGAATGTCCCCTTTATTTAAACTAATTGGATAATCCTGAGTAATTTCAGATTAGAGTTCAAGCGATTCGCGGTCTCCCTCTTCTATGTAAAGATAATCCGGATTATGTTTCTAAAATTGTTGATGTTCTTGGTCAACTTCTGGTGGCTGGTAAGCTTTGGATATTTCCTTTTGTATGTTATTTTATTCTTGCATTGAAAGCTTGGTGTTTCTTTATATAGAGGAAAATGTGGAGCGAGATGCTGTGCACAAGGCTCTCATGTCTCTTTTGAGACAAGATGCAAAAGGTAATGAGTAATTTGAATGATAATCATTCATCCTTTCATGCTTTCACTTCCCACGCCTTGATCCTTTCATCCTTTTATACTCTACTTCAGAAAATCCTCACTTGTTGGCATTTGCAGTAATTTGTGTGGAAAATTAGGAATTTTTGTGCTTTTTTTTTAAGTTTCAAGGGAAGATCATCTGAAATCAGTGATCAGCTGGCGTACCCTCTTTTTTCACCCCAAGAGGTCACCCATCCAGAGAATGCCCAGACCCTTGGAACTTTTCTCATTGCAGCTCCCCTCTTCCCAGGGAGTCACCCATCCCTGTGATGCCCAAGCATGGTTACTTTCTTGGTCCTTCTCCACTCATCCTTTCACTTCCCAAGCCTGAGTGCACTTGATGCTGGAGTTCTTATCCACCCCGATGCCCCTCTTTCCAGAAGGTCACTTATCCTTAATGCCCAAGCTTGAGCACACTTAAACCAGGAATTCTTTCCTGCCCAGTGCTCCTTATACTTAAGGGGGATATTAGGAAGTTTGTGTTCTGCCCATTTCTTCATCTCTCTCTCTCTCAGATTCATGATAGGACTACCAAGTTGTGTTGTTCCATGCCGCAGCAAGTGCATGTCTCAACTATTGAATGAATTCTAATTTTTCTGTTTCTTGTGCAAACTGCACTTTAGTTTTGATTCTCATTGAAAGATTATATTCATTCGCTCTGACTTAACGCTAATTTAAAAAAAAAAAAATCTGGGAGAGAGCAAGAGAAGCAAATGAGGAGAAAATTTTGTCGCTGTTGTTGTTACCATTGCAACTGCCTCCACTGCTGTTTTTTCTGCATCTGCTACACATTGTCACTGTTGCCTCCCCAGCTGAAGCCTCCCTTCATGATTATTACTTGTCTGGAAAACATATTTCACAACCAACCAATGATTATTGAGTGAGATTGAGGTGTTAGGTAGAGAAAGACAGAATTTGTAGAGGAAGAAAATAAATGAATGTTGACCGTTTAATGTGAGACAACCCTAATGTTGTATGGCAAAGTTGCACTATAGAGGGAAATTAATAGAGAGAAGGTGAATGCAGAGCGTGTGACTAGGGACAAGAGAGATGGGGGTGCAGGAATGGAGTCGCAGATGGGCAGTAGGGCTGCCTAAAGGAGAGAACAAGAGAGGGAGACAAGACATGAGGGAGATGTGGGATTTAACCCTCATAGAGAGAGGGAGTGCTAATACATTTGAAGCTTTATACTTCTGTATCCAAGAAATTGAGGGGGGGGGAAGGCTATTTATATGCACTTGTTTGTCATGTGCAACGTTTGACTATCAAGAGGTTTGAATCGTAATGTCAGGAGCATTAGATTGTCAACCCTAGCATTTGCTCTGTGTACCATGCATATCTTCTTACGTGAACATCTCCTTCATGCACATCTGCTTGCATGGCATCTTTGCCTCTGCAAGAGCACCAAGGGCCCATTGAGAGCACCAACTCAGGATATTGAAAGTTTTGATAGCTGTGCTGCAAAAAAATGATTTTGATAGTTGAACTATCTAATCAAAAGTTACTTTGAGGTAATCTTGCACTGTCAATCGACTTGACGTTTCAGATAGTTTCCTCTGCTATTCTCACAAGCCTGAAAATAAGTGAAGAAAAATAGAATCTTTAGTTCATTTCCGTCATATGGAAGGATTAACTAGTATGTGAATAAATCTTGAGGAAAGAATTCAAGAATTTCCGAAAAATAGTAAAGAGTATTGGTACAAATCTCTGTTCTACTCAATTTCAAACAACAAAAAATATATGAAAATGGATGGTCTCCTCTTAAATGAGATCTTCCAAGATCCTCATCCAAATGCTGCCCTTTGCTTGGAAACCCACTCAAAGATGCTTGATCTCCAGAACTCCCCCCTTGAATGGATTGTTCCTACATTGAGGGTATATATTACACGAATACCCTTTATAACTGGTCTTTATTAATAGGTTTATTATCTGTTATCCCTCACTCTGTTTTGGGGTTGTATCAGTGTGCCAACTTTATAGCCTCAAGAAGATACCATGGGAATTTAATATAACTTCAAATTTTTTGCAGCTTCGCTGTCAGGCTTATTGAAGCATGTCGAATCAAGTGACGAAAATATTCGCGAGAAAGTTATTTGTTTCCTCAAAGATAAAGTACTTGGCATAATTAAATCATTATGTCCATTTTCCTTGCATTTATACTCAACTTATCAGATCTCTTCCAACTTAGGTTTTTCCCTTCAAAGCAGAACTCCTAAAGCCACAAGATCAAATGGAAAGACACGTGACTGACTTAGTTAAAAAGGTATTTTTATGTTTCAATTTGAAAATTATTTTTTAAATATTAATGTGATCTGAATTTTTTATTTAGAGTCTGCGAGATGTCACTGGTGCAGAGTTCAAATTATTCATGGATTTTCTCAGCAGCCTGAGCATTTTTGGGAAAAGCGCCCCTCATGAGCGGATTCAAGAACTCATTGAAATCATTGAGGGACAAGCAGATCTGGATGTTCAATTTAATGTAATTTATACTCACAATTTTTTACTATTATCATCTTGCTGATGTCTACCTTAATTTTCTTCTTCAGGTCTCTGATGTAGACCATATTGACCGGCTAATCTCTTGCATGTTCATGGCTGTTCCGTATTTTATGGTATTCATTAAACATGTTTAATTTATTATCATTCTTACTTTTTATAATGAAATTTTGGTCTTTTTTGCCAGAGAGGCGCATCTAGCAGCAAGTTTCTGGGTTACTATAACAAATATGTGATTCCCGTTTTTGACATGGTATTTATTTAAACACCACGTGTTTATTTATTGATTATTTTGAATTACAACAGTTAATGATTGATTTTTTTTTTACGTTCAGCTTCCTGAGGAACGGAAGCAAGATTTACTCAAAACTTTATCCGGTTGCTCTCCTTATGCAACTGCCCAAGATTCTCGTCAGATTCTTCCCTCTGTGGTACAACTCCTCAAGGTGCCTATTTTGGAAAAATAATCATTATAATTCTCATCGAATCTCTTTTTGGTACTATGTAACTGTGATTAATTTTTGTTTCTTCCATAGAAGTTCATGACTAGAAAGAAGATGGGAGAGGGTCTTAATTTCAGCTATATTGAGTGCCTTCTCTATACGTTCCACCAGTTGGCTTATAAGGTAAGTGCTCCTCTTTTCTTGGTTTTCCTGCTACTTTGTTTTTAATGTGTCAAAATTTTGAGCAGACTCCCAATTCCACCAACAGTCTCTGTGGGTACAAGATTGTGACGGGTCAACCTTCGGACCGGCTAGGGGAGGATTTCTCTGAAAATTATAAGGACTTCACAGAGAGGTAATCTTTGTCAGCAGACTGTTGACTTTCTGTTGGTGGTAAAAACCATGGAGTCAAAGGATTCAGCTTGTAGTCCAAGCTGATAGTTTTTGTTTTTGTGGATCGGTTCAGGCTGAAGTACACTGAAGAACTGGTGAAGGGCACTATCAAGAAGCTTACGCAAGGAATGGTGGAGCACAATAAGGCGATGACTGCAGCGAAGACGGAGGAAGAGAAGGCCAAAATTGTAATTTTCACTTTACTTTTTCGCCTACTTATGAAATTGCTGCCGTGCTCATTTCCCATCCTTGCAAATGCTGGCAGAAAACTGAAAAGCAGAATACCACAACCGGCCTACGGATCTGCAACAATATTCTTGCAATGACCCAGGTCAGTATCTCTCTCTCTTTCAATCTTAATCTCAATGGTAAAAGTTTCAGAGGTTGCTCTTCATCTATCCACATATCAATTTATCTATTCTTTATCCTTCTAATTTCCTCTTCCTCTCTCTAGCCATTGCACTCAAAAGCGCCTTCTTTTATCGGGAGTGAGAAGATAACCCTCTCGTGGAAGGAGACCCCAAAGCTGCCACCAAGCAAAACCACTGCCACAGGGTGAGATCGAGCTCCATAAACCACTCTCATTGTCTTCTCTCCCATCAGTGACCTTTTGTGGGTGTTGACTTATCATGACTTTATGTAGGGAGAAACGACCAACAGTAGAGGCAGGTCAACCCCCAAAGAAAGCTAGGGCCGAAGGCGCCTTCAAGAACCAGCTAATGAACAGGGCCCTGGACAGCCTGTCCTATCGTGGCGGTGGCCGTGGCGGCAACCGGGGGCGAGGTTGGGCCACCAGAGGTCGTGGCCGAGGCCGGTCCTTCTATTAAAAGTCAACGCGTTTAACCCTCTTTACATATTTTTATTATCCTTCTTTAGGACTAGGGTTTTAAGGAAAATGTTTTGCTTAGGCCACAGTGTAGTGTTGATTTAATATGGGCTTTGTGGGCCGCGATGTTGGGCCAAGTAGGATTTAGTCGCTGAGTATTCAGGTGGGGGACACGTGTTGGCAGGAGACTGGAGCGACTTACTCGCCCGCTTTTAGGTCCGCACGTGTGAGCGCCTGAGTTTCTGGTTTTAGAGAGAGAAAGGGAAGATGGAGCGAGCTAGGTTTTCGTTTCTCCCTCTTCCGCCCTAGCCAGCGATCTTCTTCGAGGTAACCGACCAGTAATTGGTTCGTCCGGCAACGTCTACTAATCTTCAGTTTCTTTTCTTGAATCGCGCTGTTTTCCGTATTTGGTTACTATCCGGATCCCGGGCGCGGAAAAATAATATTCTCGTATTTCTGAACCCCGGAAACCCTAGAAACCTCTGCTTCGATCCGATTCTTCATTTATGTATGGCGTCGGGGTCTTTGATCGAAAACAACGCAGAAGACGAATCGCGTGAGAAGCACAGGTGGGGGGAGAACAAGTTCTATACGCGGAAAGTTTATAAATCCAAGAATCCGGCGACTCAGGAGAATCATAAGGTTGCAACTACTAAAGATGACGTCAACTCTTCAATCCAGCAGCCCCTTCATTCTCCAGTTCAGCATCAAGAGCAGCAAATATCCAGTTTTGAGTCTGCCGCCTCAGGAGATGATACTTCCAGTTTAAATGATAATGCCCGCCAGCAGAATCCTCCGTCCACATCGAATGGGGATGCCGCTGCTCCAGTTAATTATTCGACTCAACCGATCGCCAGTCGGGTGAATGGGAATTTGAAGGGAAATGATGGTCCCGGACGTATTCTGATCAATGTCTCGTCTAAAAGCAGGCAGGAAGTTCAGGAGCTTAGAAACAAGCTGTCTCAGGAGCTCGATGAAGTTCGCGCACTGGCAAAACGGCTCGATGCAAGTGATGTGTTGCCCGCTGCTTCAACTGTTCCGGCGGCATCGATTGTAGGGTACAGTCAATCGCAGCTCTCGGCAAGCAATGCTTATACTATGTCAGGAACAAAGAGACCGGCGGCAGTCTCAGATGTTGCGTCTGCTGTCTCAGTTAGACGTCATCTTAGTGTCTCTGTCGCCCCCTACAACGTCAGCGAAGTCTTTGAGAAGGAGAAGAGAACTCCGAAAGCCAATCAATTCTACACAAACTCGGACTTCCTCCTGGCAAAAGACAAGATCCCTCCGGCAGATTCTCACAAGAAATCAAAATCTGGTAGCAGCAAGAAGCACAGGGTACCCAAAGATGAATCTCTTGTATCCCCGATGAGCAAGAAATATGCGCATGCTTTCAAGAACTGCTCTGCAATTCTCCTGAAGCTCATGAAGCACAAGTATGGTTGGGTCTTCAATACCCCAGTAGATGCCAGAGGACTTGGTCTCCATGACTACCATATCATCATCAAGCATCCGATGGATCTTGGAACCATCAAAACCCGACTAGACAATGGCTGGTACAAATCTCCTAGAGAATTTGCCGAGGATGTCAGAATCACATTCAAGAATGCAATGACCTACAATCCTAAGGGCCAAGACGTGCACACAATGGCTCAAGAACTCTCCGAAATTTTTGAAGAACGGTGGCCTTCAATAGAATCAGAGTATGCATTTGCTCGACAGCCTCTTGATATGAGGGTTTTAGAGAGATCTGGGTCCACAGCACACACTATAAGCTATAAACCCCAAGTGGTTCGAGCTCTGGCAATGAAGAAACCGAAAGCGAAGGATCCAAACAAGAGAGATATGACGTTTGAGGAGAAGCAGAAACTCAGTACTAATCTACAAAACCTCCCATCAGAGAAGCTGGATGGCCTAGTGCAGATTATCAAGAAGAGGACAGGATCTTTGAACCAACGTGACGATGAAATTGAAGTGGATATCGACAGTGTGGATACTGAAACTCTCTGGGAACTTGATAGGTTTGTGACCAATTATAAGAAAAGCTTAAGCAAGAACAAAAGGAGGGCAGAGCTCGCTAGTATAGCAAGAGCAATGTCTCAGAAGAAACTACCAGAGAGGGTAAATATACTTCAGTTTCAAGCGTTTCTTCTCTAGGTGCTAAACTTTTTTTTCCTTTTGGTAGAATTTGATGGATTCAGTTACCACAGCTGGAGAGCCACGAGAAACTCGACCAGGTAATTTATATTTGTTCTTTGTGATTTCGGGTTTACTTCATTAATGGTTTTGGATCTCAGTAATGGCAGAGGTTAAGGAAGTGGGCGCTCCAAACAATGTAGATGCTGATAGATCTAGCAGTTCAGCCAGCTCTTCTAGTGATTCTGGATCCTCTTCTAGTGGTATGTCTGCCATTATTGATCATCAGGGACGGGTTAAGTTATATTTGTGATATGGTTAATGTCTAAGATTAAAAAATACGTGCAGATTCTGATAGTGATAGTTCTTCTGCTTATGGTTCGGATGCTGGCCGTTCGCCTTGATCGTGAATTGTTCAATATAGGTAACAATTTGTGGTTTATTTTGTTCGATTGATGTGTAAAGTGGTCTTTTTTTAATACATTTATTGTGAATGCCTTCATTATCTCTTTATATCTTGCCATCTCTCTCTAGCTTTCGCTACCTTCTTCATCATGTCCTCTCTCCTGCCCTCTCTCTATCAATCATTTATAAGTCTGGCAATCAACCAATACTTATCATTGTCTTTCTATAGCTTGCCATCTCTCTCAAGCTTTCTCTGCCTTCTCTCGAGCCCTCTCTCTCTCTATCAATCATTTATAAGCCTTTCAATCATTCAATAATTATCATTATCTTTATGCAGCTTGATACCTCTCTAGCTCTCTCTCTCTCTCTCTCTCTCT
Source organism: Lemna minuta (assembly GCA_024174645.1). Lineage (NCBI taxonomy): Eukaryota > Viridiplantae > Streptophyta > Magnoliopsida > Alismatales > Araceae > Lemna > Lemna minuta. The sequence continues at coordinate 5,620,987 of CM044118.1, read as the reverse complement.
CTCTCCCTCTCTCTCTCTCTCTCTCTCTCTCCTCCCCCAATCAATACTTGCAGTCCTTACAATCAATTAATCTTTACATTTTTAATGGACTGCAAGGCTACCCATCTCTCTCTCCTATCAATCTTGAGTACTATCTCGATTGACAGATCTCCTAACCCTTCTTCCTAGTCAAGAAAAATGCCGAAAGGCCTCAAAGTCATTTTGTAATTCTTCGATGCTGTCCACCAGCTTAAGGCTCATGAGGACTGAACTTCTACAATATCTAGGTTTCTTTCATGTTAAGTGACTATGATTTTCAATATCCTGTCATCTGCAGGGGATACGCAGACCTGTGGATCTTTTCTTGGGTTAGCCGATCGTTGACTTCACGGGTGCACATCTCCTAGGCAGACTGTTTATTTTGTGAAGTGGGTCTGGCAGGAAGATCATCTTAGGCATGTGTATTAAACTGGCATGGTTTTCTGTCTTGGTGGGGCGAGCTTTATTTTTGTTGATGTTGATCAAGGATTGGAGCCTTGTTCAGGATAGATTATGTTGCATGCCATTGACTAGCCTTTGAGCACGATTGATGTCTGTCATAAACAGGGGCGTTGACTTGTATTATCTACAGCACTTATGCATGTTTATAGTGAACAGGCGGTTGGTAATTCTTAGTTTACAGGTGACAGTCAGGTCATAGCGACGGAGAGAGAGAGAGATGCTGCTTAGTTTCTTCATCATGTCCACTATGGAGTGGATGTAAACCCTAAATGCACCTTGACAGGAACATGATGATGAACCACATTGATGTGTTGTGATCATGGCGCCTGCTATCTTCTCTCACTGTGTTTCCATCTATCTCTCTTGAGTAGTCATAAAAAGGGCCCCCTTCATGAAACCCTAATCCATGTGCTATTAGTTTCTTCGATTCTTTCATACAATCGACGAAGGAGGACAAGTGATTCTAAGCAACGATGTGTAAAGCATAAGAAACTCCGGTCTCAAACCCGATCATGTCGCCACAAAAGAAGATCGGAGTCATGTAAAATTCTTTGAACTGAATACTACATGTGAAGTCCATGTCAATTATTAAAATCAAATGCAATATTGTAATTCAAAAAAGAAATTGAAGGTAATATTCAATGGTCTACTTTTGTGCACATAAATGAAAGGATTTAGAGTATTTTCACTATGTTCATTGAAGAACTCAACTCAACTCAAACTAAAAGGAGAATTGTATCATCACCATGAAAGAGGGTGGTAAAATTACAAATCATGGTTTAATTTGTCTCCTTTCAAAAGATCTTTTTGTGAGATCATTTCCTTTGTAGCTGATAATCCTGATCATTTGTGCATTGAACTCTTGGGTAAGTTTCATGGTGATTGGAGTAAAAATCCATGATGAAAAGGCAAATTCTTGGCTCCAGAGTGGGGAGACGCCCAAACTAGTGAAAATTTCACTAAGCTCGCTAGGTTGAAATTAAGTGGAGTGAGCCTTAAGACTAGAACATTGAAAAGATAAGTCAAGGAAAAACTTCTTGAACACACACTCCCCAAATATGAATTCCTTAAGAACATGAAAATTCCTCTAAATGTTTTTTTTATCTCTACTATCAACTTAAGGCAATTTGTGAATGTTGGTGTGGACCCATTCAGCGGCAACCTTTCAGCAATCCTCTCTCTCCCTCTCCCTCCCTCCCCCTTTATACTATTCAGTTATGGAAGCAAAACACCCGCTTTAATGGCGTGCACTTGTCATTTTTGAATGGTGTATCACGTGTTACTCCCTATAAATGTATACTATCATTTTATTGTAATGATATGATTTTAGTCCCTTTTTTCATCTCCATCTTCTCTCTTTTCCCTAAAGTGTTCTATTTCTATGTTGGAGATACATTGTCTATGTTTTATCATCTTGTTTACCCTTGAGGATCTTCAGCTCTACTCATTCACCCAAGGAGGAATCTCTTTTTTATTTTGGTTCTCCAAAGAGTAATATCAAATCAAGGATGACAATGAAAAATATTGAACTTCATCAGCCAGAAAAGAGGATAAATTTTGTTATGCCAAGTCATGATGCGAGTCTTGTCGATCGAAACTCTCTCAGAACATGCCTTTTTAACTTAGATTATTGAGTCATAGACATTGGAGCATAAAAGACCAATCAAAGGGCCCTTAAAAAGATTCAATTCCCTCTCTTTGACAATATCATGAGGCAAAATGCTTTGTGATCAAGGTGTGAGGAGATTGTCCTGATGCTGATAGATACACATAAAAATCTTGGAAAGTAGAGACCTGTTGGTCTTCACATAAAATAAGAAATTTCTTTTATACTCTTATCTAGGATCACTTAAGGACATTCTGGCAGAACTTGATGCACTAAATACCAACATTAACGTTAATGAAGACGACTCCCTGGTCTTCGTCATGTATTTATGGTCATCTTATGTAAGCTTCTGTGATATCTTATTTTATGGGTTCTTAGTCATCATATTAGAAGGCCTTTATTAAAAATAAAATATACACATGTTCTAGTCAAAGACTTTTCAACTCTATATGAGGGGCCTTTTATTGAAAAATTAGAACAAAGGAAGTAGTTTTATGATTCCATAAGAAAATTAGAATCTAGGGATTCTAATCATCAAATCATAAATGCTTTTTTTTCTAGAAATAATTTGATGTGCCTTTTTTTAGCACATCAAATTATAGTGATGTGCCAGCTCAAGAATAAATATTAATGACTCACAAGATGAATCCATTGAGAGACAAACTACAAAAATATTTTTCATTTTGCAAAGATTTTGATATCCAATGAATGGATCCTTGATTCATCCTTATTTCTTCATAACTACTCTAAAAGAGATGCTTTCATATCCCCACTTTATTCATTGAATGGACCCAATTAATTCCACCTTTTTCATATCCCCACTTGGGTTGTGTCTTTAATTTTATGGTAGAAAACAATCCACCCTTCAAGGTTAAAGGCATTAAAAATACCTTCGTACATATTTTTGACAAGAAGAATCAAATTCCAAGAAACAAAGGTTTTCTATGAAATTGAAACAAAGTTTGATCTCACTCAGTACTCTCAAATGCTCATGGATATCAGTTTTTTGGTGATGAATTCAATTTTAGGGTTGTAATTAGTTGTTTGTGAATTGAATTCATACAAACTTATATTTCCTCACTTAGTGTGGCAGTTAAGGGTTGATCCTTGGGAACCTAAGTAATGCAATTGATGGAATAGAGTTGAGAGAAAAGATACTATTTGGTATAGAAAATGGAAGATGAGAATTTTCATTGATGAACATGTGATGGTAACGATGAAAAATGAGCATATGTGATTTTCTGGATTAATTCATATGTTTATATGAGAAAATGGATATAGATAATTGATTTAGGTTTAGAAAGAGAAGAAGAGATATGTATATGTGGCACCACCCTACCCTTTGGGGGGGTTGGGGGGGTGAGGTTACCTCCCCACCTCCTTAAAGAGAATGCCTCCTATCTACAAGGAGGAACCACTCTTCAAGGGTGGCTTAATATTAGGAACAACAACTATTGGGCCTAAATATAAGCATTAGGAAGTAAACTTACTATAATTAGGTTGAACTAACTCTTCCCTAAAACATGGCTTCTCTTCTTTGGCCTTTTAAAAATATTATTGACCGCCTTTGACTTTTCAAGAATAGACATTGACTGTAACCAACTTTCAAGAAAAGGGTTTTACTAGTTCCTAGGGAGGAGGAATGTGTTGACCAGTTTCTTAAAAAAGGTGAAGGACCCATTTCCTTACACAAGAAAATTTTAGGCTTTTCTCATTTGACTTCAAAGAAGCCAGATGGGGGCTAGTCTCATAAGGTAAATAAGTATAGAAAATGATGCAAATTTGGACTTAAATTCTAAAATCATCTTTAAACGATATATAGTCATCAAAAGAAGGGCATTTATGTGATTTAGTGCATGATTTATTCCTACATGTGACATTTTGATGCATGAATGCAACTTCAAATTTTTTCTTGTCAATTGGTAAGGTAGGCTCCTTAATTTAGAAAATAATTCATGTTTTCATCAAAGATATCACAAAATTTCAACCTCAATATGTTACATGGTACCATGGTCATTAGAACTATGTGTGGCATTTGCCTTTGCGCAAGAAATCACTTAATTGTCATTTATACATCTAGTTCACATTTGAGAAGGGTTTGATCAATCTAAGTTCATCCGACATGCTCTCTAGTCAAAGCACAAGTACTCTCGACAAGTGCGAGGGCTATATTATCCTAAGCATTCATGATTCAACTTCTCGATGTTCATAGATAAGACACTAAATTTTGAACTATATTCACTCGAATCTCTCTCATCCTTCATTAATTCTTCATCCCTTATATAGTTTACCTTCATCACTGATTTCTCATAGAAAGTATTATTTTATTTTTCTAAAACAGTAATTAAATTTATTTTATCTCTTTCAGGAATGAATTTCCAATGTATGAATTCTCGTAGAACTTCCAATGATTAATTTTGTACTTCATCAAGAACATACAAATAGGCTAGAATTAGATTCAAATGAATTTATTTATTTCTCCAAATATAAAATAAAGAGATGGCATGACACATGAATCAAACCATCATTTTCAAAATTATTTTACTTTTTATAATATAAAATTGTAAATACATTTTCAAAAATTGAAATGTTTAACAATGTAATATAAACTATGATCAGCTTCAAAAAATTATTCGGTGGAACCGATGAACAGATTTCCGAGCAGCGAGGGAATCTAGCATAGAGGGCTCGCAGAACCTGCTAGCGAAGCTATTAAGTGGAAGGGAACGAGCCCGACGATATCCAATTTCCACAAGCAATGGACATTTTGAAATATCCAAGAGTAATGGATGTCTTCATGATACTCAATTTTGCAATCCACTTATCAGTATTTATCATCAAGATGATGGTATTGCTATTGCTATAGTTAGTATCCTTCATGATTTTCTGATACCTAAACTCTAAACCTAATTCTAACCTAAAACAATTGTCTTTTGGTTTTGGGAAAATTTTAGCGGTGTCTGTGTCAATTCGGTTCAATTGGCCGGATTTGGCCTGGTTTTGAGAACACTAGTCTACAACGTTCTATAAGCTGGTTATTCTCCATGGAAGTCAACGGGGAATTCTCAACTGATAGAAAATAAATGCTCGAGGCTGTCAACTCGCGCGTTTGGCACAGTTTGTTTTCTAATCAGGGGTTTTTTCATAAATCTCTAGGCTTTGACAGCGACGGACGGAAAGCGTGGACGGGATTTTCGCCTTCTTTTTTATATCGGGTATCGCTTGATAGCCACTTGTAGAATGCGGAGGGAATACGAAGGAATTTTTAGTGGATTGTCGATTTTGGAATTCATATGAGATTCGGGTGCAGCGGCGGCGGAAGCGGGAAGAAGAGGTCAGAAGTGAACTTCTGGCCGTGCACCAACGGCGCAACCTTTGAGGGTAAGATAGTCTTTTATGGGATTCTTCTCTCTCTAGAGTCTATCTATTCATCTCTGTATACCGAGGGTAAGACTGAGGCTTGCTCTTGTTTCTCTTTTACGCGGCCGCATACTGAGATTATTGATCATCTCTGTAGACCCGACCGTGTCGTTCATCTGTTTGTCCCTTTTCTCGCTCTAAATTCTTTCGGGTACTTTTCATCTCTCTCTCTCTACTGGAAGCCTCGACCTTAGATTTTTCCTCTCCCTTTTCTCGCTCTTCTTTCGCTTAAATGAACCCTTTTTACCTCTTCCCTAGTCTCTCTCTAACTCCACTTTCTTACATGTACTCCACCTCCGACTTTTCATCTCTTTCTCTCTTCTTTCCCTTAACATCCCTTTTTACCTCTGCTTTCTCTACATGTACTTTTCCTCCTCTTTCTCTGCCTCCCCCTCCCTGTAGTCTGTTCTCGACCTCAGATTTTTCCTCTCCTTGTCTCTCTCTTCTTTCTCTCTAAGTCGATCGCCCCCGGCAGGAGCTTCTTCTAGAGGTACGTTGTGCTGCTCTAAGATAGAAGAGAAATGGAAAGGTAGAGATAGAGAGAGAGAGAGAATCTTGCATACGAAGGGAAGTCTTCTTCTGTCAGACTTATCATCTTCTTTCCCAACCTGTTTCTGGGTCTATCTTCCCTCTCGCTGTCCTTATCAAGTTAGGTTTTCCCATAATTTTCTCTCACTATCTCATCGTTTTTATGTAAATAAACTCCCCTGGCACCGTTTTAACCACGCCCTTCCTCTCTTTTGAACTCGCCGTTGACTTTTGCTCTTATATCAAAAATAACTTCTGAAATATGATTAAAATCGGTCAAATAGAATTAGTCAGAAGTCTAAAATATAGTTTCTCTCTCTACGATGAAGGCTTGTTTGGGAGATTCTGTGATGGATTTTGCCACGACGGGAATATCCTGGGCGGAGACTATTTTTCACAAATGCGAAGATATTTATCGGGATGGGATAACTGTTAAGGTTTGCGAGATTTCTGTATCTATGCGCAATCTTCCTTGGAATAATTTTCTTTTTATGGGGGTTGATTTTTTTTCTTACCTAAATAGGAAACTGGGAAGATCGTTGACGTGGTGGGTGACCAATTGTGGAAAATTTATGAGGAGGTCACTGATGATCTTCTCAACCCATTTTCCTTTGTCGATGACTCCATTCCCAGATGTGATCAACAAAAGTCAAATAACTCTATTGATTTGAATTCATTGGATGATGATGATCCTCCTCCATCATCATCGTCGTCATATCTACCACCATTGTCATCATTGTCATCATCACCGTCATCGTCTTCGTCATCATCTTTGTCATCGTCTTTGCCATCATCTTCATCATCGTCTTCGTCATCGTCGCCATCATCATTATCTCTGCCATCATTGTCATCGTCAACTTTGTCATCATCATCATCATCATCATCATTGTCGTCATCACCGGCATTAACAGCTGCGTCATTGGAAGGGCAAAGTGTTGCGGAATCATCTGGCCCATCTCGAGCCAAAAGGTATGAAGAACATTTTGGGTCAGATAACAATGATGATTCGACTCAAGCAAGCATCCTCTCAAGTGAAGTCAAAGTCAACATCAATGAAACTACAAGTGACTCAACGCTCGACTTTCTTGGGTATTTTGGCCCAAGTAATTTGGAATTAACGGAATCCAGTCAACCCCATATGCCTAATCTGCACGAAGAAAAAGGTTAGCGGCAAAGGATCCGACCATTTGGTATTGATGCGGTTTATTTCTCTGGATTGACTTTTCATGCTTTCAGTCATTGAAGATGAGGAGAAGGACAATGGCAGAGACGAAGAATTTGCCGATGTGGGGCTGGAAGACTTTCATGAAAGAGAAAAGCATTTGGATGCGCTGGAAGAAGCTGACAGTTGTGAACTTGCTCTTATCTCGCAGAGGGCGACGAAGTACAACTCATACAAGGTACTGATCTCTTAGATTATCAGTTTTTGAATATTTTTCTTCAGTGATTAAAGAATAAATAGCCAGATTTCATCCCTCTAAAGTATAAAGAGCAACACCGAGGTGGATAGGTACTCCATTGTATGTCTTTGGGTCAGGCTTGGGCAATGCAGGGATGGGTGACCTCTCGGGTGGGAAGTACTTGTGCCCTGTGATCACCGATTTTGTGTGATCATCCTTTAAATGAAAACATCATATTATAGTAATCTCTATTCTAAAAGTTTCTTTGCCCTTGCATCCCTATTTTCAAAAATGACGAAAAAATTCCCCTAGAACTGTTATTCAGTGAGGGCTTTATCAGGACATGCAATTGCCCCCTCTAATGAAGACTAAATTAATTTACATTTTTTTCCAAATGTTTTAATTACAATATTCTGCATTTGATGATGCAAATTTGAAACGTTGGTTGTTCATCCAGAAAAAGCTGAGAGATGTGTTCGCCTCGAAATTCTTCTTGGCAAGTAGGAAATTGGGATCTCGCAGTGGAGGCATCTCTGATGCCAGAAAAGAAGAGAGATGTGTGCAAGAAACCTCAGCCACGCTAGCTCAAAGAATCTCTCCAGCCAGAGACCTCTCAGTGCAGAGACAGCCATCCTGTGAATCTGACTGGGAACTCGTCTAAATTCATTCCCAAATTATTATTGCTGTGCGGAGAAGAATGGGCAACAGCTAGGGTTTTGGTTTTAAGAGGGGAGTGAGTTCTAGTTATTTATCCGAGAGTTATTTTGTATGATAAAGTGAGGAAAATGAAGGTGATGATACCATGATGGAACTGAAAAGCCGTTTTTTCCTCTGGTTTTGCTTGTATGAGGCTTGAAATAAAATGTGGTTGATACATGGGGCCTTTTCATCATAAAAAGTCAAACAGGTTTGACTTGTTTTGAGGATGGTCTGAAAATCACCATCAACCCAGGTTAAATTCTTGAGAAATTGAGAAGAAAATGAAGTTTGGAATCGAACATGGCGCAGTAATTTACTAAAAAGACTTTTACTGTAAACATTAAACCATCGGCGTGGACTTCAATTTGTATCAGAAAGGCAACAACGTGTGAGGCTATACATCTCACACCTGGCACTGCTGACAGGTGGAGCAAACAGAAGATCGAAAAACCCTAATCTCTATCCTCTCTCCCCACCCTTAAACCTTCATTTAAAAGAACTACATGTCATCGTACTTCACAATGGCTTCCACCCAAGAACCAAACCCTAAAGGGGACGAAAAAGAAGCTACCAAAGAAGAAGAAAAGGACATGTCCTTGGAGGAAATCAGCAATTATCGCGCCATAGCACAGCAGAACTCCTTGGATGCCATAAAAGCTGCAGAAGAGCGCTACAACAGAGCTAAGGAATCGCTAAAGGAGACCACGGAAGCCATAAAAGAGTATGCACAACAGACAGCATCTTTGGCTGCAGAGAAGGGCAAAAAAGGAATGGAACTGGCTTATGAAGCAGCCAAAGACATGACAGTAAAAACAGGGAAGAATGAAGCGACCCCTGAAGAAGAGAAGGAAGAAACGGTGGAAATTTCTGAGGACTCTGTGTACAAAGTTCTGCTGGCTTCTGATGCTTGAACTTCTTGCAGGAAATTGGAGAACATGAGCTTGATTACCTGGAAATTCAAGGGAAAACGACTGCGGCAGAGGATTTTTACGAGATCGTGGGGAAAACTGTGATGGGCGTTGCAGATTTTCTCAAGAAGATGGTGATCGGGGAAGAGAACAAGTAGGAAATGCTTTTCTAGATGTACTGATGGAAAAAAACAGAGTGCGTTTCCAGTACTAATGTACCCAGTTGTCGATTCGAAGATCTGTCGCTTCAAATCGTACAACCCACGTCTAAAAAATCAGATCTTTACGTACACCTGCCGAAAGATTTCGCGAAAAAAAGGAAGAGACAAAAAATTATAATAATTATAAGATTTCTCTCTCTCACTCTCTCTATCTCTCTCTCTTACATAATTCTCTATAACATTTCTCTCACACGCTCGGCCTAAATATCCTCTTATGTATATATCTATAATTTCATAATGGGTATCTCAGATGATACTCTATAAGATTTTGAGCTTAGATTAGTGTGAGGATGCTGACATGGTGCCTTCAAAGCCCCGGCCTGACACAAACAACTAAGTGTTTAGCGGCCGACTCTCTAGCATTGTGCCTCCATCACACACAACTTGGAAGCATGAGTTGTGCATGATGACAATGCACTACATGGATGAGGGACCTAGCATGCGTGCTCGTGTGTGTGGAGAATCAGCACTCACATGGTTTTAGTATCGAGATGATGTTAGGTTTTGGGTTTTAGTGTTGAGATGACAATGAAGTGAATTTGTGTTCGCGAAAAATTCATAGAGGTTAATGGAATCTTGTGAATTTGGATGTAAAAGATTTTTTGAGGAAGAAAATCATTTGGATAATAAATTCAAATCCATTTCTCCTTCATCTCAAACTAGACGACTTCGTATGAATCCAACAAATAAATCAATACTACCAATATCAACAAAGGAAATGACGGTGTTGTTGGACTCATAGAAGTGTTTCTTTTCATAAACAAAAGAAGTCGTGAAGTATTGAGTTTGATTTTTTACATTTTTGCCAAATTTATATTTATCTTTAAAGAAAATATTATTTTTTTTATTTTCATTATTTGTTTTCATTGTTGAGAAAAGTGCATTTACTACCTTAGGTTCTTCTTTTCCCCATAAGGATATTGAATATGCTGAAACATTTGAAGTTCCCCTGTGATTTTGAAAATTAAATTTAAAATTGCCTTCAAATGTAATTCAATTGATCCAATTGTTGCACTCAAAATGATCCAATTGATGACCGTTTCAAGGGCATTTTATTATGTAATTTTGGAGATGAAATTTGACATTTAAGAGGCAATTTATCTCTATTCTTTTGACAAAATCTTAATTTCAAGCACTCCTTGGACACAAAAATCAATCAAGAAGAGGAAAAAATCAACATATTTAATGATTATGATGTCTAAAGAGTTCGATAGCTCGAAACATCTAATAATGGTTTACATCATCGAAGAACATGCGTATATATAGACAAAATTGGGCGTAGCCGTTGAATTTGGTGTTTCATCTTTTGATCAACGCCTTGATGAAATGCTTGGATGCAAATCACTATGTTTGATCAAAGATGGAATGCTGAAATTTCGTCACATCGCGCGTGAAGAAGAAGCATCACGCGTTGAAGAAGAAGCATCACACGTGAAGAAGAAGCGTCGAGCAGGAAGAAGAAACGCTACGTAATGCCTACCATTTTATCTTCATCGGACACTTTGGATGCGTACAAGTGTCCACGGGAGTCCATCGGTCACTTTTAATCTCTGTCATTATAACTCCTTAGATAAATGGTTGAGATTAGGTAATTTTAAAATGATTCGTTGACGAACCGTTACACGCCACATACCCCCCCCCCCTCTCTTTAAGTGAAAATCAATGATCGCAATTAATTCACGGGATTGCATGCTTCACATTACGTCACATCACCTGCGCATAAAAACAAAGAGAAATAGTCCCACATGACATAAATCAAGGCAAATTGATGGGTATTAAGTAGAGTGCATATAGTGGGTTAGCAAAAATCCTAAATGGATGCTTAACCCACTAATTACACACACACACACATACACACACATGCACGCGTGTGCGCCACGTGGTGTGTACATTCATCGCCACTTGGAGACATGTTATCACCCTTGCTATGTCAGAGCGCGATATAAAAATATTTTTTAAAATATTTTTAATTCAAAATAAATATGAAAATTTTTTAAAAAATCAAAATATTTTTAATTCAAAATAAATACAAATAAATTTAAAAAAATCCCTAAAAATTATAAAATTCATAACTATCAAAATACAACTCTAAATTAATCTAAAATTTTTTTATCAAAAATTAAATAATCTATCATTTCAAAAAGTCAAATTTAATAAATAACAAGAGAATAAATTTTTATTTAAAAAATACACTCATTTCTCTCAGAAATAAAAGCTTACAAAAATAAATGAGTATATAAAAAGTATTTTCTCTTATTATTTAACATTAAAAACCAATTATAATCTCAAATATAGATGAGAATAATATACTCTAAAAGATATTCGTTAATTATGCATAATTATCCCTAAAATAATGCAGTTTGAGACGATAACTTAAAATTGCATGGAATGATAGATATGCACTCAAAGTATGATAACATAATTAAGAATATAAAGTTTTATGCCTTATTTGCATGAATAATCATATAATTGTATGTGTAAATTTCTTTGTATCAAGAACCTAATGGTGTAAGCAAATTTACTTGCTTGTCATGAAAACATACTCAAGGTTCCATAGAAATTTGTTAAAGGTGTTATAGGAGAGCCATTAGTCTTCGAATAGTAAAAAGGAATTTGTAATTTTTATGGTGATAACATGTAATTTTTACTTGTAATTACATGATTATTTGTGTGTTTGAAGGCACAATTCATACGTTTTTTATGCATGTTATCACTAGTGGATATTATGTGACTTATAAGCCAATCACACTTCCATGTATCTCGTTTATGATTAAAATGAAATTTATTCATTGTCATTCTTGTGTGATATTTGTAATGAAGTTCATGAACTAATACAATGACTAAGTGAATTATGATGAGATCATAATACATTGATCACTAGTTTTTAAACATATGTTCCAAACATTCATATTTGTAGGATATTTTAGGGGGACATCAAATTATTCAGAAAGAATAACATTATTTGGTCCGACTCATATGATGAGTATGACTGATCCTTTAACCATTAGTGTGGAGATACTAAGGATAGATAGTGGGTGCTCTTTGGAGAAAGAGTTTACTGAATTGATTCGAATGAATCCCTTAATTGTAATTATACCTAACTATCAATCAGGTTTATTCATGTCATGGTGGTTGACGGATCGTTTCTGTGCGTCGTTAAAACACAAAAACGTGGGTCAAACAAAATTTATAAAACCGAACTCACAAAGATAAGATATAAAATCAAGTAAGTGTAAGTATCTGGTCGATCTATAGAGAGCAGGGGTTGACTTTAATTACGAGTTGACTTGGTCAAAATTAGGTTTTAAAGGGGTTTTAAATTAGAGAAAATAAGACGTAAGGAATGGAAATGATATAAATATACCTAATAAGAAGTTTTAAGAATTCAATTCTCGGATTTGACAAAGAAAAGTCAAAAGTCAAAGACAAGGCGTTGACTTTGACCAACAGTAGGTGTACTGTAAAATCATAGAATCAAACAGAGTCAGAAGATTACAAAAATTATATATTTGGAAACTAGAGATAAAATGGAATTTATTGATATATAATTCGTGATTTTTGGATAAGAAATGGATTTACTATTAAGTATTGAAAATCAAATATCAGAAAATCCCTGAAATGAACACCTCGGAGGAAATCGTCAAATTGACCAGTCAAATAAAATCCAAATCTTGCAATTTATATGTCAATAGAAATCTAAGAACCAGAGGAATCTAAAGAGACCAAAATTATCGAATTTTGATTTGTAAATTGAAAGTAATTGACCTCGAAAATCAATGTTTGACTTCTGATGATAGATGAACGATCCTCGGTCAAATGTCAAATTGAAGGGTCAAATGAACTCAGAATTCGATGAATTTACTATCCACGGAAAGCTGATGAAACTAGAAATCCAAAGAAACCAAAATCAAGTGATTTTGAATTATAATCATAGAGATATCTTATTTTCAAAATCAAGAATTTTTTGGACTAAAAATTAGGAAAAATGAAGAACACTATGAACTACTTTACGAAATTAAAGATCTAAACCTAATAAAAATACAAATTACCTCTTGATAATCGATTGAATCTCACAACTAACCTGATTGCCGCAAGAATGGGGCCTCAATTCTCGTGGATTGAAGCGGATTTGCTCGGATTCTTCTTCATGGACGTTCGAACTTCAAGGGAAAAATTCGATGAAATCAAGAGATGAAATCGTGATTATCATGCTTCAATGGATGCGTCTCTACTTACTTGGAAGCAGAGGATCACAAGAACTTAAGACCTTCCTCGAAATTCGCTGAATTTCTTCACGAATCGATCAAACGTTGAAGTACAAAGAAGGGAAATGCATGCTTTTAAAGAGGAATTCTTGGCCCGATTTTGAGGCCATTTGATGCGATCGTTGGGGCGGATTGATGGCCATGATCGGTCGTGGGAGCTGCTTGATGAGTTGGTGGCGATCGTGGCCTCAATTTGACGGTAAATCAGCCCTGATCGCGCCACGATCGGGGGTCAATCGTAATGTTGATGCTCCCTCGATCACCGTTTGATGAAGTGGGAAGAATCGATCACCTGATTTCGCGTTGAAAGAGCATCATCGCTGCTCGATTGTGGCATTCTTCGATGAGTTTTCTAAGCCGTCAGATCGCGATGCGAGTCCACCGCCAGCCATCCGATCGATGCAGATCACGATCGTCCCTCGATGAAGATCAGCCGTCAGATGAAGATCAAGGCCACGGTGCGTCCACGTATCTTCCTTTCATCGGATTTAATCGTAGCCGTCTGATCGCGATCATCTTAAGGCCTTCGATTTGATGACGATCGGCAGCTTCTCGGGATGCCACGTGGCGTGAGGTAGGTCGTTCGATCAAACTTCACTTATGCCCTTTTTGCAGCACATGCTTTGATGAAGATCGCGTGGACTACGGTCCACGCGATCAACGCCTTTGCATTGATCTCCGACGGCTCTGATGCGTCCACGCGTCCTGCACAGGTAAGAAACGTGTGGAACATAGTCCCACACGGAGAAAATATTCGGAGAAGACGCGGTTAAATAGGGGGGGCGCAATTATGAGTTAATTGCGTTACCGCCCCCCCTCTCTTACTAGGGCCCCACTATACCCGTGGGCCCTCCCATTGCAAGCCCCCCGTCAGCCACGTGGCGCCCCTCACGGGTGTCCACGTGACCCGCGTGAACTGGGTGGCCACCTGCCACGTGTCCGCGCCTTATGCGCCACCTGCGCCCCGCGCGGGCCACCCGGGCTCTGCCACGTGGCCTTAGTGCCGCGTCGCAACCTCGAGGTGGTCCCGCACGCCGCGTCAACGCCTGCAGCTCCCGCTCGCCATGTCAGCACCTGCAGGTAAAAAAACCTCTTTTTTGCAATTTTAAATAAGGGAAATTGATATAAAAATCAATTTAAAAATCAAATAACAATGAGAAAAAGGCATAAACTTCTTAAATTCATAACTTTAAATATACAACTCCTTTTTAATCTAAATTTTCTCCATTCGATCACAAATTTCTTCTTTTTTAACATCATGTCAATTAAAATATATTTTCAAAGAATAAATCAAGATGAATTAGAATTTACTTAACTCATTTCTCACTAAATATTCTAAATCATAAATTCATCTTGAAATTATCCTTCAAAACATGCACTAAAGTCAAAATCATTCAATAACAGAGATTAACTTCTATTAATTTAAACTTAACAAAAGATTAATCATCTATCAAGCATGAAATTATCCCTAATTTATGCATAAATATCAACTTTAGTGAAATGACATGCCAATGGAGAAAATTCCTAAAAAGTATGATAACAGGCATCATATTCACATAAAATACGCATGAATATGAGTTAATTAGGATACAAATTTAAGTTATAAATGCATGTTATCAGTGGTGTGTGTGGTCCTTTGACTTGAGACAACACAGACAACTTGTGGATGAATGATCGTATTTTGATTATGACTTATGAATCCCTAGGCACGAGATATCTAAAATATTATATATTAAATATGACATGAAGTCTTCAAAGATGATTGCGTGGTCAAGATGTGATCATCTTCCCTTGGTATTTGAGGAGATTGACTCAAGGAATGAGATGCGATGAAATCCTTGGCCAAGATAGTAGAAATATTGACGTAGGCCACACATCTACAATTAGAGGCCCAATATAATGCAGTCAAGTTGTGAGGCCCAGTAAAGCTTAATGGGCCTGAGAGAATTCCTAGAAACTGACAAAATCTGTAGTGGTTCACCTAGGGACACACATATATGTTGTGTCAGATTCTAGAGATGCTGGAATATCTCTTTTCAGGCCTATCTGAGCCTAGAAGCTTCTTTTTGTGGTGTCAAGTCTAATCGCTGGCACATGCATGATGTTAGTGTTATATTTCCAAGACTTTGAGTTGTCATTTCAGCAGTCACATCACATGGACGACCCTTCACCTTTTGAGGCCTATATAAGGCCCCCCATTATACTATTTGAAATCACAATTGAAAGTTATCTCTTTTGAGAGCTTTTGCTTTCTTCTCTTGAGTGTTCTCCCTGTTAGAGAGTGCTATGTGCTTGTGGATTCAAGTACAACCCCTTGTGGATTCAAGGGTTGAAGAGGTTAGTTCTGTGGACTCAGAACCTAACCCTTCTTGAAGGTCAAGGTTTGTGGATTCAAGCCCTATTCTTCATTGTTTGTGCGCTAAGGTTGCATCAAATATAAAAGAAGGAGTTCTCGATGATTTTCTAAATGCATCAGTATTAACTTGAGTGACCAATTAGGGGTTGACAGCTAACCATATACTAAGGCATTCATGAGTCTTATGTGGATGAAAGATACTATATACATGGAAATCAATGAAGCAAAGGTTCCATAAGGGAGTTCTTACATACTTCATATCTCCTAGAGTACGTGATGTAGCTTGGCATCTAACGGGCTGGCAATTCAACCTATCAATTGGGTTAAATCGATCATTAATTAATTAATCTATATATTGATGTGTATAATTAATTAAGTTTAACCAATAAGATGTTATTAGACCTATAGAGTTATTAACTCGTGAGATATATGGACCTAGAGGGTCACACGCATAAGGGCTATGGAAGTTCTGATGGATATTATGTGGCATGCAAGCCAATCACACATTCATCTTTTGTTTATATTCATTGAAATAAATTTTTATTCATTATCATTTTTATGTGATGTTTGCAATGAAGTCCATAAGCATATGCACTAACTAAGTAAATTCTAATAAGATCATAATATAGTGATTACTAGTCTTTAAATATATGCTCCAAACATTCTTATTAATGGGATATTCAACAAGGACATCGAATTATCCGAAAAGAATATCACTATTTGATCCCACTCATGTGATGAGCATGCCTGATATTATGACCATCGGTGTATAGACCGATGATAGCTAGTTGGTGATCTTTGGAGAAAGATGATGGAGGACCATCCAGACCGCCGACCAAGTGAAATGATGTGAGTTAAATTACTTTGGCACCCTTGCTTTTGGTACCCCATAGGTGGGGCCCATTTACCCTTCCTATAAAAGGGAAATGATACCCTAATGTTGAACAATCGTGAAAGAATTGAAATCCAGAAGAATAGAAGTTCCGAACGCCTCTTTTTTTGTGTTGTTCCACCCTACATCCTTCATCAGGGGGGAGGGTTTTACGGCCCCTTCATGTGGGTTTCTTGTTTTCTATGATGGATATTATGTGGCCTATAAGCCAATCACACTTTCGTGTATCTTGTTTATGTTCATTGAAATGAAATTCATTCATTGTCATTCTTGTGTGATGTTTGCAATGAAGTCCATGAGCATGTGCAATGACTATGTGAATTATGATGAGATCATAATATAGTGATCACTAGTCTTTAAACATATGTTCTAAATATTCCTATTCGTGGGATATTCGAGAAGGACATCGAATTATCCGGAAAGAATAGCACTATCTAATCCATCTCATATGATGAGTATGGCCGATCCTATAGCCATCGGTGTGGAGACACTAAGGATAGATAGTGGGTGCTCTTTGGAGAAAGAGTTCACTGAATTGATCCGTATGAATCCCTGAATGGTATTATACCTAACTGTCAATCAGGTTGATTCATGTCATGATTGTGTATGTGGTCCTTTGACTTGAGACACCAAAGACATCTTGTGGATGGATGATCGTGTTTTTGATTATGACTTACGAATCCCTAGCCACGGGATATCTAAAAGCGTCATATATTGGATACGACATGAAGTCCACGAAGATGATTGTGTGGTCAAGATGGGATCGTCCACCCTCGGTATTTGAGGAGATTGACTCAAAGGAATGAGATGCGATGAAATCCTTGGCCAAGGTAGTAGAAATATCGAAGAAGGAGTTCTCGATGATTTCTACACGCATCAATACTAACTTGAGTGACCGATTAGGGTTTGACAGTTGACCATACCCTAAGTCATTCATGAGTCTAATGTGGATGAAGGATTATACATACATGGTAATCAATGACGGGAAGGTTCCATAAGTGAGTTCTTACATACTCCATATCTCCTAGAGTACGTGGTGTAGCTTGGCACCCAACGGGCTGGCAACTCAACCTATCGATTGGGTTAAATCGATCCTTGATTAATTAATCTATATGTGGATGTGGATAATTAATTAAGGTTGACCAATAAGGTGTTATTTGGTCTATAGAGTTATTAACTAGTGAGATATATGGACCTAGAGGGTCACACACATAAGGTTTATGGATGTTGGTGGATATAGACATAATTATGAGGGTTTTTATGAAAAAACCTCATTCCAAATGTCTATAAATAGGGGGAGAACGACCACAACTGAAGGTGCCCATGCAAGCCTTGTGGGAATTCTCTCCTTTCTTCTCTTTCTCTCTTGGTGAAGAGCTTTGAAGAGGATATCCAACCATCCGAAGACCGTGTGGATACCGCTAGAGGCTAGACACTTGAATAGCTTCAAGAACTCCTTCAAGGAATCCCTGTAAGTATGTTTTCTCATATATACTAGATGATAGGATCATCTGTTCTTGGTGGCTCGTTATTTTGAATGTCCGATTCAATGATTTCCGTTGCATTTGATGTTTTGATCAAAATTTCGGAAAGTTATCGACCTCAGAACCCAATAGTGGTATCAGAGCCAGGTTGTACTCGTCGAGAGCTTTCCAACGAGCCCAAAAACATCCAAAACGGATGAGAAATGAGGGAGATATGATCATTTGAAGATGAATCATAATAAGAAGAAAAAAAAAAATGTTTTGTTTTTTTCTTCGCGTGGGGCCCACCGTTTCCCAGTTTTGAAAGCAGGATCGGGCCGGTCAACCCTCCTCCCATTGGGTGGGCTCCCTCTCTCTCCCACGGTAGGAGAGAGAATAAACCCCTCCCCCTTCTTCTCTCTTCCCCTCTCCTTGCGGCGTGAGAAAGAGGGAAGGGGGAATTATCCCTTCCCTGCCTCTCCTTGCGGCGGCGTGAGACGCGGCGGCATGAGACGCGGCGGCGTGAGACGAAACGGAGACGCGGGGAAGGGGGCGGTTCCCTGCGGAACTTCCTCCCCGCGTGAGACGCGGGGGAGAGGGGAGCGGTTCCACCGTTCCCCCGGCAGAACTTCCTCCCGCGTGAAAACGTGGGGGGCGTTCGCGGGGGAGGGTGGTGGGGAGACGCGTCGATCGGGAGAAAAAAATTTCTCCCGATCGGGCGGTTCACCCTGCGGAACTTCCTCCCGCGTGAGACGCGGGGGAAGGAGGGGTAGAGACGCGTCGATCGGGAGAAAAATTTCTCCTGATCGACGGCGATCGATCCACGGAGATCGATCAACGCAGATCGATCAACGGAGATCGACGGTGATCGATCAGTGAGATCGATCGTGATCGATCGATGGATATCGACAGTTATCGATCGGTGATATCGATCGTGATCGATCGATAGAGTGAGATCGATCGGGGGAGATCGATGGTGATCGATCGAGATCGATCGATGGAGATCGATCGAGATCGATCGATGGAGATCGATCGGATCGAGAATAAATAAATAAATAAATAAATCTGAAAAATTCTGGAAAAATCAGGAAAAATAGAAAATTGATTTATTGACTCAAATAAATTTTGATGTCATTTATTTTTATTAATTTTGATGTCATTTAATTCAATTTTCATTTATTTTGGGATTTATTTAATTGAATAATTTAAGAGTTAAATTATTTTAAATTGAGAAAAATTCCATAAGTCATTTTAAAGTGTTTAAATGACAATTTCCTGATTATTATGCATGATTGTCATGTTTATTTTGCAAAATATTAATGTGATTAATTTTTGCATTGAATTAAATTTATTTATTTATTTGTGATGTTATTAAATCAAATGTGAAACCAAGAACATAGATGGACCT
Source organism: Lemna minuta (assembly GCA_024174645.1). Classification (NCBI taxonomy): domain Eukaryota; kingdom Viridiplantae; phylum Streptophyta; class Magnoliopsida; order Alismatales; family Araceae; genus Lemna; species Lemna minuta. The sequence continues at coordinate 5,601,341 of CM044118.1, read as the reverse complement.
ATTATAGGATCCCCTACTTATATGTTTTGGTTTATTGATATAACATCATATATGACATATATGTGATATATGTATATGATTATTGAGATAATCATATCTTTGGGTATGGTTATATAGATAACCATGACATACCCTAACGAAGAGACTCGATAAAAATATAAAAACCCCTCTTATATTAAAATTTAGGCTGAAACGCAAGAGTTACGAACTCACGCGTGGTCCTCCTTGTTATAGCCTTAGTATCCAAGTCACCTTAAGTTGGGTTGGTGGAGTCGCTCCGGGCCCGCTTATTGAAGATGAGGAACTAAGAACTAGTGTATGACACAAGGCCGGGGGTAGAGGAACCGTTTAGTTTGGTGGAGTCGCTCCCGGGACTACTCACGAATCTATTCCCGTCAAGTAACAAGGGTACCGCCTAGACCCGAACTCGGTGGTTGGTGGAGTCGCTCCAGGGCCACATGAGCGTCGGGGGGACTGAAGTATGATCGAGATATTACAAATGTTGTAAGTCTCATGAGATGAGTGCTCAACAATATATTGTGATTGGTGGAGTCGCTCCAGGTCATAATATAGTTGTTGAGATTCCCGATTCCCACTAGGAGATTGTCGGTTCTCCCTTTTTCATACACATGAGGGTTGTGTGAATTGCTTAATTTTTAGTGGGAGCATTATTTTCAATGAACACAATATCTGCAAAAGAATTAATTATTAATTCTTATTCATCTCCCTACGAGCAAAGATGTCGTCGACTAACCCTCTTCGTGGCATTATGGATGCCAACCGTTTGGCTGGCCCGAACTTCGCTGATTGGCTCGGGAACTTAAAAGATCTTACTTAAGTCTGAGCGCATCGCCTATGTCTTGGAGGGAGATGGCCCCGTTGAGCCAGCATCGAGATGCGTCGAGGATGAGGTATGGGAGTACCCGAAGTGGCAAGAAGATTCCACTACGGTTCAATGTTATATGCTGGCCTCAATGTGCAATGAGTTGCAAAGGCAGCATGAAGACATGGAACCAAAAAGCCATGCTGCTCCATTTGATGGAGTTATTTGCTGAGCGAGTAGAACTCGAGAGATATGAGATATCGAAGAGTCTATTCGAGGGCTCGGATGGCTGAATCGTCTTACGTACAAGCACATGTACTAAAGATGATTGAGTGGATTGAGAGGTTGGCAGTGCTCGGAGTTGAACTCCCTGTTGAGATGAGCACATACCTTATTCTTCAGTCTCTTTCGAACTCCTTTTCTCAGTTCATTGTTAACTTTAACATGAACAAGATTCAAGCCTCTCTCCCGGAGCTGCTGAACATGCTTACTACTGCCGAGGGGAACCTTCAGAAGGAAAAGCCCCAAGTCCTCTTTGTTGGTGGGACCAACAAGAAGAGGAAGGTAGCCTTTGCCTCCAAAAGGGGCAAAGGGAAGAAGCAAGTGAAAGCAACTTCGACAAGGAAGGACGGTGATGACAAGGGAACGTGTTTCCCTTTGTGGCGTGAAAGGACATTGGAAGAGGAATTGTAAAAAAAGTACCTCAACGAAAGCTCAGCGGAAGCATGGTGATGCTCAGGTATCTATATGATAGATACTTATTTGTCTTATAGAGATTCTGCATCTTGGGTATTAGATCTTTGGATGTACTTCTCACATCTGCAATGATTCGCGAGAGGCGACAAGTAGCGAAAGGCGAGAAAGGGCGAGGTGGAGCGAGGATGGGAAACGGCGCAAGAGTTGCGGCTGTGGCGCTAGGGGTTGTGAACCTCAAGCTACCATCCGGAGATTATCTTTCTTTAGAAGAATGTCATTATGTTCCTAGCATAGTTAAGAACATCATTTCAGTTTCTTGTTTGGACAAGATGGGATATACCTTGATTATTAAGGACAAGTGTTGTTCTATTTACTTGGGAAGTAAATTGGTTGTTACGGCACCATTAGTCAATGGTTTATATCTGATTGATGTTTCTTCTTATAATCTCCAAATGGATGTTGCTCTTAAGAAGAGTAAACAGGGTGTGAACGAAGCCTACTTATGGCATTGTAGACTTGGGCATGTTGGTGATGGAAGATTACAGAAGTTGCATAAAGATGCATACTTGGGGGCATTTGATTATGAATCATTTGCAACATGTGAATCTTGCATTATGGGTAAATTACCCAAATCTTCATTCTCAGGGATTGGAGAACGAGCCAAGGGTATCTTGGAGCTAATACATTACGATGTATGTGGTCAGATGCTGTCCAAGCCAGAAGTGGCAGTTTCTACTTCATCACTTTTACTGATGATTTCTCTAGGTTTGGATGGGTATACCTTATGAGGTATAAGTCCGAAGCCTTTGAGAAATTCAGGGAGTTTAAGAATGAAGTGGAGAAACAATCTGGAAAGAGTATCAAGACTCTTCGATCAGATCGAGGAGGTGAATACTTAAGTACCGAGTTCACACAGTTCCTTAAGGATAATGGTATCCTAGCTCAATTGACTCCTCCTTACACACCTCAGATGAATGGTGTTTCAGAAAGGAGAAATCGTACCTTGTTGGACATGGTACGATCTATGATGAGTTTCTCGAAACTTCCAATATCCCTTTGGGGATATGCGCTTGAGACGACGTAGCGTGTCCTTAACGTCTTACCTAGCAAATCTGTAGCTTCTACTCCATATGAGATATGGAAAGGGAAGAAGCCTGACTTCTCTTACTTTAGAGTTTGGGGTTGTCCTGCTCATGTTAAGAAACATGATACAGATAAGCTAGAATCAAGGAGCTGAGTTTTTGTAGATTTGTGGGATATCAGAAAGAGACATCTGGATACTACTTTTTACATACTGAAGAACAATCGATATTTGTTGCGAAAAGGGCCATCTTCTTAGAAGATGAGTATCTCTTAAGAAGAGATAGTGGGAGTAAAGTAGTGCTTTGGAAGAAGTTCCAAATCCGAACACAAATACTACTTCATTAGATGAGAACTCGAGTCCCGAAAATCTTCAAGTACACACGAGAGGCACCGCGTAGGGCTGGTAGAGTACCAAGACAGCCAGATCGATATGTAGGACACATTGTGACGGATGATATCGATACTCTCCACTTTAAAGGATAGTGATCCTTTAACCTACAATGAAGCGGTACATGATTCCAACTCTAAGAAATGGCGAGAAGCAATGGATTCGGAGATCCAGTCCATGCATCAAAACCAAGTATGGTACTTGGTCGACCCTCCTGAGGGTATAGTACCCATTGGGTGTAAGTGGATCTTCAAGAAGAAGATCGGTGCAGATGGGCAGATTGACACCTTCAAGGCAAGGTTAGTGGCGAAGGGTTATCGTCAAAGACAAGGAGTTGACTATGACGAAACCTTCTCACCAGTTGCTATGATTAAGTCAATCAGGATTCTTCTCGCCATAGCTGCACACTATGACTATGAAGTCTGGCAAATGGATGTGAAAACCGCCTTCCTCAATGGAAACCTTGAGGAAGAGGTGTATATGATACAACCTGAGGGTTATACATCCAAGGAGTTTCCAGAAAAGGTGTGCAGGTTGCAAAGATCCATTTATGGATTGAAGCAAGCATCTAGGAGTTGGAATATGAGATTTGATGAGGCGATCAGATCTTATGACTTCATTAAGAATGAAGACGAACCTTGTGTGTACAAGAAGATCAGTGGGAGCGCGATCACTTTTCTTGTCCTTTATGTGGATGACATCCTACTCATTGGGAATGATGTAGGTATGTTATCATCAGTGAAGGCGTGGCTGTCAAAGAACTTCTCCATGAAAGATTTGGGAGAAGCAACCTACGTATTGGGAATACGTATCTATAGAGATAGATCGAGGAGGTTGCTTGGCTTATCCCAATCCATGTACATAGACACCATTGTCAAAAGGTTTGGCATGGAGAACTCCAAGAGAGGTTTCATACCGATGAGACATGGAGTTCAGATATCTAAGGAGCATTCGCCTAAGACTCCTGAAGATAGAGCGTTGATGGAAAAGATCCCGTATGCATCGGCGATTGGATCCATCATGTACGCTATGCTATGTACAAGACCGAGATGTGGCATTTGCTCTAAGTGTTACGAGCGGATTTCGAGGCTAACCCAGGTGAGAGTCATTGGGAAGCAGTGAAATGCATCCTTAAGTACTTGAGAAGGACTAAGGATTTATTTACGGTCTATGGAGGAGAGGAGCTTAAGCTCCCGGGGGTTACAACGACTCGAGTTTTCAGTCGGACCCGGATGATAGTAGATCTACATCTGGATTCCTGTTCACTTTGAATGGGGGAGCGAGTGTCTTGGAAGAGTTCCAAGCAGCCCACCGCTGCAGATTCGACGACGGAGTGAGTATATTGCTGCGAGTGATGCCGCCAAGGAAGACGATCTGGTTGAAGAAGTTCATCACGAGACCTTGGCGTTATCCCTACGATCTCGAGACCCTATTCCATTATTGTGTGACAACAATGGTGCAATAGCACAAGCGAAAGAGCCAAGGTCTCATCAGAAGTCTAAGCACATTACGAGGCGTTTTCACTTGATTAGGGAGATCGTCGCCGAGAGGAGATGTAGTGGTGGAAAGAGTTCCATCAGCAGACAATGTTGCGAGATCCACTAACTAAGCCTTTAGCTCAAGAAGTCTTTGAGCGTCATTGCACAACTATGGGGTTGTTGCACAAGGGCGATTGGCTTTAGTCTATGTGGAAGATTGATGGATATTATGTGGCTTATAAGCCAATCATACTTTCATGTATCTTGTTTTATGTTCATTGAAATGAAATTTATTTATTGTCATTCTTGTGTGATGTTTGCAATGAAGTCCATGAGCATGTGCAATGACTATGTGAATTATGATGAGATCATAATATAGTGATCACTAGTCTTTAAACATATGTTCTAAATATTCCTATTACGTAGGGATATTCGAGAAGGACATCGAATTATCAGGAAAGAATAGCACTATCTAATCCATCTCATATGATGAGTATGGCCGATCCTATAGCCATCGGTGTGGAGACACTAAGGATAGATAGTGGGTGCTCTTTGGAGAAAAGAGTTCATGAATTGATCCGTATGAATCCCTGAATGGTATTATACCTAGCTGTCAATCGGGTTGATTCATGTCATGATTGTGTATGTGGTCCTTTGACTTGAGACACCAAAGACATCTTGTGGATGGATGATCGTGTTTTGATTATGACTTACGAATCCCTAGCCACGGGATATCTAAAACGTCATATATTGGATACGACATGAAGTCCACGAAGATGATTGTGTGGTCAAGATGGGATCGTCCACCCTCGGTATTTGAGGAGATTGACTCAAAGGAATGAGATGCGATGAAATCCTTGGCCAAGGTAGTAGAAATATCGAAGAAGGAGTTCTCGATGATTTCTACACGCATCAATACTAACTTGAGTGACCGATTAGGGTTTGACAGTTGACCATACCCTAAGTCATTCATGAGTCTAATGTGGATGAAGGATTATACATACATGGTAATCAATGACGGGAAGGTTCCATAAGTGAGTTCTTACATACTCCATATCTCCTAGAGTACGTGGTGTAGCTTGGCACCCAATGGGCTCGCAGCTCAACCTATCGATAGGGTTAAATTGATCCTTGATTAATTAATCTATATGTGGATGTGGATAATTAATTAAGGTTGACCAATAAGGTGTTATTTGGTCTATAGAGTTATTAACTAGTGAGATATATGGACCTAGAGGGTCACACACATAAGGTTTATGGATGTTGGTGGATATAGACATAATTATGAGGGTTTTTTTATGAAAAAAACCTCATTCCAAATGTCTATAAATAGGGGGAGAACGACCACAACTAGAGGTGCCCATGCAAGCCTTGTGGGAATTCTCTCCTTTCTTCTCTTTCTCTCTTGGTGAAGAGCTTTGAAGAGGAGATCCAACCATCAGGAGGCAGGTGTGGATACCGCTAGAGGCTAGACACTTGAATAGCTTCAAGAACTCCTTCAAGGAATCCCTGTAAGTATGTTTTCTCATATATACTAGATGATAGGATCATCTGTTCTTGGTGGCTCGTTATTTTGAATGTCCGATTCAATGATTTCCGTTGCATTTGATGTTTTGATCAAAATTTCGGAAAGTTATCGACCTCAGAACCCAATATTCTAGGTAGAAGCAGCAAGAGAGGAACAACCAACCCTCTCCATCAGTGCCCATCCAACCATCAGCAATTGGGACTTGGCCCATGGGTCAGAACCAAACGCAGCAAAGTAGCTCCAGCTGCCCCGCCATTGGAATCCACTGATCTGACGCCTTCCAGCAACTCCTGCCATGCTTCTGCATACTAGGTATTTATTGGGTCACCTGGCTGTCCGGCTCCTTCCTGTTCTCGCACAGGGCTCCCGGGCTCGCTGTCCCCGGTGCGTGCCCGCCTAGTCAGCACCACTCGCAGTCCACTCCACTCCAGATCATCTTGCAAAACGCTATGTCCGCCACCGGCCCTCTCTGCAGTCCATAGGGCCCTTCGTACCATCAATACGCAGCAGAGAATCAGCCCCCCTCCATTCGAGCCTACGTGTGCGGCAGCCTCCACTTCGCGTGCTCGTTGTGCCAAGAAAACCTACAAGAAGACCTGCCACCTGCACGACGCCCATGTGAGCTCCTTGCATTACTATTCTCTCTTATTGTAGGGTGCTTGGAACAGTGCCAGAACCGGCCGGAACGCTTCGGGTACGCCCGAGACTGCCACCAAGAAGTCCGGTGTGAGTTCCACAGGCCCTGTGTGCTGCCCGCGGTCGACTGCTGCCAGTTGCCCTAGATAGGGCAACACTGCCACCTCTTGCCGCAAGCCGCATCAATTGATGAGGATGATTCTCCCCACGATGAGCCGTCGTGATCACACTGTGACCTTCAGGGAGCTTCCCCAAGGTCAGGACACTAACCCCTCGAGTATTATCACCTTCTTCAGTATTGATTGAGACTGTTCCACCGCCGGGGCTAGCTATAGGATTGAGAGATAGGATCTCCTTGAACCTCGGGCGAGATCGTGCTCAACGTATGGGGGGGAGGGGGAACTCCAATCCCGGTATCCTGCACCGTCGGCCCCCTCGCTGATCTATCGGGTCATTGGGAAGTCAGACTACATTCATAGATCGAGTTCGTCGAGCTATCGTCCTGACTCCCTAGGACAACAGCGAAAGCTTAGACTTATCATTATTTTCATACGGAATCATCATTCTGCTACAAGAATTCGGTAGGTTGAACTAAGTGACTTCACACCCCTCTGTGTAGCTCACGCCGACGATCCCGGCACGGGCGTGTTGCATCAAAAGAGTTCACTAAATTGATCAATATGAATCCCTGAATGGTATTTATGCCAAAATGTCTATTAAGTTGATTCATGTCATGGTTGTGTACTAATAACATGCTAATTAGACATGATAATACATGATTATGTATGCATATTAAGGCATAAAAGATTATATTCCTATGTACGTTATCATATTTTTGAGTGTTTATCTATCATTCTATGAAAAAGTCATTATAATATCAAAATACATTAATTTAGGGTTAATTATGATGAATTAAAGATAAATAATTTCATAACCCATCTTTACTTGAGATTATAATTAGTTTATAATGTTAAATAATAAGAGAAATCATTTTATATACACTCATATAATTGTCTAAGTTTTAAAATCTTAAACAAATGAGTGTATTTTTGAAATAAAAATAGAAATTCTTGTTATTTATTAAATTTGAATTTTTAGAATGATAGAGAATTTAATTTCTGATCAAATGAAACAAATTTGGATTAATTTAGAGTTATATTTTGAAAGTTATGAATTTTCTAATTTTTTGGGATTTTTTCAGAATTTTTCAGAATTTTTAATGAATTTTTGAGGATTTTTTTGGAATTAATAATCCATTTTTCAGATTTTTCTAAGTGCACAAGTGACGTGGCACAATCTGGAGTGTCAGATCAATCGCGATCGATGATCAAGGGTGGGAGATGGCATGGTACAATGTGGAGCGTTTGATCGTGCGATTAAATCGTGATCATCGATCTTCACTTAAGGCGCAGGGTACGTGGTGCAACATGAATCGTCGGCGAATCATTTTTAAATGATTCAATCTCAGTCGTTGATCAAAAGAGTTATAACGGCTAAGATTAAAACCGACGGAAGCGCATCTGAAATGTCCCATCAAGATCTAACGACGGGCGTTTGATGCGTTATTTATAATGTGCGCGACGTGGCATCATCTCGGCGGTCCATCTGTGATCGAATGGCCACAACTTAATCCTAACGATTCGCATCTGAGCGTTTCATCAGAGCCATTGATCGAAGATTAAAGGACGATCGGACGGTTACGCCCAATTTGTCCTATAAATTGAGATGTTCTTTGACATTGTAAAGCATTCCAGGGCACTTTGACTTAATCGAATTGTTTAGACACCAAATCCCTTGAATCTCTGGCTTTCAATCGCTTCTAGACTCATTTCTATGTCCACGGAGTGCTTGAGAGTGAGATTTCATTGAGAGACGAGGAATAAATCGACGTTTGAACATCAATGATCGCGTTTTTTGATTTTTTATGAATAGCCTTGATTCCAGCAAGTAATTGGATCAATTCAAGCGCAACCTTGGGTTAGGGATCGTGTTTCATCCTAATCTATCTTTTTATATCTTTAGATTTCATTTCCGAATTGTAATGTAGGTCAATTTCAACTTCATTTTGGGTTTTTCGTGATTTTATTTTTCAGAAATTTGTCTTCTATTCATTCGATAATTTCTCCGTGAAATCAAATCCAAATTCAGTGATTTTTTATGTCGTGGATTCGCCTTTGAGCCCTATTTTTAAATATATCAAATTTCCAAATTTCTATCCACATTTCATTGTCCGATTTGATCAAATTCGAAGAGATCTTTAGAAATTACCTTAATTCCTTGTGGATTCGACCCTTATTCACCACTATACCCCTCAATTCGTCTTTATTTCCTAAAATTGATGAGTTTGATATTAATTTTTACTCTTGACCGCGTGTTTTCAACGACCTTGCAGTCTTGATTCATCATGTACGTGGTTCTTTGACTTGAGGCACCAAAGACATCTTTTGGATGGATGATCGTGTTTTGATTATGACTTACGAATCCCCAACCGTGGGATCTCCAAAATGTCATAGATCAGATATGACATGAAGTCCTCAAAGGGAATTGAGTGGTCAAGATGAATCATCTACCCTCGGTATATCAGGAGATTCATTGAAGGAATGAGATGCGGTTAAATCCTTGACCAAGGAAGTGGAAATATTAGAGAAGTTATCCTTGATGATTTCTTATTGATATCAATACTAAATTGAGCGATAGATTAGGGTTTGACATATAACCGTACCCTAAGTCATTCATTATTCTCGCGGGGATGAAGGATTATACGTACACAATAACTAATGATGGCAGGGTTCCATGAAGAAGTTTTAATATACTCCATATCTCTCAGAGCATGTGGCGTAGCTTGGCACCCACCGGGCAGACAACTCAACTTGTTGATTAGGTTAAATTGATCCTTAACCAATTAAGCTATATCTTGATATAGTTAATTGATAAGGAAGACCAATAAGTATTATTGGGTTGATAGAGTCATTAACTGGAGAGATATATGGACATATAGGGTCACACACATAAGGTCAATGGACATCGGTGGATATATACATAATAATTAGGGTTATTATGAAAATTTAATATTCCCAAAGTCTATAAATAGAAAGAAACGACCATAATAGAGGTGCTTATGCCAGCCTAGTGAAACTTCTCCCCTCTCTTCTCTTCCTCTCATGGTGACGAGTGTTCAAGAGGAGATCTGATTGTCTAGAGACCGTGTGGATACTGCTAGAGGTCGAACGCTTGAACGGTTGAAGATCTCTTTCAAATGATCCCTGTAAGTATGAATTTTATTCTATACTAGATGATATGATCATCTAGAATGGATGATAAGATTGTCTATTCTTCGTGCTTCAACTTTTTTTAATGTTTTGATTTAATATCTTCCTTTGCAATTGATAACATGCAATTTTATGCATTAATATCATACATTTTATGCACTTTTTCTTGAAAATCTAATCATAAATGCATGTTATCATGATTTCAAATAATTTAAATGATAATTTTCATAGGAAAGAGAATATTCTTGATTTTTTCACAAATTAATAACATTCTATGACCATTTAATGACATGATTCATTAAGAATATATTTTTTCTTAAAAAAATGAGATTTCTATTTATTTTCTGGATTTTTGAGATTTTTTCTAGTTATGTTTAGAAATTTAAATCATTGAAAAATGATTTTTGTAAGAAAAATTAATTTAAAAAATAGAGAAAAAGAAAAGAGATGATCTTTCTCTCTTTCCCTCTCTCTCCCTTTCTCTAGTTCGTCTCTCTCTCTCTTGCGTTTTCTTCTCTCTCGACGTCTCCTCTGCCTGTTCTCTCCGCACTCTCTCCTTTCTTCCTCACCCGCGAGGGAGAAATCGCTTCTGCTTCTCTTGCGATGTCCCTCTTCTCCTTCTCTTCTCCTTCTCTCTCCCCTTTCTCTCTCGCCCACGCATCTCTCTCCCTCTCTCTTGCGATGGAAATTTTTCCGTCGCGAGGAGAGGCGCAAGGAGGAAAAATTTCGTCTCTCCTCTTTCTTTCTCTTCTCCCTCTATCGCGACACTTCTCTGCTCTCATTCTTATCTACCTCGCTCTATTTCTCCCCCTCTCTTCCTTCACCTTTCTCTCTCTCTCTCCCGCGCGTCTCTCTCTCTCGTGCACGTTTCTCTCCCCATTCTCTCTCTCATTTCTTCCTTCTCTCTTTCTCTCCCTAACTCTTTCTCTCTCTCTTCCGTGGTCCATCTCTCTTTCTCACGCAATCTCGCTCTCTCTCTCTAGTGGTCCATCTCTCTCTCATGCGCATTTCTCTCCCCATTCTCTCTCTCGTTTCTTCCTTCTCTCTTTCTCTCTCTTCCGCAGTCCATCTCTCTTTCTCTCTTTCCCGCGATCTCGCGCTTCTATTTCTCTTTCCTTTTCTCTCTCTCTCTCTCTCTCTCTCTCTCTCTTGAAAACTCTCTCAAATTCCCTCTTGCGCGCGTACGCCCGTGTGCACGCGATGGAAAGTTCTTGCATCACCGCAATCTTGTTCTTGTTCTATTTTTCCCCCTCTCTTCCTCTCTTCTTTTTTTCTCTCTCTCTCTTTCTCATCTCCTCTTATTTTTTCTCTCTCCCTCAAAGTTTGACGGGTGGAATTTGGGGAGAGAGAAGATTGTGCTATCTCCAAATTAAAATCGTGATATCTCATGATCTTGATCGAGTTAGGGGCTCAAATTTCGTAGGCAGGATTGTCATTTCAAGCTCTACGAATCTGTTGGGGCTGATTTAAGTTCCGAGATAAAAAAAATTAGGGTCATGAATGCTTCTTTTTTTGCCTTTAGTTAGCTAGAAGGAAAGAAGGCAGCGATTAACCATTCTTCATGTATGGAACACCATTTTTAGTGAACTTCTTCTCTTCTCTTTTTATTTTTTGGGTTGGATGATGCAAGACACCTAGCCCGGGCGAAATGTACATGCTCTCGAAGGTATGTTTTGGTTAGAGAGCATCACTAGATGTGTTTTCATGATGAATATTTAGATTAAGATCATCTCCTATCCATTTCTTCTATTTCATTTATCTTTTTATCCACATTTCTATATTTACAAACCCTAAAAACCACTTTTCCACCATCGATCAAGGGTTTTCAAATCTTCAAAAGGAGTTTGGAAGCATTTGATCGGCTCGTTTCATCTCCACACATAATTTCTTCATTTCATCCATCATTTCTGCTTTCTAAATCTAAAAATACCAACAAATATATTCTGATTTCAATCGTTTAACCTTCCTCCCTGTGGATTTGACCTCGACTTACCATTGTTCTAATTTAAAAATCAGGTTTGATGAGTTGAGTATAAATTTATTTGATACGTAAATTTACGAATTCAATGACCCTAGTATTACGCGTATCAGCAATCATTGTTTTGATCAAAACTTTGGAGAGCTTGTCGAGCCTTATATCCTAGCATGTTGATGCATATAGACATAATTATGAGGGTTTTTATGAAAAATCCACATAGAAAATATCTATAAATAGGTGGAGAATGACCACAACTCGAGGTGCGAATGCAAGCCTTGTGACAATTGTCTCCTTTCTTCTCTTTCTCTCTTGGTGAAGAGCTTTGAAGAGGAAATCCAATCATCCAAAGACCGCGTGGATACCTCTACAGGCTAGACATTTGAATTGCTTCAAGAACTCCTTCAAGGAAACCCTATATGTATGTTTTATCATATATATTAGATGATAGGATCATCTATTCTCCATGCCTCAAAATTTTGAATATCCGGTTCGATGTATTCCTTTGCATTCGATGTTTTGATCAAAATTTTGGAAAGCTTATCGACCTTAGAACCCAACAATCACCCTTCTAGTACATTGTCATCATTCTAGGCAATTTATATCAAAAATATTGAAATAACTTATTTTAAAGATTAAACATGTGTAAATCATGAGTTTGAATTTTAAACTATATTAACTTCATTTTTATTTGAGATCTTTTGAGATTTAAAGGCAATATTATGAGAGAAAACATATTTTATATACTCTACTTTTTTATTTTTTAAGTGAATTTAGTACATTTTTGGAGTTAAATATTCATCTCTTATTATTTCTTAAATAAAATTGTGCGAATGATAGATTATTTAATTTATATCAAATAAAAAATTAAAAATGAATTGTATTATAGAAGATAAGAACTTTCTAATTTTTAGGGATTTTTTGGAACTTTTTTAAAGGTAATTTGATTTTTATGAATTTATCTTAATTAAAATTGTCAAAAAAGGGGATTTTTTTGTGCAAGTTTATGTGGTAGCTAACATGGCATGCATGCTTGTGTGGCACCGCACGGTGGCACCAATGAGTGTCACGTGGCCTATAGTTTTATTTTCTAAGCGTATTTTTTAAATACAAATTTATTCTCTTGTTATTTATTAAATTTCAAATTTTTTAAATGATATATTATTTAGTTTATGATCCAAAAAAATTATTTTAGATTAATTTAGAGTTGTATTCTGAAAGTTATGAATTTTATCATTTTTAGGAATTTTTCTATAGTTTTTCTGAATTTATTTGGATTTATTTTGAATTTAAAATATTTAAAATATATTTTTATATCGCATGTTGACATGGCTACTGACATGGCGAGGGCGATAACTCATCGCCACGTGGCGACGTACGTACATGCCACGTGGTGCATGCGTGTGCATGTGCTCGCATGTGTGTCCGCGTGTGTGCGCGAGTGTAAGTAATGGGTTAAGCATCCATTAATGGATTTTCTCTAACCTACTATATGTGCTCTACTTATGTACCCCTCAATTTACCTTGATTTCTATCATGTGGGATTTTTTTTTATTTTGATGCGTAGGTGGCATGATGCATTATGGAGGATGTGATCGTGTGAATAAATCGCAATCGTTGATTTTCACTTAAAGAGGGGCGTACGTGGCGCATAATAGTTCGTCATCGAATCGTTTTAAAATGAATTAATCTCAGCCATTGATCTGAGGAGCTATAACGGCTGATATTAAAAGTGACCGATGGACTCCCATGGACACGTGTATGCATCCAGAGTTTCTGATGAAGATCAAATGTCAAGCATTACACGGTGTTTCTTCTTCACGTGTGATGTGGTGAAATCTCAGCGCTCCATCTTTCCTCGAACTGATATGCGTAACGATTCATATCCAAGCATTTCATCAAAGCCATTGATCAAAATGAAATGCCAAATCCAACGGCTATGCAAAATTTTTCCTATATATACGCATGTTCTTCGACGATGTAAACGATTCTTGGATCTTTTGAGTTATCGAATTGTTTAGACATCTTAATCCTTGAATCTCTTGATTTATTCCTTTTTAGAACGATTTCCGCATCTAGGGAGTGCTTGAAATCAAGATTTCGTTGAAAGAATATAAAGAAATCGCATCTTAAATGCCGAATTTTATCTACGAAATTGAATAATGAAAAGCCCTTGATCTGGTGATCAATTGGATCATTTCGAGCGCAACATCAGGGTTAGATTATGTGTTTTTCTCCTAATCTTTCTTCCTATATTATTATCTTACTATATTAGTATTATATTTCAATTTCGAATCTTAGATGAATCGAATTTTAGATAATTTCTCAATTTTCTCTCTTTACGAACGAAAATTCAATATGATTTTTGCTCCTTGATTTCTCTGCGAATCTTTATCCAAATTGAGTGAATTTTGATTATGTGGATTCTTCTTGGAGTTCTCTTTCTGAAATTACTAAAATTCATAATATCACATCTCAATTCTTTGTTTGATTTGAATCTAATTAGAAGAGCACCTCAATAATACCTTAATTCTTCGTGGATTGTACCCTTATTCACCATTATACTCTTTATTCGTGATTATAATGTTAAATCGGTATATTTTTTAAAAAATTTGACATGTCTTTGTGTGTTTTCAACGATTGCATGGATTTATTTTGTCAACGTTCACAACTTAATGATGGTGATTCGTCTCTTGAAGTTTAATTGCAATCATTAATTAAAGAAGAGAAGACTATTTGATGGCTGATAACATGCAATCTTAACATGCAATTACATGATTATTAATGCAAAATAAGGCATAAAATATTTCACTTTTATGCATTTCATCATACTTTCAGTGCATATATATCATTTCATGCAAATTAAAGTTATAATCTCAAAATGTACTATTTTAGGGATAATTATGTATTTTTAAGAATATATTTTTAAAAGTAGATTATTCCCATCTATATTTGAGATTATAATTGGGCTTTAATGCTAAATAATAAGAAAAAAAACTTTTTATATACTAATTTACTTTTTTTAAGTTTTAATTTTTAAGAGAAGTGACTGTATGTGTGTAATTAAGGAGAAAGAACCCTATTAAAGATTTTTGCTAACTCCTTAATTACGCGCACCTTGTATACACGAGTTTTCATTTTTATTTTTTCATGTGGGTCTTTGTTATGTGTTTTCAGTGCGCAGGTGACGCGGCAACACGAGGAGTGTCCGATGCGCGCATTGAATATGAATTGTCGATCTTCACTTATGATGGGGGGTACACGGCGCAATCCTATTCATTAGCGAATCATTTTTAAAACTATTTAATCTCAATTGTTGATCTGAGGAGTTATAACGACTAAGATTAAAACTGACGAAAATGCATTTAGAGCATTAGATCAAGATCGGACGGATGTCATTTCATGCATTCTTCTTCGCCTGCGACGTGGCATGATCTCGGCGGTCTAACTCCGATCCAACAGCCACGACTTAACCATAACGATTTGCATCTCTGCATTTCATCGGAGCCATTGATCGAAGATTAAACACTCCATCTGACGGTTACACCCAAATTTGCAATAAATTGAGATGTTCTTCGACATTGTAATGTATTCTTGAATATTTTCAAATAATTGAATTTTCTAGACACCACCATCCTTAAATCTGTTGCTTCCAATCGCTTCTAGACTCATTTTTGCATATACGAAGTGGTTGGAAGTGAGATTTCGTCGATAGAATAGGGAGAATTTGCCTCTTGATCACTGATGATCGTCTTCAAAATTGTAGAATGAAAAGCCTTGAATCCGGCAATTAATTAGATCATTTCAATCGTTATCTAGGGTTAGACTGTGTGTTTTCCTTCTAATATTTTGTCATGTATCATTAGATTGCAATTTAGGATCGTAGATTTAGTTATCTTTGTTTTTAATTTTGGATTTCTCTCTCTTCATGTTCGGAAACTTCTATCTACTTTGCTCTTTGATTTCTCCGCGAATCTTAATATGAATCAAGTGATTTTTTATTCTATGAATTTGTCTTTGAGTTTTCTTTTTAAATCTATCAAAATCCTGAATTTCTCACCTCAATTCATCATCCTATTTGATTGAATTCCAAAAGATGTCTCATAGTTCCCGTGTTTCTCCATGGATTTGTCCTTTATTCACCACTATACTCCTTAATTCATGATTATTTGATAAAATTGGTGCGTTACCAACGACCGCATCAATTCACCCTCTATTTATATCCCCCTTCTTCAATAATGTGTGTATTCTCAAATTTTTTATTGATCAAACCTTTAGGACAACATAATCCTCGAATTTTTTCATCATCTTCTATACTCAATTTTGCATCCAAGGAGTGCTTGAAATCAAGATTTTGTCATGGGAGAAGGAAGAATTTGTCGCTTGAACTTTGAATTTTTGTTTATCAAAACGTTGAATGAAAATTCTTTATTTGAAAATTAATTGGGTCATTTTGTGTACAAATTTAAGTTAGATTACATGTTTTCTTCCTAATCTTTTGTCCGATACCATTAAATTTTGATTTGGATGTATAGATTTTATTAATTTTACTTAATTTTGTGATTTGACCTCTCTTCGCGATCGATTTCTATCCTTTTATCTTGATTTTTAATTTCTTCGCAAATAATAATCCAAATTGTGTGATTTTTTATTTTTTTAGATTTGTCTTGGAGTTTTCTTTCAAGAAATGTAAATTTCTCTAATTTCTTAGCTCAATTCATTGCCCAATTTAATAGAAATTGAAAGATATCTTAAAAATTCCCCTGATTCTCCATGGATTTAACCCTTACTTACCATTATCCTAATCAATGTGCAGTTAAATCATAAGTTCAATAAGTTTAGAAATTATTTTGACACAAGAAGGTGTGTTTTCAATGACCACCCATTATTGCTTTGTCAACTTTCTCTCTCTTTCAATAGTGTACATATTCTTGGATTTTCTAAAAATTAAAACTTTTGGGTAGCATGATCCTCGAATCTCTATATCTCTTTGTGCTCAACACTCATTTTTGCATCCATAGAGCCCTTGAAGTTGAGATTTTATTGAGAGAATGAGGAGAAATCACTACTTGAACTTTGAATTTCCATTTGGGAAGTCACCGAATGGAAATCCTTAATCCGGTGATTAATTTGATCATTTCAAGCATGATTGTGAGTTAAATTTTGTGATTATCTCAAATATATTGTTATTGAGCATTAGATTTCAATTTTGAAACCTAGATATAGAGACTTTCATAAAATTTCATCATTTTCTCTCTAATAGCGATTGGTTAATCTCTCTGACTTCCCTATTTGATTTCTCTATGGATGTAGATCCTATTTGAGTGGTTTTCAAATATGTGGATATATCTTTAAGTCTTCTTTCTAGATCTGTAATTTGAAGTTATTTAATTTCTCACCACAATTCATTATCCAATTTGATGAAATTTGAAAATATCTTAGGAATACGTCTTAATTTTCTATGGATTTAACCCTTACTTACCTCTATACTAAAATTAAAGTTGATCAATCCATATGATAAATGAGTTTGATTTTACTTTGGATGTGTTGACATGTGCTTTTGATGATAGCACGATCATGCTTTGTCAAATGGGCTTGTCACCAGTGGCTGATATTTGGCACTACACAAAGAGAAAAGACCAACACATTCAACAATTCATCAAGAGTGAGACATCTTTTTCACCTTTATGATGATCCAAAGCCATCTTTTGGAGAGAATGATGAAATAGGAAAGTGGAGTAAATTAAAAAATACATGTAATTCAGTGATCTTTTCTCCCATCTAGGTCGTTCAAGTGTTTAATTAGCATTCCACTCAGAGTGCAAATGTCTTCCATCTATGGTTTTTGCATCATACCATCAACCTAATTTTCAATCAATCAAGTTCCTATTCGGTCATTAGTAAAAGTAAACTGTATGATCTTCAAAACATTCAAATATACATAAAATAAAACCTAATCCACTAAAAAAATTAATGAATACCAATGGAATCCATGAAGAATTAGGATCTTACCCTACAATTCTAGCAAAAACAGAAAAATCTAATTGAATTGGAAGACAAAATAAGATCAAAAGATAAATTCAAGCGCTTATCTATAAACATATGCATATATCTTTTTCTCAAGTTCTAGAATGTACAAATAGAATAAGAGATGACACAAAAACTAGAGAGAGAAGTTATGGAGAAGAAATGACACATTATGAGAGAGAAAATATGATGAAAATCTTGATTACCTATCTAACTGAAAAAATTAAACTTGATTAAAAGCTTGGACCAACAGATGACTGATGTGTTGTGTATCATGTGGCTTGAAAGTCAATGAAACTTTCATATCTTGTTTATATTCATTGAAATAAAATTTTATGAATTGTCATTTATGTGTGATGTTTAAAATGTGCTGGAATCTGAAGTTGACAAGCTCTCCAAACTTCAATGCAAACATCGAACGTAGCGGAAACTTATCAAATAAAACATTGGCATCTTAGAAGCACCATGGGGAGATTATCCTATCATCTATTACAGATTAAAATTATACTTACATGATTCATTTTGAAGGAGATCTCCAAGCTATTCAAGCATCCGGCCTCTAACAATATCCACACAATCTCCAAACGATTGGATCTCCACTAGAACACTTGTCACCACTAGGCTCATATGGGTACCTTTATTATGGTCGCTCTCCCCTTATTTATAAACTTTGGGGAATGTGAAATTTTTACAAAACCCTCATTATTATATCTATATCCACTAACATCCATCAACCTTTGTGTGTGACTTTAAAGTCCATATATCTTGCCAATTAGTAACTGACGCAGCCTTAGCGCAGGAACAATGAAGAACAATGGTTTGAATCCACAAACCGTGATCTTCAAGAAGGGTTAGGTTCTGAGTCCACAGAACTAACCTCTTCAACCCTTGAATCCACAAGGGGTGTACTTGAATCCACAAGCACAAAGCACTCTCTAACAGGGAGAACACTCAAGAGAAGAAAGCAAAGCTCTCAAAAGGGATAACTTCAAATTGTCTTCAAGTATTACAAATGGGGGGCCTTATATAGGCCTCAAAAAGTAAGGGTCGTCCAAGTGATTAGACCCATGAAAAGACAACACAAGAGTCTTGAAAACACAACTCTGACAGCATGCATGTGTTAGAGACAGAAGTGACAAAAGCAAAAGTAAATCTTCTAGGCCTTGTCAGGCCTCTCCAGAAAGATATTTGTAGTTTCCAATGCATGTCATAAATATTGGTGGTCCTTAGGAGATTGTCTGATAGATGTGTCAGGTCCTAGGGATTCTCCCTTGGCCCAATAAGCCTTTAATGGGCCTCCAATAAAAATAGGCCCAGAATAATACAAAGTGGGTTCCTGGGCTGCATTCTGGGCTACATCAGTAACTCCATTGACCCAATAATAATTATTGGTCCTCATTAATTAATTATATCAACATTTATATTAATTTATTAAGGATCAATTTAACCTAATTTACAGATTGAGTTGCTAACCCATTGGGTGCCACACTATACCATGTGCTCTAGGAGATATGAAGTATATGATAACTCTCTCATAAAACCTTTCCGTCATCAGTTACCGTGTACGAATAATCCTTCATCCGTGCAAGAGTCATGAATGACTTAGGGTATGGTGAACTGTCAAACCCTAATATGTCACTCAATTTAGTACTAATATGAGTATGAAGCCATCGAGAACACTTTTTTTAAAAAAAATTCCACTACTTTGGTCAAGGATTTAACTGTATTTCATTCCTTGAGTCAATCTCCTTTTATACTGAGGGGGGATGATCCTATCTTAACCACTCAATCACTTTTGAGGACTTCATGTCGTATCTAATTAATGACATTTTGGAGATCTCGTGGCTAGATATTTGTAAGTCATAGTCAAAACATAATCATCCATTCACAAGATGTCTTTGGTGTCTCAAGTCAAAGGACCATGTACACAATCATAACATTAATCAACTTGATTGAATGTTTGGAATGATACCATTTAGAGATTCATATGAATCAATTCAGTGAACTCTTTTTTTAAAGAATACCCACTATCTATCTTTGGTCTCTCTGAATTGATGGCTATAGGATTAGCGATACTCATTAAATGAGTCAAATTAGATAGTGTTATTCTTTCCAAATAATTTGATGTCCTTCTAGAATATTCCACGAATAGAAATATTTCAAACATATGTTAAAATACCAATAATCACTGCATTATGATTTCATCATAATTCACTTGTTCATTGCATGTGCTCATGGAATTCATTGCAAACATCTTACAAGGATGATAATGATCAAAATTTTATTTTAATGAATATAAACTAAATATGAAAGTATGATTAGTTTGTGACAAACTCAATTCACGCAGTTGTCAAAAACACACAAATGCGTGTCAAAATAAATACCAAACTCCCCAATTTTAAGATTAAATCACAAATTGATTAGTATAATGGTGAATAAGAGTTGAATCCATGGAGATTTAGGGTAATTTTTTAGCTATGCTTGAAATTCAATGAAATCAGAAGCCAAAATGAGCAGAGAAATTAGGGATTTTAGTGTTTTTGGAAAGAATACTCCAAGACACATCCATAGAATAAAAAAGTGCTCAATTTGGGTTAGTATTTGTGGAGAAATCAAGGAGTGAAATCAAGGAAGAAAAATTTATCGTAAAGAGAGAGAGTTTGATAAAATTTCTTAAAATTAATCTAATCTAAGCTTCAAAATTAAAATCTAATAATAAATGACAAAATATTAGGAGGATAACATGTAATCTAACCCAAAATCGCACTCAAAATGATCTAATTGATGCCCCGATCAAGAGCTTTTCATTCCATATTTTTTTAAAATAAATATTTGGAGTTCAAGTGGTGAATCCTTCCTATTATTTTGATGGAATATTTATTTCAAGCACTCCATGAACATAGAAATGAGTTTAGGAAAGGAATACATGAAGAGATTTAAGGATTGAGCAGCCCAAATGTTCGATCAATCAAAACAATCAAAGAATACATTTTCTGTCAACTAGAGAGAGTATAATATGCAAAATTTGGGTGTGGCCATTAGATTGGGCAGTTGATCTTCAATCAACGGCTTAGATGAAATGCTAGCATACAAATTGTCATCATTAAGTTTCGTTCATCTGATCAAAGATGAAGTGTTGAGATTTTGACACATCACTAGTGAAGTTATATCATCATGTAACGTATGATGTTTGGTTTTCATTGAACACCTAAGATGTTTTCATGCGTCCAAGAAGTCCATCAAGCGCATTCAATCCTAGCGGTTATAATCCCTCATATGAATGACTAGGATTTAATCACAGTTTACAATGTGAATCATCATTTAATCGCAGTGTGCCATGTAACCTGATAAGTCCAAAATATGGGATGCAATGTGTCATTGTACTTTTGTTCAGACTTAATCAATAAAATGTGTTTAATAGAATTTTTCTTAAAATTTACAAATATCAAAAGTTGTGGCTTAGTAAGGGGTTGAATCCAAGGGAGGTGGCACCAATGATTTTCCTTTTTTATATATTCAAAACAGAATTTTCGATTTTGTCAAGAATATGAAGCAATAAGAAAATTATATGAAATGAATTGCAATGTATTTTTTTATTAAAAAAACAAAAATAAGATGCAGAAATGATGAGTTTAATATGCTAAATCTACTTTCATTGTTTAATTTTTTTATTTTAAATTTTTATTAATATGTTGTTATTATTTTTATTACGGAAACTTATCAACAGAATCTCACTTCCTGCTCACACTTCTTCAGAGAATATCTCTGATTATGTATCACTCTTAACTCTTTATTTTTATTTTTATTTTCTTTTTGTAATTATATGTACATGATTTATGAATTCAGATTTATCAAATGACAAGACTTAAGGATTTTAGCTAATGTAGAGCCTTTCACATTACTATGAACAGAGATTAAATAAGATCTAATTGACAGAAGTAAAAAATTAGTTTTAGTTTTCAACGTAAACTAAAGCAACCAAAATCAGATTAGCACAGAGAAGATTGTCTCTATTTATCTGTATGTATGTATTTCCTCACTGAGAAGGATAGCTATAGAATTGTGAAACAGAAAGAAGAGAAGAGAAAAGAAATGAGGAAAGGAAAAAGAAAAGAGTAAGGTGAAGAAAAAGAAAGGAAAGAATAGAGATTAATAGAAATAGTATTAAGAGTTGTATGTATGTATTTCCTCACTGAGAAGATTAACTGTAGAATGGTGAAACAGAAATAAAAAGAACTAAATTACTGACTGAAATGACAAGGAATCAAAAGAAAATGATCGATACAACCTCAAACAATCACAATGCAAGGAGAATATTAAGAAACAAAGATTCAACTTCAAAATTAGACTGGAATCGAACTCACGGACTAAACTAATTAAAGACCTAAAAAGACTACTGAGTAAAAAAAACTTACAAACAATAAAAGTAATAAGAGAAGTCGACTGAGAAATTATTCTATTCAAAAAACGAAGTGAAGGAAAAGGAAAAAGAAAACGAACAAAGAGAAGGTAAGAAATTTTTTTTTATCTAATCGTATATGCGAACCTAATCACAGCTTCCGATTGGAGGAATGGAAATTCTCTTCGAATGCTCCCGGTCGTTGCTGCTTCAAAGTGGATCTCCTTCCCCGATGTGTCCTCCAGGCCAAGAATCTCCTTGGATGGGAAATCAAGAACAGAGATTTCGCCTCTCCTCCTCTTCCTCTTAAAGCTTATCGAAATCGCGACGCTTCCCCCCCTTTTGCGAGTTTGTTAAGTCACTCGGTGCGCCTCGCTCCACACGCGCATCAGTGTTGTTCGCTTCAGTCGGTCAACATCTTGTCTGCCTCCATCTGATTGGTGGAGGACGACTTGCATGTCTTGGTGCTTATACCCTACAGGTGAGTGACGGATCATTTTCGTGCGTCGTTAAATCACAAAAAAGCCGGTCAAACAAAATTTATAAAAACCGAACTCACACAGATAAGATATAAAATCAAGTAATGAGAAGTATCGGGTCGATCCACAAAGAGCAGGGTTGACTTTAATCGCAGATTTGATTTGGTCAAACTTACGTTTAAAAAGGGTTTTAAGAAATAAAAATAAGATGTAATGAGTCGAAATGATATAAATAGACAAAATAAGAGTTTTTAAGAATTTAATTCTCGAGTTTGACAGAGAAAAGTCAAAAGTCAAAGTCAAAGCGTTCACTTTGACCAATAATAGGTGTTCTGTAAAATCAGAGAATCAAACAGAGTCAGAAGATTACTAAAACTATATATTTGGAAACTAGAGAGAAAATGGAATTTATTGATATATAATTCCTGAGTTTTAGATAAGAAATGAATTTACTATAAATTATTGAAAATCAAATATCAGAAAATCCCCGAAATAAACACCTCAGAGCAAATCTTCAAATTGACCGATCCAATGAAATCCAAATCTTAAAATTTATATGTCAATGGAAATCTAAGAACTAGAGGAATCTAAAAAGACCAAAATTATCGAATTCTGATTCATAAATTAAAAGTAATTGATCCCGAAAGTCAACATTCGACTTCTAATGAAAGATGAACAGTCTTCGATCAAACATCAAATTGGAGGGTCAAATGAACTCGGAATTCGATGAATTTTCTATCCACGGAAATCTCAGGAAAAGAGAAATCCATTTAAACCAGAATCAAGTGATTTAGAATTATAATCAGAGAGATATCCTATTTTCAAAATCAGCAATTTTTCGGACTGAAAATTGGGGAAAATGAAGAACACAGAATTAATTTGCAAAATTAAACTTCTAAATCTAATAAAAACTCAAATTACCTCCTGATTATTGATCAAATCTCACTACTAAACCGATTTCCGCAAGGATGGGGCTTCAATTCTCGTGGATTGAAGCGAATTTGCTCGGATTCTTCCTCGCGGACGTTCAGAATTCAAGGGGAAGATTCGATGAAATCAAGGAGAAATTCATGATCAATCCCGCTCCAATTGCTTCGCAATCGAGTCTAAACGCGGGGGGATCACGATGAACTAGAGATATTCCTCAAAATTTGCTTAATTCCTTCACGAATCGATCAAAAGTTGGTTTTCAAAGGGAGAATACATGGCTTTTTAAGGAGAAAATTGACCTGAAGATCGTGGCAATTGACGCGGTCGTGGGAGCGGATTTGAGGGGTTGTGGAAGAGGTTTCAATTGAAGATGTCGTGGCTCCCAAAGTGGCCATGAATTGGCCTTGATTCCGCATCAATCGGAGCCACGATCACGCCACGATCGGGCGTCGATCGTGATGTTGATGCTCCATCGATCGCCGTCTGATGAAGTGGGAAGGATCGATCGCTTGATTCCGCGTTGAAGGAGCATGATTGCTGCTCGATCATGGTGCGATCGCGGTTTGATCCGACCGTGATCGTGGAGTTCTTGCACGAACCTTCTAAGCTGTCAGATCGCGATCGCGAGGAGAGTCCACCGCCAGCCGTTCGATCGATGAAGATCACGATGAAGATCGTGATCGCGATGCAGTCTGTTCGATGGAGATCCAACCTTTCCGAGCCGTCCACGTGTTGCCGGATGAGAGGTAAGTCCTCTTCACTTAAGTTAAGATTAAGCACGTGTTGTGATTTCGATCGCGTGGACTCCGGTCCACGCGATCGACGCCTCGTGATCGCGTTCGACGATCGTGATGCTTCCGCGTCACCTGGAAAACAGTAATTCCGTGGGAACATAGTCCCACACGGAATAAAAAAAGGAAATTCCGCTGTTAAATAGGGGGGCGCGGTAACGCATTTGCATTACCGCCCCCAACTTCTTACCAGGGCCCACTATCCCGTGGGCCCTTCACCTGCTGACCTCAGCTGCCACATGGCACCCCACACGGGCGCTCATGTAGACCCGCATGGATCGCGTGGCCTCCTCTCACGTGTCCGCGCCCTCTGCGCCTCGCGCGGGCCACCCGCTGCCCTGCCACGTGGCCTCAGTGCCACGTCGCATCAGCGCGGTGGTCCCGCGCGCCATGTAAGCTCGCCAGCCGGTCCCGCTTGCCGCGTCAGCTCCTGCGGTAAGCACACCTCTTTTTCGCGATTTAAATAAGGAAAAATTCATAAAAATTAATTTAAAAATCAAATAAAAATCAGAAAAAGGGCAAAAATTTCAGAAATTCATAACTTTAAATATACAACTCCTTTTTAATCCAAATTTTCTCCATTGGATCACAAATTCCTTCTTTTTAACGTCATGTTCATTTAAAATATATTTTCAAAGAAGAAATCATATAAAATTATATTTAAAATATAATTAACTCATCCATTTTCAATTACAATATAAGTGTTTAGTTCATGCATAACATCATGATAACATGCAAAATCATTGTTGACTTAAAACATTCAATGATCAAAATGCAAATAAAATGGATGGTTTAGAGTATACTTTTGCTTGTTATCATAACCCTTCACTTGAGTGATTATCATCGGTTGCAATTAAACTTGCAAATCATATACTCCTTTCACCATGTCGCCTGTGATATAATAAAGAGAAAGATAGTCCCCCATGGCAAAAATGATGGCGCAAATCGTATATAAATATATATTTACAGGTTATTTTGCATCCTTAAAAAAGGATGCTTAACCACTTTATACTCACACATATGTACACACGTGTGTGCCATGTAGCATGTGCATAGGCTGACACACAATCACGCCATCCACATCATCCGCCACATCAACTCGTAATAAGTAACTTTTTTATATTTTTTTAAATTAAAATAAATTCAAAATAAATCTGAAAAAAATTAAACAAACTCTAGAAAATCCCTAAAAATTCACAACTTTAAAAATACCAAATTCAAAATACACTATTATTCTATTATTCTCAAAATTCAAATTTAATAAATAAAAGAGAATAAATTTTTATCTAAAAAATACACATTCTTTTGAAAAAAATAAAACTAAAAATAAATATGTCTAAAAAATATATTTTCTCTTATTAGTTACAATTAAAACTTAATTATAATCTCAAACAAAGATGAGAATAATCCACTCTAAAATTTAGTATTTAATTATGTATCATTATCCTTAAAATAATGTATATTATAACTTTAAATTGCATGGAATGATAGATATGCACTCTAAGTATAATAACATGCATAAAATGAATGTATTAATAATCAGATAATTACTAGTATAAATTGTGTATTATTAGTTTGCAAGCCACATCATATCTATCAAAGTGAAGTCTATGAACACATGCATTGACTACATGAATTATGATGACATCTTAATACAAAGATGACTTGTATTTCAACATATATTCTAAATATAATTCTTCGAAGGATACTTAAGAAGAACATTAGTAATATCATAAAAGAATAATATTATTTGATCTCATTAATAGGACGAGGATGGCTGATCTTGTAGCCACTGGTGTGGAGACACCGAGGACAAAGAGTGGTAATCTTTAGAGAAAGAGTTCACTAAATTAATCTGTATGAAACCTTGAGTGGTATTATAGCTATCTATCATTTAGATCAATTTATGTGGTTAATGTGTAAGTGGTCCTAGACTTCAGACACCAAAGGCCTCTTGTGAATGAATGATCATATTTTGACTTTGACTTAAAGATCCCTAACCATGAGATCTCTAAAAAATTATTGATTTGATATAATATAAGGTCCTTCAAGGTGACTAAATAGTCCATGTGGAATAATTTGCTCTCTATTTAAGAGGATATTGTCTCAAGAAATGATATCATATTAAATCTGTGGCCAAGGTGATAGAAATATTTGAGAAACTATTTTCGATGATTTTATTTACTCATCAATACTAAGTAGAATGATTGATTAAGGTTTGATAGTTTATCATACCTGAGTTATTCAATAGTCTAGCACCACTTGAGGTAACTAAAGATAAAGTTCTTATATAGTCTATATCATTTATATACTGAGGTGTAGCTTGGTAACCAACATGCTTGTTGATTGGGTCAAATCAAACCTTTCATTAATTAATTTATACGCTCAAATAATTAATTTATAGGGTTTATAAATAAATTTTATTGAGTCAATAGAGTTATTGACTTGACCAATATATGGAACTAAAAGAGCACACACGTAAGGTGGAGATAGATATTTTATAGTGGTATCCACATGGTCTCCATATGATTGGGTCTCCTCTTGAACCGCTTCTTCATTGCTTCTTAAGATCCTTTGAAGATGTCTTCACCATTTAATCTCACCACCAGATCATGGTAATAGTACTAGAAAAATGTTTTTCTAGAAATCAATGGAATTGGAAAACCCTTATCTAGACTAAGGTACTCCAGAAATTTTTAACAGTGTCCATGGTGTAGCTCGATCGATTGCCAATGGGAGGAAACACGAACCTAGGCACCATGAGATGTGCTTGAAAATCTAGGTGCAGCCTTGGCCTTGCAACACATGGCAGTCATCCATGGACATTGAAGGTTCCATGTGTCACAACTACATGGCCATTGAATGATATGTCATGTCACATCATGACAATGCCACATTAGGTAGTTCCATGCATGGCCAATGGAGGCACCATACATTGGCTGCCAAATGTCACATCATGATAATGCCACATCAAGTAGTCCCATGACACATGGAAACAATGCATTCCTTTGGAGGTCCCATGTGGCAAGGCTATGAAGCTGTGTGACAACACTTGGTATGGCCTTGTGACATTGCTTGGTAAGGCATATGGCCCACCTGGTGAGGCCATGTCATGCCACTTGGTAAGACCATATGGTAGGTACATAAAAAGAATCATATATTGGGATTTATTAAATGGATTAATCTAAAAGTTAAATTAGTTTAAATTAAGAAAGTTCTAACAATTTTTTTAAGTGATCATTCCTTCATTTTTTAATCATAATTCTAACATTTTTGTACAAAATACTGATGTCATTAATTTTTAAAATATATTAAATATTTACATGTATGTGGTGTTAATAAGTTGATTGTGAAACCAAAAACCTAGAGGGACCTTTGGTAGAATCCTTTATCCTTAGTGACCAGTTATAAGACTATAGCCATATTCACATATCACAGCGACTAATATAGGATATATGTATGTGATTACTGACATACTCATAACATTAAGTATAACAACCATGATGTGCCTAAATTAATATACCATCTCAAGCATCATATCCCTCAAAATTAAACCCTACATTGAAACAGAAGAGTTTGTAACTCTTCTATTTCACAAAAGAGTCACACATAGTCCTTTGTCACAGCCTTAGGATCTGAATTACTTTAGGTTGGGTTGGTGGAATTAGGCCAGATTTTATTGTTCAAGAGGAGGAATCAAGAACTAGTGTACAACATAAGACTAGGGTAGATGAAATGTTTATTTTGGTGGAGTCACTCTAAGACTAGTTGCAAATTTATTCCTTTCAAGTAAAAAGAGAACGACACAAACCAAACTTAGTGGTTGGTGGAGTCATTCCATCTTGTATGAGCATAAACTAAAGAATGATCAAATATTACAAGTGCTGCAAGTCTTATGAGATGGGTACTCAAAAATATATTACGAGCAGTGGAGTCACTCCATGTTATAATATAATTGTTAAGATTTTGATCTCCACTAAGGCATTGTCAATTCTTCATTTTCTTACATGAGGGTTCTATGATTTGTTTAATTTTTTAGAGTAATTATTTTAAATAAAGAAAACATCGATTAGAATTAGTAATCCCCGAGAGGTGAAGATGTCGTTCAATAGCCCTACTCACACCATTATAGATCCCAATTATTTGGTTAGCCCAAATTTCATTAATTGGCTTAGAAATTTAAGGATTCTTTTTAATTCTAAGCATATTGCCTATGTCCTAGAGGGGGATGGCTCAAACGAGCCCGTATCATTTGAGACTAAATTGGAGATATGGGAGTTCCATAAGTGGAAAGATGATAATCTTACACTTTAATGTTACATGTTAGCATCTATGATCAATGAGTTGCAAATGCCAAAAAGAGGTCATAAAACCAAGAGCCATGTTATTCCATTCGATGGAGCTATTTTCTAAGCATAAAAGAACTTAAAGACATGAATGATTCTATTCTAGAATCACATATTTGGATCATCATTCGTGCATACACGCGTGTTGAAGATGATTGAATGGATTGAGAGGTCTGCAGTGTTGAGAGTTGAACTCTTGATTGAGGTAAACAGAAACCTCATCCTTTAGTCCCTTTATAGTGCTCCTCCAAGTTTGTTGTTAAATACAACATGAAAAACTTCTTGGAATGATTTACAGTGGTACATTTGGACTGAAGATCGTTCCACATTCCACAATTTGAATGATTTCAAAATCCAAATCGGTGAATTTGGATTTCCCAGATCCATTGTTTCTTCTACAAGATGCTAACAAGGGGCTCATTAGCATTTTCTAAAAGGAATTATTTTGCCTTCAAAATGCAGCCCTGCGAACGAGCTCGACCTTTCATCTCTAGATAGATGGGACAGTCAAAAGTTGTTAACAGATGCTTAGAAACTTGTTTCCAATTTTTTACACCATTGAAGGTAAAAGTTTCCATCGTTGAAGGCTTCAAGGCTCAACAATGACCAAGAATTCAATGGCCGAAAAATTCCAAACCTTTTTAGGATTCGATCGAGAGATTAAGGTTTTCTGTTAGCTCCTACAAGCAGTATTTTGATGAAGCTCAGGAATCTTCTCTTCAGGATTGCACAACCCTACAAATAATCAACGAATAAATATCAATTTATCCAAAGTTGGAAAGTAGAGTTTATGGACCAACCTGAACACTTTGGAATGTCCCACACAGAAATGAATGAAGGAGTGCACTCCGTTTGACATAAGGATTGATCGTTTTCATGATACACATTCATTGCTAGCATCCATGATCCAATTGTAACATCTTCATTGCTAAACATTCGAAAGCTGAAATCAGAAAAATGGAAAATTAGAATTGTAGAACATCAGTCCACATAGATGTAGGGGAATGATAAGCGAAAGAATCTCTAATACTACACAAAATGAGAGGCTTCAATCAATAATCAGGTAAGGACCGATAAGAGAATGGCTCACTTATATTTTAGAGGTGCATATGACCCAAAGTAAAATCTACTGAAATACTCCTACATAATCTGAAAATGAAAGGAATACCCCTGAGTCAATCAGACCTTTAGCCTGCATGCAAGTATAGTCAAATGTTTTCTAAATTCAATGAAACTCAAATCATTACATACGCATTGATAAACATTATTAATAGCATTAGCATTCAATCAAGTAAAAAGTGCTGAATCATGGGACACATCAATCAAATAGCGCACAATTATATCATAAATTAGAATTTATCCCTCCATGCAATGGTAAGGCTCTACAATAATCCTTTGCATGTGCAGCAGCAAAGATACCACATGAAAGTGAATGCAGCTCTGAAACTGTTGACACGATCCTCCCCATGGACTTATCTGATTCTGAGAATAGGGGAGGAGGAGAGAGCGCACAAGATAGAAAGAATGACAAAATGCCAGAAGATAAGTCCATGGATCCTACAGTTTGGGGTATTTATACTACTAAACCTGCTTCCATGGCCTTATCACAGTCCCACCATGGTTATGATCCCTGTGGAAGGGTGGTAAGACCCCCTTGATCCCATAGGTGAGAAGTGAAAAGAACGATTTATATTTTGGGAAACAAACATAAGGTATCTGAGAGAGGAGAGAAAACCTCCTTTCTCTTAAGAAGTAGATGGGATTCGAGAATGTCTTCCACTGCATTCTCCTGATTTCCAGAGACTTTGCCTGCCAACTCCAATGGCTGCCCTTGCCTTATATTGATGAGGTGGGTATGATTGAACTGCCTTATCTTATCCCTGAGACATGGTCCCTGTTCCAGAGTTTGGCAGATTCCTGGGGTTATGCCCAGAAAGACTTTCTGCTTCTAGGTCAGTAAAAGTTATGACTGGGTCCTGCAGAAGGATAAGCTCGATCTTTCCCAAAACGTTCACTTCTATCAATGAAATGCTCAAATCATGCTCAAATTATTTTTATTTTTATAAGTAAAAGATCCATCAATTATAAAATATGGTCAGGATGAGGGAATCAATATACTTGCCTGTTATTTCTCAGTGTAGCCAAACTTGCAACGACATCAGCGGAGAGAGCATATAAAGGCCCATAAGCATGGAAGAAGTATTCATTTCCTAGAAGATAAGACAGCGGTTCATACCTAGAAAATGGGAGATTTAAAACTAAATCCATGCATGAAAAGATGTAGAAGACATAAATGATATAGATCGAAAGATTAAAAGTTACCATTTTTGCCTTGGATCAGTGAATACAGGACCCTTTTTCATGCATCCGATATAGACTTGAGAGTGTGGACGATTCCTTTCCAAAAGAAGGGAAAGTCGATCTGGTGTAAAAAGTGATTAGATTATAAAAAAATATGAGGAGAATAATGGTTTACGTGTATTGATTACCTGGTCGGAGATAAATATCATCATCGGCTTTGACGTAGAATTTTGCATCATACAGCTGATATGCTGCCTTGAAGAAAGCTAATCTAGATCATCAAGAATTGACATTCGATATTTAAATTACAGAAAGAATGGATCTGGATGGCACAGATATTTCACAATCTCACGTTTTGTAGGGGAGCTTGCTGTACTGTTCTTCAATGTCCAAGAGCATGAAGTCATTATATTCTCTAATTTCATTCTTGAGAGCCAACATTTGGGCAGCATTTTCAGTTTTGCCGATCACAAATCTGAAAACCAATCCAGTGGCATTCTCCAACCTGAAATCCAATTCCTACAATGAGAACTGGAATATCTCGAGCAACTCAATCAACATATAAATCGAAAGTCGAATAAACTAATGGATCACTATTAAACATAAAATTTCCAGCTTTTTCACCATTTTTTAATAAAATGACAATGAATTTATAGAAAAATAAGGAGTGAGTAGGTAGCAACAACAGAAGAATTTATTAAAGGCTGGATCGAAAAATGAATACAGGTGAAAAGATAAACTTTTAGCAGAAGACTTTCATCCGTTTTCACCATTTTAAAATAATACAAAAAATAATTTATCACCAAATGAGTAAAAAGTTTGAATACTAACAGATGACCTTCATGATAAAAAAATTTAATCAACACTGCAGTGAAAATTGAATAGAGCGAAGGATATAGTTCATGCATCAAATGTCCATCTTTTTCTTTCCAATTTCTCAATAAAATAACAAAGAATTCAAAGCCAGGTGATAAGCGAAAAGCCTTTAAACTAACGGAAGAATACGTTCACGATCAAAAACTTTAACCAATCCTGGAGTGAATATTAAAAGACGAGACGGATAAATTTCAAAAATAAAATATTTTTGTGTCTTCACCCTTTTTTGAAAATAAAATAACAATGAATTCATGACGGAGGAGCAGTAGATAGAGATGAAACAAACCGAGGATCGAAAAAGCTGATAAAAAATAACATGAAAGTTGAATACAGAGACGAGTAACTATGAAGCGTAGTATTTTCATCCGTTTTCACCAATTTTCTAGAAAAGGAACGAGAAAAATTTTGAACAAAGTAAGGAGCCAATATTCTAAAGACTGACCGAAGGAGACCTTCGCGATCAGAAGGAAACCAGGTTTTCCTCAAAGAACGCCGCCTTCCTGCAGATCCAAATCCCGTCTGGATCCCCACAAACCCCAAAACTTTACGTCTTGGCCTCGCCAAATCAGAAACTAGGTTTCCACTCAATTCTCTATTTTCCCAGGCAACGGAGACTGACATAGGCTCAAACTGGCGGCAATTCAACCCCGAGATGCGCGAATTTGAGATTCCGATCCATCCGAAAATACATCCGACCAGTCCAAAAATAATGCAAAATATACTGAAGAGAGAAGAAGAAGATGTTCTTTTCAGGCGGCGGATCCAGGAAGTCGTTATAGCTGCTGCAGATTGTCGGGAGTGGAATATCTTCCGAGGTGTTGGCATCGCGAGTCAGTAGCGGAAAAAAAGGGAAGGAAGAAAGGAGTATTCTAGTATCAAGACAGTGTGATGGTGACTGTCGTCGAGGTATCCAGTTCTCCGCGGAAGTCAAGCGATGAGTACACGTGGAAGCTTGCCATTGATCCTCGTTTAAAGTTGTCTTTTAAATCAGTTACCTCCGGACAGTTGAACCTCTCAGTTACCAGACGAAATTCTCTCGTCCCTTGGACTTCCTGTCACGAGGGATCTCGTTCTCTGCCGAGTTCTTGCAGAAAAGAAAATCCACGTGGAAAAATCTCGTTGGTAGAGGGCTCTGAAAGCTATCTTTTAAATTGTTCCTTCGGGACAGTGGAACCGCCCACTCGTAAGTGGAGCTTCAGACCAAATCCTTCCGACATCTCCAGAACGGTAGTACTGCAGCAGAGACTACGGCAAAATCCAGAGGTGAGGACGATCCACTCTCTCTCTCTCTCTCTCAACATCCTTTGTAGGTTTTCATATTTAGTTTCTCCATTTTCCCCTTTCGGTGCATCAATTGTGCGTCCTAGAAAAATCTCTTGAAAAATCTAGCTGTTTGTGTTGATAGCGGATAGGATTAATTTCGGGAATGCCGCTCGTATCTGGATTTTATTTCGCTGGTTATAGTCTTCAAAGAGAATGCCGCTCTTTAATTTCCGTTATTCGGCCTATTCTATTGTCATCTGGTGCAATTGATTTCTCGTTACACGAATTTTTATTGACTTGGAGAAAAAAATCCTCCGTCTTCTCACCTTTTGTAAAATTATCCTCAGGGTCCTTCAATTTTTATAAAAAAATTCTCAGAATGCCTAATTCTTCCAATTGTTTTTGATCTTGATCATGAGGCAGAATTCATTTGAACAGGAAATCAATGCTCTATTTTTCAATTATTTTATCAAATAATTCCCAGAATGCTTCAATTTTTGAAATTTTATTTGATCTGGAGCATGATTGCAGCGTTCATTTGAGCAAGAGGTCGATGCTCTGTTCATCAACTACTAGTCAATCCTGGCGCTCGATGATTAGCATCCGCTTTCAGAAACTTCCTCTGGCTTTTCGTCATCAACTTTCTATAAAGAAAAGAGCTCGTTCATTCTCCATTTCACGCTCGTTTGCTGATGGCATGGCATCTAAACGCAGTGCTCCACTTACGAGTACCCAGTCTCCGCTACAATTTGGCATCCTTTTGGATGACATAGGGGAAAATGAAGATTCAATAGACGAATCGCTGAAATCACCAAAATCCACAAAAAAGAGAGTGATTAAACATGAAATTGAAATTCAGAGAAGGAAGAAGATTGGTCTGGCGAATAAAGGGAAGGTCCCTTGGAATAAAGGGCGCCAGCATAGCCCTGGTATGTTTCAATTTTATTTTTCAATATCTTTTAAATTTTTATTGATATTATATCCTTACATATAGAGACAAGGGAGCGAATCAGAAGAAGAACTATAGAGGCTATGAGTGATCCCAAGGTAAGCCCATGAAGAAAATAATGTATTTTTAAAAAAATAAGGTGAATTATTTGTTTCAGGTCAGAAAGAAAATGGCAGAATCTCCACGTTCACATAGGTGCGGTAGACAAATATTTGGAAATTTAGTATTCATTTTTTTGAAATGCAATTTAGTATGCATTGAAATTCTTAAAAAAATTTCAGTGATCAGAGTAAAGCAAAAATAGGGTTAGCATTGAAAAAGATCTGGTCCAAGAGGTTAGGGAGAAAAATATTGAAGGAAAGATGTTATTGGGCTTGGGCCGGGGCCATTGCAGAAGCAGCCCAAAAAGGTGGACTTGGTCAACGGGAGCTGGAATGGGACAGTTACGAGAAGATGAATTCCGAGATTCTCTCTCATCATCTCCAATGGAAGGCAGAGAGAGAAAGGCAGAAGGAAATCGAGAGAAGAAGAGCGGAGAGAGCATTGAAGTCAAAGTCAGAGAAACCTGTTGAGCATAGTCAACGGATTGTGGAAGTCAAACACCAAAAGTCAAAAGAAAATACCAAGAAACCGGGAGAGAGAAAGAACACGGTTTCTACACCAAAGAATGCAAAACTGAAAGCAAAATTCGTCAAGGTAACAATTTCACCATTGCAGTCAAGCAATATTGATATGTTTCGTTTGATCATCTTTGGTTTTATTTGGTTTGAAGATCCATCGGAAGCAACAGTCAGAAGAATCCAAGGAGGACCAGAAGCAGCAAACTCATAAATCTAGATCCGAGGAGGATCTTCCAGCTTTAGAGAGATGGGATTTGGATTTCATTAAGAGGGAGAAAATGCGTCAATCTGTCTCATTCGCTGACCAAATACTCGCCATTAAGAAGCAGAGAGTCGGTCAAACTAGTTGACTTTACAAAATTGGGGATTTAAAGGTTAAACTGCCCACTATCATGCTATATTCATGAAAATATATGATCATATCAGTTATTTATTGATCTGAACCTGGGCGTTGAAGCCTAAAGTCAACGCCGGAGATTCAAGTCTAGGACAGATGATGTAAGAAATTAGTATTCTCCTGCATTGACTTGTTTTACTTCACTGACGCTACCTTGGATTTGCCATCATGATTGTCTTACGTCATCATCAATACCATGATGATGTTGATGTAAATTTGTGATAATTATTGGCGTATGAAAAGAGAATAATGATGATGAGCATGAAGGGAGCGATGATTGTCTTGATCATGTGAAATGAATGCCATTCCTCGTTCTCCAGCAGGAATTTTTGTGCATTTTTCCCTTTTCAATTATTAATATTTCATGCAATGATTTCCTCATATAGTAATAAACTAATATGGAGGCTCCAAACGCGGGGCATAGTCGAGAGTCGAGTGTCGAGGCTCGAGAAGAATGAACGCGTCTTCTTCGGGTACACATCGCCTTGCGTACATCCATCGTTTCCTTTCCTAATTGGCTGTTTTGCGCGTACCGCTGAAACTTATACGCAGCGATATGCACGACAGAAGAGGAATTTTGTACGCCGCGGGACAGCACAACATCACGACCTTCTACCTCCTCCGGCTTGTCGGCTCCGGATCCGGCGAGACCCTGAGTCAATGTCCCTGAACATGAAGAGCCTTACGCAGGCGCTGGCGAAAACCGCCGCAGTGATCGAGAAAACGGTCCAGACAACGGTTCAAGAAGTCACCGGCCCCAGACCGCTCCAGGATTTCGATCTCCTAGACCAGGTAGGATCAGGCGGTCCAGCTTTGATCTGGAAGATCTTCTCCGCGCGGCCTCGATCATCCGCTCCTTCCACGCAATATCCCCTCGTTTCGGTTTGGGTCCTTGATAAGAGGGCTTTATCGGAGGTTAGATCGCGCGCGGGGTTGTCTAAGGCGGCAGAGGACTCGTTCTTGGATGTGATTAGGGCGGACGCGGCGAGGCTCGTGAGGATTCGCCATCCGGGAGTTGTTCATGTTGTACAGGGGCTGGACGAGAGTAAAAATGCTATGGCTATGGTCACTGAGCCGCTTTTTGCTTCTGTTGCGAATGCTATTGGAAATGTGGAGAATTTCGGTGTTGTCCCCAAGGAATTGAAGGGAATGGTATGTTACATGTGCTCTGAGAGACTTCTGTTTTAGGAGGATTTAGGAAAATGGTCGTCGATTTTTTATGATTGTGATTTGAGGGAACTGATTTGGTTTTACGGGAGCTAACTCAGGATGGTTTGTTACATTATGTTTACGGAATCTGTGTGCATATGTGAATTGAGAGGCTGCTAATAAGGAGGATTTAGAAAAATGGGTGTATAATTTTTTTTCTTTTCTTATTTGAAGGACTTGATTGTGTTCTATAGAAACTGACAGGAATGGTACGTTATATTCAGTTGGTGGAATAATGGTGCATATGTGGATTGAAAGGCTGCTTATAACAGAATTGAAGAAAATGACTCTTAGATTTTCTTTTTTGTGTTTTGTGTGGTTTGAAGGACTTGATGTTGGTCTACAGGAAATGGGGTTGTTGGAGATCAAACATGGGCTGCTGCAAGTCTCAGAAACCCTTGATTTTCTGCATAATAATGCTCGTTTGGTCCATCGAGCTATATCACCTGAGGTGCAAATCTGGTTTAATGCGTATTGACTTGGTTAGAGAAAATTCTTATTCAAATTTTTGACTGATCCAGACAGTCTTCATTACTTCATCTGGAGCATGGAAGCTTGGCGGATTTGGGTTTGCAACCTCCATAGAACAATCCTCAGGGGATTCGAATCCCATTGCAGCGTTTCATTATCCGGTGAGTCTGAGTCAATTATTCCCCTTGTCTATAATCCTAATATCTGGAGAATGTCTGTAATGTCCCTTAATTTGGGATTTTGATTATCTTTTATTGACAGGAATATGATGTGGAAGATTCTGTGCTTCCTTTGCAACCTTCTTTGAATTATACTGCACCGGAACTTGTTCGGAGCAAATCACCTTCTGTCGGGTGTTCTTCAGACATGTTCAGTCTTGGATGCCTTGCTTTCAATCTGGTTGCTCACAAAGGATTACTAGATTGCCATAACAATGTTAAAATGGTATGCATGTTTTTCTGAATCAGATTCTTTTTATTTACCCCAGAAAGCTCATAGTAGGCTTCAAGTTGTTGACTCCTGGTGTGCAGTGGAATAATCTGACTTCACCCATTGGAAATTGAACTACTATGTAGTGTGAAGTTTTTCCCCATCTTCATACTGTTTTGGTGTTGAAGTTAAACGATGTGATGGTATCCTCTATCAACAAAGGTTTATCTTGCTCCGCTCAGTGTCCTCAATGATTGAGGATAGAAAAAATAGCTAGATATTTTGTTGATTAGAAGGATTTGTTTAGCATAGATAGTTGGGTATTATTAGGAGAGCTTGTTAAGTCATAGGATAACTTACTGTGGTGAAATATAATCTGTATAAACGCTAGAAATTGATAAGTTGGGAATAAAATGTATAACTTATAAGAGGCATAGACGTAGACAATCATGCAGCAATGCCTAATACATAAGATGCCCCAGAGCAGGGCACATGATGGTTGGGAAGGGGACAGTGGCCCCTTTTGTCTGCGGGGTTTACGCAAAGATAAGCAATGGGGAATATGAGGAGAAACTTCTAATCACCTGAGCATGTAGGTTAATCTGGAGACATAAGGTTCCATTGAAGGTGCAGTTCTTCGGATGGCTTCTCCTTAGAAGAAGACTAATGATGAGCATATTCCATGAGCGACTATATCCAGATACCTTGGCAGAATGCACTATATGCCCAGGAGGCAATGAAGACTGCACACACCTTTTTTTTGTGCCTCTTTGCTTGGATGATTTGGACCAGACAATCCATCCTGTTGGTGGACCCAACTTCAGAGATGTCCTTTTGGGTCTCAATCCAGAGGGGCAGGCATAGAAGGAAGGAGGGGAGGGATGCATACTTGTGGTGTTATGGGCAATGTGGCTGCACAGGAATGATAAATTGTTTAGGGGAGGGCGGCCTCTACAGACAGAGTTGTCTGTTCTGTGGAGGGTCCTGTGACAGCCTGGTTCTTCAGGCCTTGAGGGAGAAAAGAAGGAGAAGAGAGAAAGGAGGGAAGAGAAGAGTAGAGGCAGAAGGGGGGTGGTTCAAAGTGATTGATTGATAATTGTATCCGTGAGCATTCGATATGTGGTCAGTCACTTTTTTTGGATGATCGTCACTTGGTCTTTTAAAAATAAAACGGAAAATGTAGATGTACCAATTTAACTTTCCTGTCAAGACATGACCATTCTCTAACTTGATTCAGTCCTTTTAATTCAATGTCCTATTCATTATCCTTATCATATGCAGAAAATTATCCAGACATTCTGGCGCTATGTTCCTTGTAATCCTTCTTTTATATCTGTAGTGAAAAAGGAAACTAATCATTTCAGCATGATTGCAGTTATACGGTATAACTATTTGCTATTTTCTTGTCTGTGCAGTACATGAATGCGCTGACGTACTCTTTAAACGAGGCATTTTCAGTTATTCCACCAGATCTTGTCACAGACTTACGCCGCATGTTGTCCCTAGATGAGTCATTAAGGCCGGGTGCCTTAGAGTTCACCGGTAATGACTGTCTTTTAGTATACTACTTTTTATTTTCTGCTGTATTCCTAACTTAAGATTTAGTAATTGCTCAGTACCAAGAGGAAAAGTGAAGATGCACCTATTATAGACCCTAGTATTAGTGCTAGAATGCAATGTACCTTTTAGATGTCATAAGAACATTGGAAACTTGGCCCTTTGCAGTCTTTGTTGGGGTTCTAGGGCATGCCAATCCTATTGGCTCTTCTTTTCTGTGTTGATGAGTCCTAGCATGTTCGGTGTGTTTGTGTTGTCATCCTTCGTTCTTTCTCTTTTCAGGGTCACCATTTTTCCGAGATGATACTCGGTTACGTGCCCTTCGCTTCCTGGACCACATGCTGGTATGTATCATTTTCTCCAAGAGAAATCTGATTTTTAAACTGTTTAATTTGATCTATATTTTATTGGTTGAGAAGCAAATCTCTTGAAAATCATTTCAATGTTTTTCAGGAGCGAGACAACATGCAGAAGACTGAGTTTCTAAAAGCATTATCAGATATGTGGAAGGACTTTGACTCGCGAGTCCTAAGATACAAGGTTTGACTGTTCAAAACCTTTCGTATAGGATCATACAGGATTTCGTTGTTGCATTGTTAAAACCAATGAATTGTTTCTAGTTTCTTGTAGAAAGTAGAGGAGATCACCATAGAAGGTAGGAAAGAGATCCCCATTTCCTAGCTTTATAATCAAAGTGCTCAATGCTATTCAAGACAGGAGTGCCTTTTAACCATACCGTTTAAAGTACAAAGTATCTAAACACACCTGGACGGCATAATGATTAACAAACCCTTTGACTCCTATAATTTTCATATATCTATTTCTGTCATTTAACTTTTCTTTTCATTGGTTAACATTTGAGCAGGTTCTCCCTCCTCTTTGTGCAGAGCTTCGTAATGTGGTCATGCAGCCAATGATTCTCCCCATGGTCCTGACTATAGCTGAAGCTCAGGTAAGCCCCATTAAGATTGTGTTACTTGTTGCGTATGAAATTCCTTATAAATTTTGGTTGAAATTGCTAGGATAAGAATGACTTTGAACTATCAACACTGCCGGCATTGCTCCCAGTTTTGAGCACTGCATCTGGTGATACTCTATTGCTTCTCCTAAAACACGCCGATTTGATCATTAACAAGGTCTGAAGAAAATTCGAGAATTAATTCCACTCTTACATTTGACATTCAGTACTCATCATTTTGCTGATACTTTTTAATCTCAGACTAGTCAAGAGCAGTTGGTGACAAACGTTCTTCCTTTGCTTGTTCGGGCTTATGATGACACCGATCCTCGTATGCAAGAAGAAGTTCTGAGGAGAACTGTATCTCTTGCACAGCAGCTTGACATGAAGGTGATGACTTTTAAGTTTGACTTTATCCAAGATTCTGTTGACCAAACAGTATTTGATTTTATTTCATTTTCTGTATTTTCTTTTTATGATGCTCATTTTTTTTTTGAAATGCAATGATGCATATAAAATTAATAGTTCAAAGTTTTTTTTTTCAGCTAGTGAAACAGGCTATTTTGCCACGTGTGCATGCCTTGGCCCTGAGGACCACGGTAGCAGCGGTATGTGGGGGTTGTATTTTGAATTATTCTATGTTTGACCTTGGAACCTTAGACCTGAATGTCAAACTTCTGTTTGCAGGTTCGGGTCAACTCTCTTCGTTGCCTGGGGGAGTTAATCTCCTCTTTAGATAAACAGTCCACATTAGATATTCTTCAAACTCTCCACCGCTGCACTGCCGTTGACCATTCTGCTCCAACACTCATGTGCACTCTAGGCGTTGCCCACTCCATATTAAAGCAGGTCAATCTCTCAATTTTAACCCTTTTTAGTATAGTAAAATCTGCTGAACGATTATTTTAAGCTCCATTGTTTAATCTGTACAGTATGGTGTTGACTTCGCTGCTGAACACCTGATTCCTCTTCTCTCTCCTCTGCTGATAGCCCCGCAGCTCAACATCCAGCAGTTCGGAAAATACATTCTATTTATGAAGGATATTATCAGGTGGTCATATTTGATAAACAGCTGTTAATCCTTTTTTTGACCCTAATTGAATATTCACTTCTTAATGCAATGCAGAATGATTGAGCAAAAACGTGGAGTCACAGTCTCTGATTCTGGATCTTCTGAAGTCAAAGTAACGTCATCGATGACTAATGGCCTTAACTCGGAAGCATCTCATACTGCAAGTGGGCCCGTTCCAGCTGCCAAATCATCATCTTCCTCTTCCTCATGGGATGAAGACTGGGGTCCCAAGTCAAAGTCAAGGTCGAAGTCAACTCCTGAGTCTTTTCCACAGCTAGATGTTTTAAAACCTGCTCCTAGTATGCCCCCATCAAGTCAAGCTGCCACCTCATACTCGGGGTCTGTTGACTTTGAGTGGCCACCTCGTAGCATTGACTCCCAATCTGACAAAAATTCTAAAGAAGTTACACCCCCAGGGGGTTTCGAAGATGTTGACCCTTTTGCAGACTGGCCTCCCCGCCCATCAACTAATCCCCTACAAGTCAACGGGAGTTCTGGTTCAAAGTCAACGACTATAAACTTCTTCAACAGCAGCGCTCCTTTGAACCAACCAAAAAGTCATCCCTACACCCTACCAAGCACCAATAGCCCAAGTATTGGTTTTATTGGTGTGAACGGAAACCGTGCACCATCAATGGGTTCTTCTAGTGAGAAAAAAGATCTTGGGTCAATATTTTCCTCCTCAGGAAATGACCAGTCAACTATGAGAATTGCTCCACCTCCGATAACAGCTATTGGAAGAGGGCGAGGAAGGAGCCAGGGCCGTCTTGTTCCACCCCCTGTCTCGCGGCCTGTTCAATCTAATCCTTCAGATCGCCCGCCACTATTGGATTTGCTTTGAATGTTGTGCATTGGCTGTATATACACAGAAGTCAGCAGATTCTTCTTTCCGCTCAGTACCTGAGAAATGGTGGTCTGGAGTAAGCCTTCAAGTAAGTAACTTCATTTTTTTTCTCTCTCTATTTTCTGGTCTTAAATGATTTGCATATTCTTCATGGGTGTTCTGCTTTTAAAATCAGTGTAATGTATGATCAAATATTTCTTATTTTTGGTAATAAGCAGGTTCATGCGCTTATTTTATATGTTAGAATACTTGTGCTATCATGGAAAGTGAAGAGACTGTTGATCTCGACTTCTTGCAAAGAATGTAATTGTATTCAGTAGATGTGGGTGATGTTTTTCTCTCTCTCTCTCCCTTCCTCCCTCTCCCCTCTCTCTGTCTCCGTCTCTTCTCTCCCTCTCTCTCTCTTCTCTCTTTCTCCCCCCCCCCTCTCTGTCGATCTCTCTCTCTTTCTCTCCTCTCTTTCTCTCCCCCCTTCCCCCCCTCTCTGTCTATCTCTCTCCCTCACTCTTCTCTCTCTCCCCTCTTCCCCCTCTCTCTGTCTATCTCTCTCCTCTCTCTATCCCCCGTTCCCCCCTCTCTCTGTCTATCTCTCTTCCTCTTTCTCACTGTTCAGCTCTCTCCCTCTCTCTCATTGTCCAGTTCTCTCCCTCTCTCTCACTGTCCAGTTCTCTCCCTCTCTCTCACTTCTATCTCTCACTGTCTCTTTATCTCTCTCGCCTTTGCTTGCTCTCCTCTTTCTATCTCTCTCACTGTCTCTTTATTGCTCTATCCCTCCCTCTCTCTCTCTCTCTCTCTCTCTCTCTCCCCATCTCCCTCTCTTCTCCTTTCTCACTATCTCTCTCTCCCTCTCTGTCATCCTCCCTCTCTCTCTCTTTATCTCTCCCCTCGTCTCCCTCTCTTCTCCTTGCTCACTATCTCTCTCTATCTATCTCTCTCCCTCCCTCTCTCTCTTTCTCACCCTCTCTGCCTCCCTCTCTCTCTCTCTCTCCCCCGCGTCTCCCTCTCTTCTCCTCTCTCACTATTGCTCTATCTCTCTCTCTCCCTCTCTCTCTTCTCCTTTATCACTACCTCTCTAACTTTAGGAAGTAGAGCACAATTTATCTCATGCGTATTAGAAAGCAATGGGCAACGTTTCTATCAGCAGTTGTCATGCATATAATCCCTCATCTCGACACCACTCATTGAATGAATTTGGGAACAATCCTCTATAAAACCTTACTAAATTTATTAGATAGAAGTAGTGCAATCAAAAATCAATACAACGCTCTTTAATTTTTCCTTGGCCATTGACTTATGTACATTGTTTCCAAGCATCCATCTCCTCAATGATTACATTTTGATCCTCTTTGTGGATTTCTAATTGTACACGAGCTTGAATGATATAATTCCCAAGTACCAAGACTCATAGATTAAAATTAAAGCATAATAGTCCACCAAAACATGTTCTTGGTGTTGCAAGTTTAGTGAATATGTATACCTCTCTGCCATGAATTCACCCAATTGAAAATTATCTACACCATTGGAGTTCGTAAAATGTTGTCTTTAAAACTCACAAATTACATGCCAAAGATAAATTCTCAACGCCCTGGAAACATGGTAGATTTCAAGTACATGGATAAATCGAGGTCAAATCCACAATGAATTAGGTAGCAAAATAGCAATTTCAATCACTAACTCCTATTTCACAAAATTGATAAATAAAATAGGATAAAAATGAAAATATAGATTCAAAAATTAGACAAAGAAAGAAAGTTGAAAGAGTCTAAGAATCTGTGAAAACAATGAAGAATGATGGGTAGAGCAATAATCAAAGATATTCATGAAAATAGGGAGAGGAAAAATCATGATTTCTAACCAAGTAATTCTTCTCGAAAATCAATTAACAACTACTTATGCATCATTTTGACATAATAACTCGTTAATATCATGAAAATGATGAATAATTGATCCAAATTCTATCAAAGCAAGGCTTTTCATCAAAGATGTCCTTCATCTAAGTTCCACATTCAAATTTGAGGCTCCCAATTGGATGTGTGAGATTATATACCTTGCATTTGGAGTTGAATCTTACCTAATCTGGAAGGTTACTTGTTGAAGAGGAGGGAAGGCAGTCAAGATCACCTCAAATAAATAACCAAATAAAGAAGTTGAATTAAATGAAAGTCAATGATAAATTTCCATAATTAGTAAAATCCCATTTCTACCTACAAGATCAAGTGTGACAATTAGATGATGGCCAAGTCACATTACTTAGAGTGGCGGGAGAGAAAAGAGGATAAATTGATGGATATTATGTAGCCTATAAGTCAATTACACTTCCATGTGTCTCGTTATATTCATCGAAATTTATTTATTTATTGTCATTCTTGTGTGATGTTTGCAGAGAAGTTCATGAGCATGTGCAATGACAAAGTGAAGTATGATGAGATCATAATACAATGATCATTAGTCCTTAAAAATATGCTCTAAATATTCTTATTTGTGGGATATTCGAGAAAGACATCAAATTATCTAGAAAGAATAGTACTATCTAATCCGGCTCATATGATGAGTATAGCTGATCCTGTAGTCATCGGTGTACAGACACTAAGGATAGCTAGTGAGTTCTCTTTAGAGAAAGAGTTCACTTAATTGATCCTTATGAATCCCTAAATAGTATTATACCTAACTGTCAATCAGGTTTATTCATGTGACAGTTATGTATGAGGTCCATTGACTTTGGACACCAAAGACATCTTGTGGATAGATGATAATACTTTGATTATGACTTACGAATCCCTAGCCATGAAATATTTAAAATATCATATATTGGATACAACATGAAATCTTTGAAGATGATTGTGTGGTCAAGATGGAATCCTCTGCCCTTGGTATTTGAGGAGATTAACTCAAGGAATGAAATGTGATAAAATCCTTGGACAAGGTAGTAAAAATATATGAGTTCCCAATGATTTACTATACGCAGCAATACTAACTTGAAAGACCGATTAGGG
Source organism: Lemna minuta (assembly GCA_024174645.1). Lineage (NCBI taxonomy): Eukaryota > Viridiplantae > Streptophyta > Magnoliopsida > Alismatales > Araceae > Lemna > Lemna minuta. Next base: position 5,556,554 of record CM044118.1, on the reverse strand, counting down.
TTTGACAGTTGACTATACCCTGAGTCATTCATGAATCTTGTGTGGATGAATGATTATATATATGTGGTAATCGATAACGAAAAGGTTTCATAAGGGAGTTCTTATATACTCAATATCTCTTAGAGTATGTGGTGTAGCTTGGCACCCAACCGGCGCAACTCCACCTATCGATTGGGTTAAATCAATCATTGATTAATTAATCTATATGTTGATGAGAATAATTAATTAAGGTTGACCAATAAGGTGTTATTGGGCCTATAAAGTTATTAACTAGTTAGATATATGGACCTAGAGGGTCACACACATAAGGTCTATAGATGTTAGACCATCTAGACATAATTATGAGGGTTTAATGAAAAATTCACATATCAAATGTTTATAAATAGGTGGGGAGCAACCACAAGTCAATGTTCCTAAGAATGCATTATGAATTATCTCCTTTCTTATCTTTCTATGTTGGTGAAGGGCTTTGAAGAGAAGATCCAACTGTTTGGAGACCGTGTGGATACCAATAGAGGCTAGACACTTGAATAGCTTCAATAACTCCTTAGGGGAAACTTTATAAGTATGTTTTCTTATACATACTAGAAGATAGGATCATATGTTCTTCGTGCTTCAAAATTTTGAATAATTGATTCAATGTATGCATTCAATGTTTTGATCAAAATTTTGGAAGCCTTATCGACTTCAGAACTCAATAGGCTTTTCATTCAACGTTTTGAAAAACAAAAAATTGGAGTTCAAATGGTGAATTCTTTCTTCCTCGACGAAGGCTTGATTTCAAGCACTCCTTGGATACAGAAATGAGTCAGAAGAGAAAGAAAACAAGAGATCCATGGATTGGGGTGTCCAAAAGGTTCGATTGATTGAAACATCCAAGATGGTTTATTGACGAAGCGTTTTATGCGACCGTTAAAACACACAAACGTCGGTCAAACAAAATTTATAATTCCGAAGTCACAATGACAAAGATATAAAATCAAGTATAGTGTAAGTATTGGGTCAATCCACAGAGAACATAGTTAACTTTTATTGCAAAGTTCACTTGGTCAAACTTAGGATTGATTAGGGTTTTAAAGAAGTGATAATGATATATAATCAATAGAAATGATCTAAATATATGAGATAAGATATTAAAAGACTTTAGAAAACTGATTTTTAGAAGAAATGTCAAAACTCAAGGTCAAAGCATTGACTTTGACCAACAGTTGACTTTCTAAAAATCAAAGAATAAAAAGAGCTTAATATATTACAAAAATTATATATTAAAAAACTATAAAGAAAATGGAATTTATTGATATTAAATTTGTGATTTTTTATAAGAATTGGATTTATTATGAATTATTGAAAATAAAAGATCAGAAAACTCTCGAAATGAACACTTCGGTGAAAAGTATTCAAATTGACTAACCAAATGATATCCAAATCTTGAAATTGATACATTAATAGAAATCTAACAACAAGAGGATTCCAAAGAGATCAAAATTTTCAAATTCCAATTTATATTTTAAGAGTAATTGATCCCGCAAGTGAACACCCAAATTTGAATTGAAAATGAACAGTGGTTGGTCAAACGTTAAATTGAGGGGTCAAATGATCATGAAATTTCACAAATTTGCTATCCACGGAAATCTGATGAAACAGAATCCAATGAAACCAAAATCAAGTGATTCAGAGTTAAGATCAGGGAGATATCCTTATTTCATAATCAGCAAAAATTTGAACCGAAATTGGGCGAAAAAATGAAGAACAAAACGATTGTTAGAGCAAAATTAACTACCTAAATATAATCTAAACACAAATTACCACAGGATGAACGATAGATTCACACTACTAACCCGATTTTCGTGAAGATTTGGCTTCAATTCAGGCAGATTGAAGAGTATTGGCTTGGTTTCTTCCTCGGCGGACGTTCGGCGTTCAAGGGGAGAATTCGATCGAAGCCAACGATTAATCACGACGAATCGTGCTTCAATCGGATCGCAATTGAGTCTAGATGCAGGGGAATCGTGATGAACTCAAGATCTTGCTCAAAAATTGCTTAATTGCATCACAATTCAATCAAGAGTTAAGATACAAAGGGAAGAGCATCGGTTTTTTTTAGAAAAAGTCAGTGAAAATCACGGACCGTCCGATTCGGTGAAGATTGATCGACGGCTGAGATCATGTGATAATCGTGGACCATGATCCCATGATCCAGTCGTCTTTCGTCCTTTCAATGAGGATCAGAGGCTCCCGATGCGTCCACGTGTCGCCCCACGATCACACGATGAAGCCCCCGCTTTTCGCTTATTTCACCCGTTCGATGAATATCAAAAGCTCCTCGTGAAGCCACGTGTCACAAAGTGAGGCGTCGATTGCACTTACTTAGTCCCCTTTAGCGCACGTGCTTTGATAGTGATCGCGTGGACTTGAGTCCACACGATCGACGCCCCTTTGTTTATTGCCATTGCATCTGACGTCCACGGTGCTGCCACGTCGCCTGCAAAAGAAAATCTCACGGGAACATAGTCCCGCACAGAAGAAAAGGAGGGGATTATCGCGTATAAAAAGTGGGCGGCGAAACGCATTTGCGTTACTACCCCAAACAACTAACCAGGGCCCACTAACCCGTAGGCTCTTCACATGCCAACCCCTTCACTTGCCACGTGGCGCCACCTCGGCGTCCGCGTGGACTCACGTGGCCCCTGCCACGCGTCCGCATCACACTCGCGCCACCTAGGCTCCCCCGTGGGTTCGCGTGGCTCTGCCACGTGGCCTTGCGTGCCACGTCGCATCCGCGCGGGTCCTATGCACCACGTCAGCTCCGCAGGTCTTGCGGAAATTAACCCTCTTTTTGAAATTTAAATAAGGAAATAAAACATATAAAAATTAAATTAAAAATCCAAGAAAAATCTAAAAAATTCAAAACTCCATATCTTTAAAAATATAACTCATTTTAAACTCAAATTTTCTCCATTGGATCAGAAATTTCTTCATCTTTAATATTATGCCATCAAAAATATAATTTCAATGAAGAAAATGGGATGGATTGAAAATAATAGTAAGGCATTCATTAAGAATTCTCTCTTTTAATCATCCAATCATTCTTTTATTTGAATTAATCCTTTTAATCATCTACAAAATTCAATGTATGGTAATTAATTGCTATTTATTTAACCTTGGTAAAGATTAAATATTCATAGAGCACATAATTAACCCTAAATAATGCATAAACATGGACTTTAGTATAATGGCATACCAATGGAGAAAATTCATAAAAGCTATGATAACATGCATCATAATTACATAAAATAAGCATGAATATTTGTGAAATAAGGTAAGAATTTAAGTTAAATATGCATGTTATCATTTATACTATTAGAAATGGGGGTATAAATAGGTGAAATTTGGGCATGGTCGTTTGATCTGCCTCTTCATCTTTAATTAATAACCTATATGAAACACCAGGATGTGAATCTATACCATTAAGTTATATTCATCTGATTGAAAATGGAGTGTCAAGATGAAGCCATGTCGCGTGTAAAGAGAAAGTGTCACCTTATGCATGCCATTTGATCTTCATCAAATGCCCGAGATGCTGCCACACGTCTTGTGATGTCCATCAAGCACAATTTAATCTCAGCCGTTATAACTTCACAAATGAACAATTGTGATTGTGTAGTTCAAATAAAGTGCCACATAACCCCTTTACTTAAGAGAAAGTGAAGGGATACAACTGAACTCTTTCTCCTTCGCTTTGATCAGACGCTCCTAAGCGCGTCTTCACCTTCATTACTAAAGAGAAATATAGGTTCACATTACAAAAATGATGGGGTTTTACTTACATAAATAGCTCATGCCCTTGAAAGGATGCTTAGCAATAATGATCTGCGCACACACGTGTGCCACGCGTGCACCACGTGCATACATTGCCACGTGACAACACCTAAGCATACATGTCACATCATCATCATGTCAACGCTTGGGTAAATATCCCCTTTTTTAATATTTTAAATTAAAATAAATTCAAAATAAATTCTGAAAAATTATGAAAAAATCCCTAAAAGTTAGAAAATTCATAAATTTCAAAATACAACTCCTTTTAAATGTTTTTTTTGTTTGATAAAAAATTAAATAATTTATTATTTTAAAATTTTAAATTTTAAAAATAAAAAGACTAAAATGTTAACTAGAAAATATACTCATTTTCTTTGAAAAATAAAACTAGAAAAAGAAATGAGTGTGTATATAAAAATATGTTCTCTTATTATTTATAATTAAAACTTAATTATAGTCTCAAATATAAAATAAGAATAATTTACTGTAAAATTATAATTTTTAATTAAGCATTATTATCCCTTCAAATAATATATTTTGACATTATAATTTAAATTGCATAGGATGATGAATATGTACTCCACGTATGATAACATTTTTAGGAATGAAATATTTTATGCCTAAATTTGTGTTAATAATTATATAATTACAAATATAAGTTGAATGTTATTAGTGATGAGCAAAAAATGTCAAAAGGTGCCATGTGGCCTGACCAAGAATGGCATGAGAGATGCATACATCTTGTAAAATAGAATATAAAATTTTATGGATTTTTGAGTATTGAGCAAGGATCTTTTAAAGAAAATGATGAATAGAGGGTAGAACGTCACTGCAAACTTTATGGGTATTGTATGGCCTATAAGCCAAAATACACTTTCATGTATCTTGTTTATGATGGATATAATGTGGCCTATAAGCTAATCACATGTCTATGTATCTTATTTATGTTTATTGACATAAAATTTATTCATTGTCATTCTTATGTGATATTTGTAATCAAGTCTATGAGCATATGTAATGATTGAGTGAATTATGATGAGATCATAGTATATTGATCACAAGTCTCTAAACATACTTTCTAAACATTCTCATTTACGGGATATTCAAGAAGGACATATAATTATCCAAACAGAACAATATTATCTGATTTGACTCATATGATGAGTATAGCTGATCTTGTAGCCATCGATGTGGAGACACCAAAGATAGATAGTGGGATCTCTTTGGAGAAATGGTTCAATTAATTGATCCATATGAAACCCTTAATGGGATAATAACTAACTTCCAATCAAGTTGATTTATGTCATGGTTGTGTATGTGGTCCTTTGACTTGAGACACCAAGGACATCTTATGAATGGATGATTGTGTTTTGATTACAACTTACGAATCCATATTCACGTGGTCTCTAAAATGTCATATATTAGATACGGCATGAAGTCCTCAAAGATGATTGTGTGGTCAAGATGAGATCGTTTGCCCTTGATATTTGAGGATATTGACTCAAGAAATGAGTTGTGATAAAATCTTTGGCCAAGATAATAGAAATATCGGCAAAGGAGTTCCGGTGAATTCATACACGCATCACTACAAGCTTGAGTGACTAATTAGGGTATAACAATTGATCATGCCCTAAGTTATTCATAAGACTCGTGTAGATAAAGGATTATATATACATGTTAAGATTCCACGCGAGAGTTCTTATATACTCCATATCTCCTAGAGTACGGGGTGTAGCTTGGCACCCGACGGTTTGACAATTTAACTTATCGATTGGGTTAAATCGATCCTTGATTAATTAATAGATATATGTTGATTTATATAATTAATAAAATTTGACTACTACGTTGTTATTGAGTTTATAAATTTATTAACTAATGAGATATATGGATCTAGTTCTAAAGATGTTGGTGGACATAGACATAATTATGAGGATTTTTATGAAAAATCTATATAGCACATTTCTATAAAGGTGCCCATGGTGCCCATGAAAGTGAACCATGTAAGTATGTTTTGCATACATACTAGATAATACGATCATTTGTTCTTGGTGCCTTGGTATTTTGAATATCTTATTCAATGTATCATGTTGCACTCTATGTTTTGATCGGAATCTTGGAAGGCTTATCGACCTCAAAATAAAATAATTTATTTATTGTCATTATTATGTGATATTTGCAATGAGGTTCATTAGCATATCCAATGTCCAAGTGAATTATGATGAGATCATAATATAATGATCACTAGTCTTTAAATATTTATTCTAAATATTCCTATTCATAGATATTTCATAAGGACATCAACGAGCGGAGACCGCGAGGTCGTCAATTTCACACGGTCTCGTGTCAAAAAAAGTCCAAACTTACCAATTTGATGAAAATATCTCGAATTGAGCGGTATAATGGTAAATAAGAGTAGAATCCACAGGAAATAAGGAAATTTATGATGATCTCTTCGAATTTGATCAAATCGGATGATGAATCGATGATAGAAATTGGGGAAAATGGTAAACTATGAAAGAGAACTTCAAATCGTTTCCACGGAATCAAAAATCATCGAATTTGACTTTGATTTCGTGGAGAAATTGAAGATCGAAGTAGAGAGAATTTTTCCGAAATCGTAAATCACGAATTTAATGAAAATTAAATAAAATTAAACTTCAATTCCTAATCTAAATCGAAATTAAACATGAATGGATGATAGATTAGCAAAAACTGACTCCACTAACCCCAAATAGTGATCAAATTAACACGATTAATCACCTAAATCGTCTAAAATATGAAGAACGTGATCGTGGAGTTTAAGCTTCGATTTCTCCTTCGTCTCTCAACCAAATCTCGATCTTAAGCCCTCCAAAGATGAGGAATTGAGTGTAGAAAAGGCTAGGATCAAGAGATTCAAAAAGGGAGGTGTCTAAACAGATCAATTGGATTGATTTCTTTCTCGAATGCTTAAGAAATCGGAATAACATCTCTATTCATACAAGTTTTGGGCGTAGCTGTTCGATGGCTTTAATCAACGGTTACAATGAAATGGTCCATCGTGGACCGTTTCGATTATATCACAGCCGTCGGATCTTTGATGGAGCGTCCGGATGAAGCCGCATGGATAAGCATTATAAAACGCATTTGATCGCCGCCGTCGGATCACGATCTGACAATCAGGATGCTCCCGCACGCGATTAAATCACAACCGTTATAACTCCCTTTTATAGCCACGTGCATTTGATGATGATTGGTGGACCTCGAGTTCACACGATCCACTCATCTCAATTGATGCGCCTTTAATCCGATGTCTCTCCTTCGGCCACGTGTCCTGCACTTAAAACCATAAGTGAATTAGTCCCACATGGATAAAATCAAGTGAATCTGTCGGGTTTATAAGGAGTGTGAAATATGAGGGTTAGCGATATTACGATTACAGAATTCTTATATATACTATAACCCATAAGTATTATATATATAATGTATACGTCACATCCGCGCCACGCAAGCGCTCGCGTGGGCCTGCATGGCGCTGCCACGTGGCCCTGAGTGCCACGTCGCATCCACGTGGCCCCGCGCGAATATAAAACCCCTTTTTTGCTTATCTTTAAATTAATTTTTGGCATTAAAAATTATAAAATAAATTCAGAAAAATCCGAAAAAAATCCCTAAAAATTATAAAATTCATATCTTTCAAAATATAACTCCAAATTAATCCAAATTTCTTTCATTTGATCCGAAATTTAATTATCTATCATTCTAAAGAGTTAAAAGTAATAAATAATGAGAGTTTTAATTTCCATTTCAAAAATACGTTTGTTCTTTAAAGTTTTCAACTTTAAGTAAATGTAAATAAAATGTCTATAAAATGATTTCTCTCATTATTTTAACTTTAAAAACCTCTATAATCTCAAGTAAAGATGGGTTATTAAATTATTTATCATTAAATCATTATATTTAACCCTAATTTAAAGTATTTTTGAGATTATAATGACTTTTTTCATGGAATGATAGAAAATGCACATAAATATGATAACATGCATGGAAATGAAAGTATTTATGCCTTAATATGCATTAATAATCATGTTTTATAATGTTTATTTAGCATGTTGTCAGACATCAAACTACTTAGAAATAATCACAATGTATAATTTGACTCATATGATAAGTAAGACTGATCCAATGACCATAAGTGTGAAGACACCAAGGATAGAAAGTGGGTGGTTGATAAAAGCAGAAAAAGTATATATAAACACCTAAGAATTAATTTTATTTAGCTCAATTAACTCGTGAACATATCATCATATCTACTGTTTCATGAGTTAATAATTTAATGCCATCAGTACATCAAAAAGAACACTTATACATGATTCTTTTGTCTTCTTGATTTCAGGAACCTATAAGCAAGAGAAGAGAAGCAAGATCATCTAAAATAGATGTGTAGAAGGCTAAGGGGCTGTCCAAGGCATCTTTATTGGAGCCCAGTCAAAGAAGAATCGGTGGCTCTCTCCTCGCAGGGGTTTAAAATGAAAAAGATAGAGAAAGGAGGGGCTCTTAAGTTTTTCAGCTTCTTCTTCTTCCTCGAGCACTCTCTCTCTTAGGGTTGGTCGTTTTAGAAATGTTGTTCACGGGTTTTTTTTTTTTGGTTCGGAAAGATGTAATGTGGATGAAGTTCGGTGTAATGGTGTTATTTTTCTCCTTCTTTACCATCTAAAGTCCATCTCCTTCCCCGGCTCTTCTTCTGCTCTTCCGTCTCTTTCTCTTACTTCAGTTATCAATTCCGCTCCTACTCTCTCTTTCTTTCCCCCTTGCTCTCTAGATCCCTCCTTTCTCACCGAATCCCCCTTTCTCTCCTCCGTCTCTTCGATCTCCCCCAGTGTCTTTATCGCAGCCTCTTCCTCTCCTCGCAATCACCACTCATCATCATCTTCCTGGTTTTCCCTCTCTACTTCAACCGTTTGCATTCCATTAATCCTCCCTCTAAGCAGAGCTGCGCGATCATGATCGATCGATATCGATCGTCAAATGAGCGACGCCTCGATCGATCAAAGGGGTCCGTGCGCCGATCGATCGTCGCCTGATCGTCGATCGATCGAGGTCGATGACGTATCGTTTTCGTGCGTCGTTAAAACACAAAGACGATGGTCAAAAAAAATTTATAAAACCGAACTCACAAAGACAAGATATAATAATCAAGTATTGGGTAAGTATCGGGTCGATCCACAGAGAGCAGGGTTGACTTTAATCGCAGAGTTGACTTGGTCAAAATTGGCTTTAAAAGGAGTTTTTAATAAGAGAAAATAAGATTTAATGAGTGGAAATGATATAAATAGACCTAATAAGAAGTTTTAAGAATTGAAATCTCGAATTTGACAGAGAAAAGTCAAAAGTCAAAGTCAAACGTTGACTTTGACCAGTAGTAGGTGTTCTACAAAATCAGAGAATCAAACAGAGTCAGAAGATTACTAAAATTAGATATTTTGAAACTAGAGAGAAAATGAAACTTATTGATATATATTTCGTAATTTTTGGATGAGAAATGGATTTATTATGAATTATTGAAAATCAATGATCAGAAAATCCCCGAAATGAACACCTCAGAGGAAATCTTCAAATTGAATGCCCAAATGAAATCCAAATCTTGAAATTTATATGTCAATGGAAATCTAAGAACCAGAGGAATCCAACAAGACCAAAATTATCAAATTCTGATTTGTAAATCAAAAGTAATTGACCCCGAAAGTCAACATTTGACTTCTGATGAAAGATGAACAGTCTTTGGTCAAACATTAAATTGGATGGTCAAATGAAGTCAGAATTTGATGAATTTGCTATCCACGGAAAGCTGATGAAAAGAGGAATCCAATGAAACCAAAATAAAGTGATTTGGAATTATAATCAAAGAGATATCCTATTTTCAAAATCAGCGACTTTTTAGACCTAAAATTGGGGAAAATGAAGAACACTATGAACTAATTTACAAAATTAAAGATCTAAACCTAATAAAAATACAAATTACCTCTTGATAATCAATCAAACCTCACTACTAACCCAATTTTCACAAGAATGGGGCCTCAATTCTCGTGGATTGAAGCGAATTTGTTCGGATTCTTCCTCGTGGACGTTCGAATTCCAAGGGGAAAATTCGATGAAATCAAGAGATGAAATTGTGATGATCATGCTTCAATGGCTGCGTCTCTACACTCTTGGAAGCAGAGGATCACGAGAACTTAAGACCTTCCTCGAAACTCGCTTAATTTCTTCACGAGTCGATCAAAAGTTCAAGAACAAGAGAAGATATTTTTTTGTAGTTGGTTTAATTAATAGATTGATAAAAGAGGAAAGAAATGTCCTAAGATTAACACATAAACCCTAAATGTCGGTCAATCCGTCTAATCGTGATGCAGTCATCATTATTCTACAGGAGCTTGAATTACCGCCCAAGCTTGGCGTTTATCACGGTAGAATAATGAGCTGAATAAGCAACTAGAACTCGCATAGTATCAACCTTGCCCCCTATCCTCAGTCCTCACGGGGCTAAGACCCTAGCCCTAGCCTTGAGCGGGGATCTTAGTGACAAGGCCCTCTAACTTTCTCGAGATCGATTCAACCGATGGTGATTAATTTTAAATACGATAAGAAGATAAAACCTGATCCACCGGTGCTCCCTTGGCCTTTCGACACGAAACACTCTTGCCATGGAACAAGCGATCACAAAAGAGGATACGAAGAAGCAAGTCGGGTATCTAAATGCACTCGGCTCGTCAACGCCGCACAATCCTAGATACCAGGCGAACACACAAGAACATAAGAAGAACAAACGATAATTAAACATACCTAGATAGTTGATCCCTAGAAGCCTTGATCCCAATGGCCAACCTCCAAAAGGAGGCCAACTAGAAGATAAATTTTACATTGGAGATGAGGCCTATTTATAGATAAGTTTGTGCGAAATTGGTGGATCGTGCCCCACGACGCGGATTTCACTCCGTGTGATTTCAGCCGACGGATCGCGCGAAATTGGTGGCTCGTGACGCGGATTTCACTCCGTGTAATTTCAGCCGACGGATCGCGCGAAATTGGTGGCTCGTGACGCGGATTTCACTCCGTGTAATTTCAGCCGTCAGATCGCGCGTAATCGGTGGGATTGTGGCCCATGACGCGGATTCCACTCCGTGTGATTTCAGCCGTCCAATTGCGCGATTGAATCCCGACCGTCCGATTGCGCGATTTAATCCTGACCGTCCGATTGCACGATTTAATCCCGACCGTTCGATTGCGCGATTTAATCCCGACCGTCCGATTGCACGATTTAATCCTGAAAAATCAAAATAAAATCCAGAAAATACTATAAAATTAAGAAATTCATAAATTCATTTGTGTAACTCCTTTTTAACTCAAATTTTCTCCATTGGATCACAAATTTCTTCCTTTTTAACATCATGTCATTTAAAATATATTTTCAAAGAAGAAATCAAGATGAATTAGAATTTACTTAAATCATTTCTCACTAAACATTCTAAATCATAAATTCATCTTGAAATTATCCTTCCAA